>JAUMHL010000027.1:9313191-9361597 GCA_032362345.1 Sandelia bainsii | reverse complement strand
CTTAACCTTGCTATGTAAAGTGCCTTGAGATGATTTTTGTTATGATTTGGCGCTATACAAATAAAGATGAATTGAAATTGAATTAAATCTTGCAGTGTAAAGTGCCTTGAGATGACTCTTGTTGTGATTTTATGCTATATAAATATATTGAATTAAATTAAACACCTAGACTTGCATTTACAGAGGACAAAGGATACCAGATGGAAAATTACTTGATTATATTCTATTGTTGTTTATATTACTACATGCTGTACCTTTTGCAAACCGGCATTAAATCACCTTCAGTTTTTCTGTAAATGCCCCAGAACTGGGTATGCATGGTTTTCACTGGAGGTTCATCATGAAATTACAGAAACACTTTCTCATGACCCAAAGATCATGCTCATCCTGTGCTGCTTTATAGAAACGTCTTATTTGGCACCACAGCAACTGTGGTTGGTCAAAGAGAATGTGCACACTGCCCACAGTGCACAGCAAAATCTCATTAAAAAATCTGAAGCACATGAAGGAAGTTGTGCAGCAGGGGCGAAACAAATTACCTAGGAGTCATTACACTTAATGACAGGCAGGAAAACATCCACTGATTACTACACATTTGTCACAAATATTTTTTCAGAGGCTACTTGTAAAAGTAAGTACAGTTCAGAAATATCTGATTAATTCATTATTAATTGCTTTAACGTGTTTTGTTGTGTATGAGGTCCCAGGGTTTTCACAGGGTCAGACAAAATGAAGGTGTCAGGAATTATGTTGTTTAAATATGAACAAAACTGCTAATAGCATCACATTCATCATATTTCTATGGTTACACAGTGGACACAAAGTAAACGAAAACCTTTTTTTTCCTAACACTTAATGGTTTGGCTTAATAGATGGAAACTGGGTCATTTGCCTCACAGGTAAAATAGATGCCTGTGGCAGGGTTTATGCACAGCCGGTGACAACTGTTGCCAGGAGCAAAGTGCCATGACGAGGTTTAATAACTTAATAGTGCAGGACAGTGTCGAACTGGAAGCCAACCACACTCTCTTTTATGTGCTGCACTCTAAAGAGAATGCTCCACTTATAAAGAACTGCTTGTTTTTTATGAACTCTTTTAAGATGAACTTCTCTCTGCAGTCACTGTATTTATGATAACTGCCTGTCCCTAAAGAGAGGCAAGGCCATGTCTGTCCCTTTGCCTCACCAGTTATTTTCCATTATTACACACATGTAGTTAAAGAGGAGAAGAGGAGAAAATAGAGGTAAAAATGACATTTTGACAGTGACATAATATCAAGCACAACAATATGAAAGAGCAGTCGAGGGCAAATTTACCTTAACATTATGAAAGAAGACTATACTTCATATTCATGTCTTTTAGGTTATATGCCTGAACTCGGTTTACACAAAAACTTGAATTTCACATCTTATTATACGCTGTTTATCCCAGCTGCAGGAGACTGCAACCGGAGGCAACCACATTAAAGTAAAGATTACTATAGCACCCTCAAGGTCATCTATAGATAGGTTGCTAGAAATGCAGTGAACATATCTGAGCATATGCACACACGTGTGATCTGATTAGCTCCACACCCCTATGTCCACCATGTAGCATTATGTCTCCCATATATACCTTCAAGAATATCCTGTACCATCAAGTACAGTACAAGTTAGTTTGAATGCCATGTAGTCATAGTTTAATATAAACCTTCACAAAACCTGCAATCGAGAACTTTGAAATGTGAGCTTTTTCTCTAACTCAGAATATAGCTGATCCTTAGTAAAACATTTAATAGGAAACAACTTACAGTATTTTAATGGGAAACAACTTTATTCAAAATTACAGCATATACTAAATATCTGCAGGCATTCGGTTTCCATTAAAAAACAAGAAGAGCCAAATGGACAATGAGCCAGTAATTTTAACCTTTAAACATCATTATTGCACATATTCCTTTGATTTTAATTATTTAATCAAGATTTAAAAGCTTGAACCCAAAGGACTTTGCTCATTATTTTGATAATTAAAATAAAGTTCCCTGCTTGGAAGCTTGGTCAAAACCCTGCTGCTGGTAAAAAAAAATGTCCCTCTCATAAGGGAAACCTCAGAAGAACATGGAAGGAGACAGAGAGGCAAAAAATTATATGCAGGGGAAATCATGAGGTCTCTGACATGACATTGTGTCCCACAGATCTGCTTTTGTTTTTGTTTATTACACAGTTGCATTTCTTCTTTTCATCTGTAATTACTATAAAGTGACCTTTGGTCATGTCAATGCTACCAAAGAATAGCCATGCGGGCAATGATCCGTCCCACACAGTCAAATTGTTTTGTTGTGCCATGGAAACTAGCTTTCTGTTTTGGACATCTTTTTTTATCCCCTTCCTGTCACAGTACTTTGTGGAGTAACAAGGCAGTGCCATTGTGGTGGAAATAATTTGGTCAGATAGATATAGATGAGATGGGACAAAGAAAAAAAAGAGAGTGAAAGTGTTGGGCTGAGTGAGGTCAGTGTGACAAACCAAAATTGGAACCAGTAAGCTACTTCAAGGTGGAAAACTGCCACCCAAAGCCCACTAACAGAAACCCAACATTTCACAGCACATCACCTCCATGCTCCAGTTCTCATCTCCAACTTTGCTGTTTTGAGAGCAGTTTCTGTTCTCTGATCTCGCTGTGTTTTGTTATTCTTTTCTAGGTTATAGCATTTGAGGAGTCTCCAGACAGGAGCCAGTGATCTCAATGTGTTCTCAGTGACATAAGTGGCATTTTGTGTGAGGAACACTTGACAGAAGGAATTCACAGTTTTACAGAACAGAACCCCGTAATGAGGCTTGATGTGAAAAACAAACAAGAGAGAGATCATGCTCATTGTACTGAATGTCAGAATGTAGGGTGTGGATGCTCCACCCTCTCGATACTTGATCTGTTGTGTGTATTTATAGTGATATTAATTTTGGATTTAGTTTTATGGGTGTGTTTGTTGCTCCGCAGCCATCATAATAACACTGGGTGTAGGGTGATATCCTTTTCTATTGTGCCAAATATTGTACCTGACCCTGCAGAATGCCTCAGCGGAATTGAACAGGGCACTGGAAAAAAATACGTCAATAGTGAGGGCATGATAATACAGAATGTGACTTTAAAATCTCAAAAGATCTCTCTATGAGTATAAAACTCAAACAAACTCCATGGTTTTGAGAAACTCATGTTACTATTTGATTTTACAATGTGCAGCTCAATGTGCTGTCCAAGTGATCATACAAAGAATAGCACATTATTTCACAAAGATTCAAACGATGATGAGCTTGATGTAAAAGCCATTAAAGTAACTTTCTACTAAAATGATAAAACATTTTAGACTAATTAAAAATATTATTATTATTAGATTATGAGTCCAACACTAACTCAAAATAAAAGCTTGAAACACATGTTGTATCTCTGTCCTGTTTGACTACCTGTACTGTTTTCCCTGTTTTCACTGTATCAATCATACAGATTGATGCAGTAAATGTTAGTTTTGTTAGTATTATGTAAAGCACTCCAGACTAAAAGTATTTCATTTAAGGGGCTATTGAATTAAGTTGACTTATCATTGTCCTATAATGATAATCTTTCCAGACAATAGTGCTGCGGCAGATGTCAAATAGGCACGGGACAGCGTGCCACGAAATGCACTATATAACAAAAAGAGCATATAAGTCATAATTGATTTCAGGATACACCTTGACAATCTGCAAATCCACATTACATACACACATAGACAACCAACATCACTGAACTGGTGGAAAAGCCACAGCAGCAGCTCTACTATCTTCTATGGACATGAAAGAAAACCAACCTGTCCAAGCAGCTGCTTGTGTCTTTCTATCACTGCTCCACAGAAACCATATTGCATCACAGTGTGGTACGCTAACTGTTCAGCAGCTGACAAGACAGCTCTCTAGAGAGTCATAAACACTACCCACGGCATAATCGGCCACCTCCCTGCCCTCACTGGAGGACATCTTCAGATCACGCTGCCTCCACAGAGCCAGCAGCATTCTGAAAGACACAACCCACCCTGACCTGCATCTCTTCACCCAGACCTTGTCTTCTGGAAAAAGCTACAGGACCATAAAAACCTGCACCTCATAACTAAAACACAGCTTATACTCTAGAGCCATATAACAGAACTGTGGTCTTGCAACACTGTGCACCATCATCCTGAAAGCCCCATCTTTCACCAACCCAAATCTCTTCCATCATCCTCCCCACATACACTGATGAATTGCTGACTATGTGCAGCAACTGAGGCTAAATTAACTCTCTGCATAATGTTAACATGTTTACACATTTTTATTTAATGACAGGAGAAAGTATGGGGAATTACTTATTAATTCACACACATTCCTTCAAACCTGATCATAGAGAACATAAACAGCAGCCTACATAAAACAGCCCAAATACTGTGTGCTTTAGGCCAAAGTTCTACAAAGAAAGTCAATGAGTGCACAGCAGCCTCTTGTGGCAAAGCATGGAAGTACAAAGAGGCAATGCGCACAGCATTGCACAGTGTCACGACAATCTCTGTAAATAGGAGGTTTAAGGGATATCAAAACCTTTTGGGTTAATTAGGAGAATGTGTCTGTGTACATGATATATAATGTAACAAGTATACATAAAGTGTGTTTTAATACAAGAGTTAAGAATGAAGGCATTTTGCACAACAGTATGTTTCATTTGTGTAGTGAATTACAGTAAATAATGCAAACATTTTCTAAGATATTTCTGCCATATTCAACAGCACTACAATTAGGCATAACATTCAGGGATTATCTGCAAATATGCCTCTACATAACAGAATTAGAAAAACCATGTGTCTATGTGTCTGTGTGTGTGTGTGTGAGAGAGAGAGAGAGAGAGAGAAAGATACAGACAGACAAAGAGTAAAAGGGAGCAATTAAGAAATAAATGTGAGAAAATTAAGCTAAATAAGAACAGAGAGTGTGAAGCTCTTTTGAATTGTTAAAGATTACAGAAAAATTAAAACACTCTCCCACTGTCAAAATTATTGGCCCGGCACATTTAATTTTCGCTGGCATTTCACTACTCCAAGATAAAGTTAATTTCAAGAACCCTTTGATCTTCACAGATTCGTGGCTCTCGATCCAAACTTTTCAGAGTAAAAGCCATCATGCTGAAAGGCTAAATTAGTAGAATGTCAAAAGAGGATCACTTATCTAGGATCAATCCCCAAGTAACATAACCATAAAATTAAGAAAAAAATCTGATGTACGATCAAAATATGTTTTTCCAAGATACTTAAAACATTTACCAGAAATAGCACCATGATCTCAAGTAACTGATAAATCCTCCTGATAGCTGAGGATGTGTTTCTGTATCTAATCATTTTTCCCTTACTGAACTGTTACATCATGCATTGCTCATATTGCTGTCTAACCTCCTACAACATAGGAAGCTGAAGATAGAACACAGAATGTACTGTGGCATCGACTGTGTGTGATTGTAGAGACATTTGCCTTCAGATGTAGGTGTAAATGTATATCATCACCGTAACATCAACGAGTCCAGTATTCTTGGGACCATGCAAGTATGACCAGGAAAAGAATCTTTACTGACTGAACCGCAAATGTGGATGTGCATGAAATTACTGGAGGAATATTCAAAGGAAAGATCAGTAAACAATACTTTAAAAAAAAATGGACATTTAAACAGAAGTTGTTGCATAATTCAAAAGTGAGCACAGATTGGCAAAAACCTCCAGAGGAACAAAATGTCAAGGCCGGACATCAATAGCCAAACTGTGAAATACTGTTAATCAAAAAGCAAGGGAACAAGAATAAGAACATTTTGTGTCCTTACATTGCATCACTGAATTGTGGTGGAAACTAAGAATTCAAAAACATATGTTTTAAGTCAGTGGGAGTATGTATTGAAATAAACATGCTGTTATTTGTGCTCCGTTGTTAGACCTTACTCCCTCTAGAGGGAGTCAGCACCTACAAACCCATGAAATGCCTCCAGACATGAGATGAATTTTGAGAAGCCTTTGAAGACTTAGAAACAGGTCTGATGTGGATGAGATAATATCTTTTCTTCAGGAGTTAAGTCCCAAAAACCTATAGAAAAGAAAAAAAAAGCTGTGCTGCAGCACATCACTCACTAGGATTTCACATGAAGCGTATGCTGTCATTCCTACTTCCATCTGTTATAGAACATATTGATTTGCAATTTCAAGCAGTAAAGCGGAATCAAGACGTCCACAGTGAGAATTTCACTGGGAGAGGAATGTAAGTAGTGGCTACTGAAGTGGAACAGAGCACCATAACTAATCACTCTGATTCCATTTTATTATTTATATTCCCACGGCTGGGTGAGGGCTGGCTGTTTGATCAATTCTCCACTCCCTTCTTTTATCAGCAATGAGCCACTGCCACTACCCACTACCTTAAATTATTCAATTGGGCCTGCTTTGTTGCTAATAGTGGTGATCATTCTTGCTTAAACGACATAATGCATGCACTGACAGCCAACAGTGATACAAACCTGTCTCAAGGGACACAAATCTATCAGCGGCGAGCCACACATTAGATCAGAGATTACAGGCACCAGTGAAGCGCAGGCAAGTAAAATACACTAAACATCAAGGCCTAAGGAAAAGGCTCATTCCACAAGGCCACATGATGAGGATTTCCCTCTATAGTCAACTTCCGGTGAAATAAATCCAATATCAAATGGTCAGAGTGTTGGATCTCCTTTCTGGGGTTTTAAATGACCAAATCTTCTACATCAACCTCATACTGATTATAGGCACAGGAAGACAATCATCCATCCGTTATCTTAACCGCTTGTCCTCATATGGGTCATGGGAGTGCCAGAACCTGTCCCAGCTGTCATCGAGCGAGAGGCGGGGTACACCCTGGACAGGTCACCAGTCTATCGCAGGGTGGGAAGACAATCAGGATGTTGTTATTTATGCAGCACAGTTCCCAGAAATGAACAAAGATTAAAAGACAAGAGTTAAAGGATTATATCAGATTTAGACATGCTGTGCAGAGGACACGAAAGGTTATGCAAAACAAGACAAGACAAGACAATTCTTTGATTCAAGTTTAACTTTTTTTTTTAAAGCATTCAGCTAACAGTCTATATTTCATTGCATTTGGAGTGAGAAACTGAGCAAGCTTAGTTATCTGTATTTCTGTTAGTTTTGCAACTGTAGCCTCTTTTCCACATAGCTCATTTGTTTACCCTTCCCCCACCAGGGTCCCGTCAACAACCGGCAGCCTCGTGGGTAGTAAAAGGTCAGGATGCCAAAGGGGTCATTCTTGTGTCCATGAATCTGGGATTTTCTTTCCCTTATTCCTTCAACGCCATCATTATTGCTGCTGATAAGCTGTAGCAAGGCAGTTAAACAGAGAGGTAGAAATCTTAGGGTGGAAATAACAGAGACATTTTCAGATGTTGCCAGGTATTTAAGGTAACATTTACGGTAAAGTGTCAGAGTAATCAACTGTTTTACTTTTAACCAATGTATTATATATAGATACTGTACAGATTATAAGATATCTCAGTATCAATGGATGTGTGAAAGCTAGTAATTACCACTGGCTGAGCTGTCAAACTGTGAGCTGCTTTGTGCTGCCATATTGCTTTTCTTTTTTCAAACTTTAAAGTCCAGCACATACATCTAAGCAGCATTTAAAGCTCTGAAGTGCTAAAAATACAAAGCTACAGCCTCTTGTCGACTAGCATGTGGTTACAGTATGCCCCATATGGCAAATAAATGGTACAATATGACAATACACATTATTCTTACCATTAACTTTATAGAGCAAAATGTCCTCAAGTCAATTTAGCTTTGTAGTTAATGATGATGCAGAAAAAATGGAATGTCTCAAACAAACAGTAAGTTAGCAGTAAGCTAATTAATACTATACTGATTTTATTTTGAAAATGTCAAATCTGTAGCATCTGGAGTTTTTGATCAAATAAATAATGTTGATATGTACATCTCCGTACAGCTCTACTCCCTAAGATATGGCCATGTGCTGAAAAGTGTTTTTCATTAGTGGTTGCTTAAACTGGTTTGAAATCTGGAGCAGGCAGGGAGGAGTTGAGAAAGAAGATCCATGTAAACCGCAGCACATACAGAAGATTCATTCCCATGTGATAATGAGAGCAAGCACTTCACAGGGTTTGCCCATTAAACATGAAGCTGCTAAATGTTTCGATGAAATGTTAGGAAGACATTCAACCCCCATCTCTAATCTTAGCTGACCGCGTGACCCCCACAAAAGCTGAGGCGAAACCATATCACATGGTGCATTTCATCTATTAAAAAAAATACAACAAGATTTTGAATGTCATGACTTTCCTTATAATGATCAGATGTTCTTAAGCTCTCCCTTTAGCCAATTTAAATGTGAGCCCTTAAAAAGCACTGAGCACACTTGAGTCAATAAGCCAGTTAGCAGTAGTGAAAGTAAAAATAATTCAATTCTTGACTTATTTAATAGGGGATTTGGTGTGGCAGGTCAGGGGTGTAATCCAAGAGATTGGACACTGATTCTTTAATCAAGTGGCACGACAGTACATCTTCTTCCTCCCATCCCGATTTTGCTCTTGTGAAAACGTTTTGCTTGTGTAGCACTGAATTTCAATGGCCTGCTAGTTCAGAGCCCCCTGTTTAACTGTTGCTGCATGGAAATCAGATGGAGATGAAGCATACAGTACAAGAATAAACCAAGCTTCCTGCTTTTTCTCTATGCCAAAGAGAGGAGTACAGCACATATAAAAACCCAATTATTAGTGAATAGCAATCAACCAGTCACTGCTAAGTCATTGAGACTGTGTATCAGCAAACTGGCAAAGGCAGGCTTCTGGAAATGCAGTGGATGGTGGAAAAAAGGCAGACATTTGGTGGCTGTGTGCCATGCTTAGGTCCCAGTGGTGCAGCATCTCTCGTTGGAGCAAAGGCTTCAGTTGAATTCTGCATAGTGCTGCTTGTTTCTTCTCGCTGCCACTGAGACCCTGTTTTCTATCTACATAAAGCCAGGGGGGAGACTGCTGTGGTTTTTGGAAATGGTATGTGGAAATGTGTAACCTCTCACATTCAACACCAACAACATTAGCCGGCTAAGAGAAGCCTGACTAAAAAGTCAATTTTGTGCAATTTATAGACTATTGTAAAACAACTGTGCTGAGACATTGCTGACAAGATTGTGCCTCTGTCACCAATAATTAAAAGAAATGTCTTACAGTATCTGTCTCTGGAGTACTTATTGTAATTGCACATAATCAGCTAGTGAAATTCTAGTATTATGTGTAGAGAGAACCACTTGCTGGGTTTCTTGAGCAGATGGCAACATCCCAGTTCCTGGATTCAAGGCCAGTATTGACAGTGCGCATACATTCTCAGTGCTAGAATACTAAATCAAACCACCATACCTTCTGCTTAATATCTACTCCACTAACATGCAGCACAAGCACACACATGTCCCAAAAAGAAGAACCTGAAGAAGGTATTTTCATCAAATATACAGTGTAAGTCAGAAGATGAATCCATCCCAATGGATCTCCCCCGCCCAGTCCCTGAATCCCTGAGCATGAGTAATTGTCAGGCCCTGTGAAATAATCAGAGCTTTCAACACTAATGGAAGCCCTGCACATTCATTATTCAGTCCAGGAAACAGAGTGTTGCAAAGTGTCAAGGGACCTATGAGTTATTGCTCACTGTGAACTAAGCTTAGGCTAGGAGGGAAGTGGCAGAACCCCACTGGACTTTCTCCTTCTCTGTCTTCATCCGTTTATGTTTCCTTTGCCTCCCTTTGTCCATCTGCACAGGCAGACGGGCACCACACAGAGAACCCGAGATTGTATCACAGCTGTGGTGTGGTCAGACGGCCGGTGATGGGTGTACTGTGTCGCTGCAGACAGAATGACAGACGGTCTGGGCGCTCTTATGTCACTGCAGCGTTTGACCACAGACAGCCATGACTGCTTCCCCGTTGTTACGGCTCTCCTGGGACTGCTGTGCGATTTATTGGGAAAGCAAAGGGAGGAATTCAGCGTGAGTAGCGGGGCTGAGAGGTTGACTGACCTGCAGATAACACATGGCAAGAAACAGATAGGTTTGATATGTGAACATGCCTGCACTTGTGCTCAGGGAAAGCGACACCAAGAGCTATGTTGCTGCAAACTGAGCCAGTCAATACAGTTATTCCACACTCCTAAAAGGCAACACACATCAGACAGAATTCCAGTAATGCACTTAAGCCTTCTTCATTTCCCATGTCTAGACCTTGGAAGTTCTAAAACTTACTCGACTTTAAAGTGAAAATGAAGGGAATCAGCCAGACTAGAGTGAAGCAAGGTTTTAACTACACAACTACAAGCAGAAAGATAACATGCCGTAATGATATAAAGTATATGTTCATTGAAAGTTAAAATACTTAAAAGCATCCTTTCTATATCCTTCTATACTTCATTGTATTTAGCATGCCTGTGCAGCGCCGTTAACTATTTGCATTTCTGGGACACAGACACAGTGTGCAATTTGCAAGGGCTAATTTGTTTTAAACAGCTCTTAACAGCAGATGGAAAAACCCAACCTCCACAAGGACCCACTCTTTTATCAGCCATGTTAGGAAAACATGCTCAGCCATGCACCACTACACAAACCATTTCTTGAGATTCTAGGACTTACCGCACAACCCAGGGATTTTTCGTTCCCCCAGCACTGCCACTGCTGTCAATCTGCATTGCAGAATCAAACACAGCCTGGGAATTGAACAAATTATTCTGCTGATGGCAAAAAACAATTGTCCAACTTGGCAAAGTGAAGTGAAGGATACAAAAGCAATATAACCAGATCAGAATGATTTAATCTGCCTGTCAATGAGAAGTTGTCTCTTGTCTATTACTGCATGTTATTAGGTATTAAACTATAAACTAGTCTCTCTTCAAGCTGTAAAATGATATGAATATTAGCATGGAGATAACAATTTTAGAGTTTCAATCATTTTATGTACATATAAATAAACCTAGAGTTTATTGGGCATAATTGGAAATTCTTGTCTGTGTCTCTTTTCAGTGGCAATGTAGAATGTTGGCATGTTGCTACAAAAATGATGAAGTTCATGATACAGAGTTAGAAAACATGAGTTGAATGGTAAAGAGTCTGAGGGGATGCTAATGAGGAATAATTTAATGAGGGATGTGTATATAAAGGAGACCGTAAGCATGCATGTTACATTTGGTTTAACAAAAGCCTTGGATGTAGATGAAATAAGTAGAAGTTGACTCCACTGTGCCCCAGGTGTTTGGAGGAAAATGATCAAATACTTAGCAGCAGACATTAGAAAAACTGTGTTCTTTATGAATACAAAACAGGGGCGTTAACTATTACACTCTAAAACAAGGCATTTGCAAGAAGTATTTAATGACTGAGAAATCAATCCATTTTGTAGCTGCAGCTATCCCCACTTCATGATCTTCATCTTGAATCAGGAGCTTTTTGCCTTCAGTTTGTTTTTTAACATAGAAAGACCCAGTATAATGAACTGAATAGATGTCAGATGACTGACTTGACCAGTCAGGAACATTCCTTTGTATCTGGGTATAAATGGCTGCCTTGTTCTAAAATTGGTAGTGTAAAAAGGTTAATGTCTAATTTGGATGTGAATACTCCCAAACTGCTTCACAGCTGAAAGTCAGCACTTTCATTTCAAATCCTGTGAGCCAGAGTACAGCCCCAAAACAATTAACAAATGTACTGATACTTAGTATGTGCTGATACAATATACCTTTGAGCCAAAATGATCTCATAGTGTCCATAAATTAGAAATAAACTTTGTGAAAAAAAAGTGGCCGAACTGTTACAAAGATCACACCCCACTCTATCCCTGCCTGCATTTGCTTTTGATACACAGCCACAAAACTGAATTTCTTTAAAACTGTGGCATTATTTTTGCCCTACGTGTCAATTATAAGACTGGATGCATTTGCCAGTAATGGTCCTCTAACGTTACACTCAAATACAAAACGCAGCGCGGTGCACTTGCTCCGCTCCTTTCTGAACCCTCCTTCCCACGATCCGCCCACCATCTCGGGACTAGAGTCACGTGTCTCAACGCCTAGTGTCTCTCTGCCAGCCGACACCACCACAAATCAAAGTCACCCAGCGAACGGAGGAGAGAGAGAGGAGAGGATGATAATCGGAGAGGTGTACACGGACAGAAAGCGCTTACGACGCCAGTGGGCTACAATGGAGAACATTCAATAGAGGAGACACACTGTGATGATCCGAAATGCTCTGTCTGTTTCCCGCAGAGGGTGGGCATGACAAGGCATCTGGACAGGACGGGAGATGAGATCCACAGTGTTTCGGAGACACTCTCCCTCCTGTGATCTCAAACAGTGCGCCTGTAAATCGTGGGACTTGGGGACTGTACGGGACACAGGGGCGCCAAACGGTTACTGCAGCTGAAGTGAAGTAAATAGATTAATTCTCTGTCTTTAAATCTACTGGAGCACTGTGCGTCTCCAAAGGGAAGAGCGGTCTTCACCATGAGGGGTGTTACAGCAAACTTGTTCGCTCTGGTCTTCCTTTGCGCCTTTGCGAGTGTTTTCTACATGTGGAGCGCACTGGAACACCGCTTGGAGCGACATAAGCGGAGGTTCCCAGTACCGGGCGGAGGGTCTTTTCACCAAGCTCTCCCAGTGGACGTCTCCGCCAAAACTTTCCGGGCATTGCTTGCTGTCCCAGCGGCACAAAGACCGCGCTTAGGAAGCAAATTTGAGGGTCTCAATCTCACCGACCAAACTGTCTCTGTAGGAAGTCTAGATTACCATGTGAATGGGGATAACAAGAGGTCAACGCGGCGGGAGGGCCTGGTCAAGTTAGGCTCCCCGGTGGAGGATGGGATATTTTGGAGTGAATGGCTGGAAGAGCTCTTCCCTGTGGGCTTCACGGAGGAATATGCTCAGGCTTGGCGAGAAAGAGCCAGGACACATCGGATAGTGAACCTGGAGCCTGGATGCGGCAGGATATCCAACCAGCTCGCCACCTTTTCTGATGGAACCAAAGCGTGTGTGCGCTACGGAATAAACGCGGATCAGGTACAAGGAGAAACTTTAACGTATTACCTTGCCAGTTTACTAGGCATCACAAACCTGCCACCTCTAATATTGTCCCAGGTAAACAGTGACAGTGAACAATGGGCGGCTGTGCGCACAAGGATAGATGGTTTACAGTGGAGTCAGCGAGCAGTGGTTTCTCTCACCGAGTGGGTCTCCAATCTAACCGGGGTGATAACACCTGCGCCGCTCAGACAGGAGAGCAGCGGGCTGCATCCTGTCCTTGAGGATCTCTGGAACAAGACAACAGCGGAGCTGCTGGAGTTAATGCAGTGGACCGACCTGATCATATTTGACTACCTGACTGCAAACTTCGATAGACTCGTCAGCAATCTGTTCAGCCTGCAGTGGGACTCGCGCGTAATGGAGAGGGACACCAACAACCTCCTCAAAACACCTCATGGTGACCTTGTATTCATTGACAACGAGGCCGGACTCGTGCACGGGTTTCGGGTCTTAAACATGTGGGAGAAATATCATAATACAGTGCTAAGCTCCGTGTGTGTGTTCAGAAAAAGGACCACGCAGCGTGTGGCGGAGCTGCACAGGCGCAGAGACTCCAGGAAAAGGTTGCTGGAGCTCTACAGAGACAGCGAGCCTTTGTCTCTGGAATTAGGATTTCTTTCAGACGAGCACGCCGGTGTTCTCCAGGACAGAATAGACAGATTATACAAACACATTTTGCGTTGCAAAAGCAAATATAGCCAGCTGTGAACATTCAGCTTGCACAGGTGATGGATTTGTTGTCTGCACAGTATAATGAGCTCTGCAAACGCGATTGACACACCTGTGCTAAACTGATGCGCATTACACAAAACTGTCTTGAATATCCAGCTGAACTACCTCTTGTGAATAGAATGTGTTGCCTACTTTATAAATAAGTAAATTTGACACATGTTTATAAGCTCTTTGAGATTTTCACTATCCCTCACTCCACTGATGCTTACCTGAATAGGAATCACTGTAAAGAGTAGCCTATATTTGTGATTAAGGTTCATATGTGTGTTTGGATTCCTGCCTTGTGTTCAGTAATCCTAATGATAAACTCCAAAGCCTTAACATAAGTTGACTCTTGAATACTATACTTCTGTTGACATCTCGCTCGCTTTTTATAGAAAGTCGTTTGCACAGTAAGTTGTCATTGTAGCACCTGCAGTCTTGTAATTGTGTTTGGATTGCATATTCAGCCTTAAAGTCACAGGTGTATCATATCCATTGTATATGTTGTAAGTAAATTAGCAAATGCTTCACTAATTTAATGTGCATTGTAACATTCCAAAACCTCGTCCACTTTGATAAATACACTGAAATTGAATTTCACTGTTGTCAGACTGTATGTTTTGTATGAAGTTTGTACTTAACTGCCTTATTAGAGTGGATCAAATATTTACCTACATTGCGTGTTGGACTGGGATTTTTTTAGGCCTCTATACTTGCTTGTTATAGGGCTCTCATTGTGGTGTAGAAATAACTTGTACTGGCACACTGTTTCCCAGGAGTCATTCTGTCAGCCACAGGCATGCTACAGCAGGAATCTCTAATCCCCTTTATAAAATCACCCAGAATGACATCATTTGACATCCTTTAATAAGGGTTTTACTGTTCCCTAACAATGTCAAAACTTCCTCCTTTTTAGAACCAGAGGACAGATGCAGAATATTTGCCATGCAAGTAATATAAACGGTCAATCTACGACTGAGGCCAGATGGCTTATTGGTTCAATCTGTTCAGCAGAAAAGTAAGAAAATTCCCTTAGAGGGTGCATGTGCTGCTGAGAGACCAAGCCCACAATTAATGAGAGCTTTGGTCTCAGAGGAGAGCCTTGTTTACAGTTTTTCAGAGGTTGAATTTTTAACAGCGAAAGGTATTCAAGAGAAAAATTACCGGTACATTGCCTGAAGGTCAGTTGTATTATTTTGCCTTTTACTTTATGCTTTCACTTAACACCACTATATCAGTCTTTAATTTGAGCCCTTTGGGAGTACCGTTTCCGTATTAGTTCTGCTATAGGCCCAGCTCTGTGTCTGATTTCTGGTTCTAGACTCACAAGCACATCAGAGGGAGAGTAAATGACCAAACTTTTGAAGTCTTAATTCCTTCCAGCCTCTCGCCATCCTGCACCTCATCTGGTTTCTTTTACAACTTTTTCATATATAGCCAACTCCGGCGTACACCGCTGCTCTATGTACAGCTCCATAGTGTGGGATCAGAGGATGAGTACATTTTATTCAAGTAGCAGTTTGATTTGTACTCGCGGTTCATTTCATGGCTTAAAGCACGTGTGTCAGTAATTTGTGCTTCTCCTTGCTAGGTCACTGCATAGCAGCAGCAGAAGTTTAAGCAGGTGTTATTGGAGGCTCTTCCACACTGCCTGCATGGTGCAGCTCTAATAGGGACTCGGGGATCAATATGTGCACTGACTGTTGTATAGGGAAAAGCAGGTCATGTTAATATGCTGTTTGCTGGGTGTGGGTTTAGCATTAGTATGTGAGAATGTGTGTTACTGGGGGGTTGCAAAGACTGCACTTGCAGCTGGGCATGGTGCTCTAAGGATGTCTGTTAATGCTGAACACTGCAAAGAGATTTACGACAGGCTGCAGACACCAGGGATTAAACACAATGCTAAACTGCGGTCTGGCATGTCTAAACCAGACTCACAACCCTTCCTCCTGCCACGTACACTTTCCCTCCCCCTGTATTTCACCCACATCTCACAGTTCTGCCATGCATCTGTCTTCCGTGTTAACGTCACTGTCAGCCTTATTTGTTAGCTAAATGGAAAATGAAAGTTTCATTTTCCTAATTCGTTTTTTTGTGGATTCCTTCGCAAAAGAAAGCAATATTTGAACAAGGGTCCATGCCAGCTGTAATCACACTAATGGGGGATATCAAAGAGGTTGTTTAATCACCCTTTTAACTGTTCACATATGTTCCTCCCTCACTCCTCCTGCCTGGCTTGTTTCAGATCACCACACAAACTCCTCTTAGTCACCCTGCTTTTTTCACTTAGAAGCAACAAAATCTTCATGCACAAAACTTTGTGACATGGCCTAATGAATGTGATGCTTGTGGCACCAGGGCAGTATGTTATTCAAGATTTAAAAAAGTTATGCCCTCACATACATGCTAGTGTACTGTGGTTCCTTCCAGATGTGCTTGTTTTCAAAGTGAGTAGGCTGAATCATACGATCAGAGTCATGCAGCCAGGGGCTCACAGCAGGCCCAAACACAGGCCCCAGGTATTCAAGCTGATCTTCTTCTTCTTTGTGCACATTACAAACATTCCAGTGGAGCTGAGGGAGGATCATCTCCATGGACACAAACGCACACAGACACTTCTCAGGCAGGCAAGTATAAGGAGTCCCAGCTGTGTACACAATCCATTGTCAAAGTTGGCTGAGGTCCTATTTCATGATTTTTAACAAATAAAATACAATCAGGATTATAGGTAAGTTATATTAAAAGAGAGCTGTTGATACTGAACATTTAAAGCAACAGTACATTTCTGGGAAATTCTTATTACTGTAGCTTTCATGCTTTGAGTTCAATGAGAAATCACACTTTCATGTTTACCAGGTTAATACAAGGCAAGGACAATAGTTTTAGGTAGTCTATTATAGCTTAAGGATTGGAAACAGTTAGTTGACATTGACCAAAAGTAACAAAATACACCCAGCAGCAGCCTTTAAAGCTCATTAATTAACATATTATTTGTTTGCTTAAGCAACATGAATGCTTAAGTGTAAAAATGACATACATATACTGCTTAAAAGGCTTAGAAACTGGATTTCCCACACATGTATTCATATCTTGTAACATGTTAATAAGTGAGCATTAGAGGTACTGATAGGTGAATTTTTTATTTTGTGACACAGCCAGGCTGTTTCCCTCTATTTCCAGTCTTTTTTTCTGAGCCGAGCTAGCAAGCTACTAATTATGGTTTGCATTGATCAGACAGGCCTGAGAGAAGTATCAATCTAGAGAGTAAAACGTCAAACCTTTCAGTTAAGACTTAACTCAGGCAAGCCTGCACAACACAGATGCATAATAGATAAAACAAAGCCCCAATGTGGTATTGCACTGTGCCACAATATAAAATATTATCATCATCATCAAGTGACAACATTTTTTGAAGTATGTAAAAAGACAAAACAATTGCTCACTTACACCAAACCAGTTTGCATGATTTAAAGAAGAGTGCTTTGGACACAAAAGTAAAACTGTGTGTTTTGCCAGACACCAGGTGACTAACTGTGTTAGACTGTCCATTTCCCAGTGGACCTGCCACGTGTCAGTGGACGGACATAACTGGCATTCTTCCATGGCTACACAGTGCAGAGAACTTCCTGTGCAAACCTGAGTGATTTCATTATGAAACATGGCACATACTGGTGGGAGAGTCACTTAGTCACAGCTGAGTGACTATGGGCCATGAAGAGTAAACTGGGGGGCCAGGCAACAACTGTAGGGGCTCTGGCAGTGATAAAGGCTGCACATCCCTTGCCTAAAGAGCTGGCACAAAGCCTGGCTTTGTCCAGACCAGGGTTGTAAGCATAAGGTCAGGGCCTTTGGCCAGTCTTTCTCAGGACAAAGTAAAAGGTAATGAGTAACAGAGGCAGGGGGCTTCACATACCACAGCTAATAAGAGGAGAAAATCTGTTGTGTAGTGACCTCTCATGTTTTAATCTCAACATGTGTATGTCCAAATTAATCTAAAATGGACTCATTTCATTGTCTTTACCAATTATGCAGATGTTAAAATTGCCTAGTTTAGTTTCACCAAAGTTTTTGGATTTTCAGGAAGAAGTCATATTTAATCACGTTGTAAGTTTAACGATTAAGCACCTGGACACAACACAAGGGAAAACCCAGCTTTGTTATTGCTGCCATATGGATTTATAGCTGTGATGTAGAGAATAACAGCGACAGAAAAAAGTAAAAAAAGGAGAAGTTGATGTAATGGGTCATTTGTGAGGGCTTTGAGAGTTGTGTATGATCATGTAAAAAATAGATGGCACGTTTCTTTTTTTCTTGAACATGAGATATCTCTAAATTCTGGTGACAAATGTCGTCAGGCAATAATTTGCATCTTTGAGTGACAAATTGTTTTTTTAAAGGCTCCGTCACAGTAAATCATACATAGTAGAACAGACTAATGCATCTGTCCAGCTGTTGTCCACTCTCTAGCGGCTGCCATGCTTGCAGATTAGGAAAAGGATTACATCCTACTTGTCTATTTCCATCACAAAATCTTTCAAGAATCTTTCTCTCTACGACGACTACCAGTGAGTCAGACCTTTGATTTTTTGCCAACAGAAATACTTTCTATTGGATTACACATACATGACATTAGTGACATTTAGAACTTTATTTGATTTCATATTATCATTAGATTTGGAGCAATAATATAGAATTCATTATGTATACAAACAGACACTGAGATCTACATATAATCCATAAAACAGTTTTTGAAAACAACTGTTTAACCTCAATTTAGATTCCCTCTATTTTTTCTTAATGCGATTTGCTTCATGCCAGTCATAGCATACATAAAAATAAATCCTGATTAATTTCACCACTTAATTCCATCCCATTTGTTATTCTTTATCCCTCAAGCTCTTTCTCCACAATGTCAGACCATAGCCTACAGAAAGTCATGAGCTTGCAACATTTACATTTTATTGTATTTCATAAAGAGAATAGGTCTACTGCCATATTTCAGAATGTAAACAACATTTTGTAAAGAGCCCATATAAAATTGTCCATCTTATGCATAAATTCAGGTTCCTTTCATATTTATTTATTTATTTACTTATTTATTTATGTATTTATTCTGGGGCAGAATTCTAAAATTACAATTAGAATTCCAAAAACTTACTTCTTCTGACCCTTTGTCTGAAACTGTTTGTTTTAGCTCCTCCCCTTCCTACTGATTAGCTGGCTAATAACCAAAACACACAGTGATTGATCACTACCCCTTCTTTCACCGGCTCCAGTGGTGAAATAAAGTTACAATTACAAATACCAAATGACATAATATGGCCCCTTTAAACAGATATAATGTTTATGCTGTGATTCTATGTATAGCGGCTCTCCACATACCAATATCACTTATAGATGCAGCACCTTGTCCCAATTGTAAATCAAAAGTAGCAGATAGAAAGTTAGAGAGCTAAAGAGCTAAATTCAGCACATACTTCTACTATCACAGTATATAAGTCAGCAATCTTATCTAATAATAGCCAGGCATGACATTAGGTCCCTTGTAAAAACCTTGCTGTGTTCAGATGTTCTGGCTTGCTTTTCCTCTCCTTACTTTAACTGAAATGTTGCACAGCTTTTGATTGGCACGCTTGATGGATTTTGATATTCCTCCGGGCGACGCCTGTTAATACAGCAGTACAACCAGGGGACCAGTGTCAGTACATGCTGTTTCGTTCATTTGCATCTGGGTTCATCTCTATGTAAATCTGAATTAGTATGCTTATGGAAATGACTGTTTTTCCTAATCTTTTGCTGGAAAGAATAACTGATCACATTCATGGGGAGATAATAATTTCGCTGTTGAATGTGTCTTTTTCCCGGCCACCTGCACCTAGCTGAGATTGTGGCCATAATTAAGATGTTTCTATGCAAATGTTGTGAGGGAGGGGATGTTATAAATTAGCCCCAGTGCCAGAAAAGAGTTGATTGGCCAAAATTAGCTGACTGGACATATGGTTATGTCTGCTTAACATGGGAGAGTGGAGGACTTTTTTCTAATTCTGAAAAGGTGTATGCAAATGCTGCACCACTTAGCAGATCTACCTTTTATATCTGACAGATAGTATTATTTAGATTCTACATTAGTAGTTATAAAATGTTGTCAGTGGCAGTGCAGTTTTTGTTTTTATATTTTTTTCTGTGTGCTCTGACTGTGCCATGACGGGTTTGTCCTCTCCATGCCTGAAGTGCAGAGAGAATCAATACACTGCAGTGCAAGAGGACGTGTAATACTTGATGACAAAATACTTACAATATGCTGAAACGGCACATTCCTTCCTGCTAGCTGACCACTTGCTCTCTGAATGTTAGTGTTGGCTGGAGGCTGTACCCTGTCGGAGAGTTGCGTATGGTTATTCGCAGTAGTCCTTTTGAATTATAACACCCAATGGCCTCACTAGAACTCAGTAATTTGGTCATTTCTATGTA
The DNA here is from genome assembly GCA_032362345.1 of Sandelia bainsii. Classification (NCBI taxonomy): domain Eukaryota; kingdom Metazoa; phylum Chordata; class Actinopteri; order Anabantiformes; family Anabantidae; genus Sandelia; species Sandelia bainsii. The sequence goes on along the minus strand of JAUMHL010000027.1, from coordinate 9,341,280 downwards.
AATTGCACTTTGTGGGACCAAAAGAGGCTGTTGTATCGCGCAAATGCTCCAGCTTGCCTTGTTCCATAATGGTACACTGTAACACTGACATGATTAAAAGTAAATGTGAGAAAATGTCACGACAGTCAATCAATTAAGTACTGTAGATAGGTTGACAGAGTACAGGTAGGGCACTCAGGCATGCGGCGATGAAGACAGGCATAAGAGGCGGGCAGTCATTTTGGGTTGTGTCCAAGTGTGGGCCTCTTTCTTTAGAGGAGGAAGAGAGGAAGAGCTTACTAGAGACAAACATTAGTGAGCTTATGGCTGACTCTGCGGTATCAGTGTCATTTGGACAAGATTGGGCATGCCTTAGTGTAGGTGAATTGGCATTGGATAATATAGGACACAGAAGAACGGAGGAATGCATAAAAACTGTGACATAATTATGTACATATAACCTAATGAAGCTTATGCGATTTCAAGGCTATACTACTTGAGGGTTTTATAAACTTAGGCTTGGATACCAATCTTGGCAGCACTGCAAGCTACGCAATTTCAGCTCTCACAGAAATTATTATCCCTTCTGTCCTTGAAAAAAGTATTACTTAATGGCACTGCTACTTTGAATTATCCTAAGAAAATCAGTCTCCTGTATATCTGGACTAGCTGTTCTCAGAGAAATCTCTCATTTTCAACAAAAAAGCAGTCTTGGCAGTAGAGTTTTTTTTCCACTTAAATAACTCTTTTGGGGGTATTCAGAAACATGTTATTGTGTGTGCTTGGTGGAATACAGACATGATGTGTTTTATAGGAAACTGTTAACTATATGTTATTATGTACACTTTAAAGTCTCCCCAACACATTCCTTTCCTTTCACACCTGTAACCTGACTCATCTCAAATAACAACTCTGAGACATCCAGGCCTCCCACGCCAGCAGCCACAGCAATTATACTCAGCTGCAGGGTGAGGCAGTTGTGTCTAGCACTTGATGACACCCTCACATTACCTGAACCAAAAAAGGAAACAATACAGGGTGTAGTAGTTCATTTCCTTCCACACTGAGAGGCGAATAACTCTATGCCTTGCCTTTGGCAACATGCTGTAACTGAAATGCTGAATGTGAAAGGGTTCATTTCAATAAACAAAGGACACTTGACAGACAAGGTAAGTTACAGGAAATTCAGAGAGCCATATCTTTTGGTGAATCAGCAAGGTTGAATTCAACAAAACAAAAAGGCTGCTGTCCTTGTCTCAATTTTATAAGGTCTTCTCTCCACTTTCTTCTCTCTCACCCTTTTCCATTAATTCCCATAGACTCTTTCTCATCCTGTTTTTTCACATCTATTTGACCAGTGCAAATATTGCCATTGTGCGATCCTGTGCACATTGATTGAGAGTGGGGGCTAAACATCCAGACTAGTTATAAAGACATCTTTCACAAAATCAATGCCACTGAAAGGGAAACTAAATCTTTTTAGAAATGCACAGTCCTGTGATATAGCACTGTCACAAGGGAAATATGTCGTATTTTTTCTCATTTTGTCTCCTTTAATTTTTTTCATTTATTGGACACTAGGGGTTTGAAATATATCACTGAAATCAGCCACTGTATACAGTATGAATCACTTCTAATAGCAACATGTATGGCGTTCAATAGGTAGGTGCTGTGAGATGCAGTAAGATGAAGATAATAATATAAAGTGATTTATTAATCTGTGTGTTGGCTTTTATCTTTCTCTGTCTTTGATTGGCAGGGGTAAGTAATAGAGAACAATATAGTTGTGTCATCTTTATGGGTTCATTCCAGCCTCTTAAACACACAAACAAGCGCACAAACACACTAAAATGATTAGTTGATCTACTCAGCAATTATCCAGACCTATCAAATATTGGAACTAAATATTATAAATTTATGTTTAAAGTAATGTTGCGACAAAAAAAATGTACTTGTTTCTTAAATGTTAGTGCAGAATGACAAGGACTGCTGCTTTGGCCTGTTTAGATATTCCCAAAAGCTGAAGTGATTTGCATGTGACTGAGTAAGAGAGATACCTGCATAAGACTCAGAGCTTAGTGTAGTTTTTCCAAAGATACATACAATTCAAAAGTCACAAGCAATAGATTAAACATTGTGTTTATTCTCTAACATTCTTTAAAGTTTGCATGTTTGACTAACTGCCTTTTTACCCACAGCATCTATGTTAGTTTGTGAGGTTTTAAGTTACATAAAAAAAACCAAAATAATAGAACATCCTAAAAGCATTTTCTATTATTATCATTAAATAGAAAATTACTTATATATACACAAACTAGCATGTAAAATAATAAACTGTTACCCTATATCAGAAAAATAATATCTTATCATATATTTTCACTTTTTTTTATCACATTTAACACTATCACAGGGATCACATTTTGAAATGCGTATGGTCAACTAATCCATAGGTCCAGCATTAGCATTAACTTAACTTGCACCTTTGCTACAACTGATAAAATCTGACACTTTTTTCTTACTGAGATAAAGTAACTATTCCTTCAAAAAAAAAAAATGCTGTTCTAAGAAGTTATTTTAGGAAATCTTCCACTATTAACATTGTAAACCAAATATTTGCAGAGGGGATGGTGGAGAGTTTGACTAAAAATTAATCAATTACTTGAAAAATACTAAATTATTTAATTTTTGAAAATAATAGCTGCATAAATATTAGCTGCAGCTGCAAACATATAACAAGACACTAAAAAGGAGCTAAACAAACCTCTGCTCTCACTGATAAACAAATTGAGGACAATTTGGTGTCCCAGGATAGCCAGATGGATGACTGACTGAGTGTGCAGGCTTAAAGCACGCAAGCTTGCTGTGCAGGAACGACAGTCAGGCTAGGCCACGACCCTAGCCGTGTTCTGTTTTCATAACCCCTCAGTCTTTTCAAAAACACTCCTCTCTGTCAGTCCCCAATTCTCCATCTGCTGGAGTTGCTGCTGGACAGACAAGCCTGTGTATGCAGGTTTGTGTGATTATGTGCAAGGCATCAGCAGACTTGTATTCCATGCTTTTCCATGATTCAAAGACACATTACCCAGGCCTAAGATAGCTGACCACCAGAACTAATCCACGAGCCTTGTTGGCTGTCAGCATGACGCCCTGCATAGGCATACGGATGCCTATATGCTCCATCTTTCCCTCTGTATGCCTGTCCCCTCACTTTGCCCCTCCCAGGTGTTCCCATAATTCAGCGGGCCTCAAATCCCATGCGGGCATTCCTAAACTTCAGAGGCACATCGGCAGATGAGAGCCTGGATTTATGACTTGCTGATGGACAGTGGAGGGAGGAGTGGAGGGTGGGAAGGTGAGAGGGCCCACTTCAAAGAGGAGGAAGCGTTTGTTGTTTTCCTCTCCTACGCTCACTGGTGCACACATATGCACAGCTCCATCTCCCCTTCTGTGCTTCTGGCAGCTGGTTTACAGGTTTACACACTGTTACACAAACAGTTATCTTAACCTTCATTATTTTTTGTATGTGACCAAATTTATGTGGCAGTTTGCATCTGCTTTGTTAGCCTCTCTTACGCTCTCACAGCGACAGACACACCAAACCATTACAGACATGATTCAGGCTTTCATTTTTCAAAATATGAAAGGTGACCCTTCAAAGATTGCCTCAAAGCTTTTCTTTATCGCACCTGCATAAAATATTCCTCTTGCTCTTAAATGGCACCTCCCTCTGCTCTATTAGAATTTGTTTGCGTGACTTTGCATATAACATTATAGGTCACAGACAATTGTGTGAATGTGTGGACGTGTGCGTTGTTCCCAACCTAGTGCTAGTGTTATGTTGCAGGGGCCCAAGGTGTGTAGAGTTGATGGATGTGTGCAGGGGTGTCATTTCTCTGAGCCAGATGTGTAATGAACCCTGCTTTGCTTCTGTAACATTTGGGCTGATTTATTACAAATAAAGGCCATTTAGCATGCAACGGTGCTGTCTCTTAACAATGCAACATAGCTTTACAGAGGAGATTACATTTATAGCCTGAGAAAAGGCTGCTTGTTAAATTAAAACTGTGCTGTGATCAAGCTTTTCTTCCACCCACATGAGACTAACCACCCAAGCTGACAATATAGCCGCATGGTGATTCATATACAATTTTCATATCGTCATACTGTAGTGCTAGAAATTCATTAGTCACTTTTATAGAAGAGAGTGTATGGAGCTATATTTCTTGCTGCAGGTTTATATGTCTAAATTGTCTTTTTCATTTCTCGTTTTCGGCCCTCGACCATTCTTTTCTGTTTCACCACTCAGTAAAGTTTGTTCTTCGACTTTCCTAACTCTACTCATTGTTACAACGGAAAGCTGATGTAACTTGTGGCTGTTACTCCCAGTAACCAGGGCAATCCAAAATCTCCCACTGCTTAATCAGACCACTGCTTGTTCATTCTCCCTTTTCTCAAGGTCTAGCCAGCCAACTATTAACTGTTAGGTTATTAGTGAAAAACAACATCAGCGTCTTTATTTGTGTTAATATGCAAGTTTCAGAGGAACATCAGGAAGAATTAAGATCCCTTCACATTTTCCACACTTGATTAATAATTAATTCTTATTTTTAAAGGTATATCTCATTTGCAAATTATGCTCTATAACTTGTGGTCATGTTCATTCGGTTTTGCTTTCATTATTCTTGAGACTTGACTGGGGTCCACCTACGGCCAACTGAACTGACTCGACATAGCTTACAAAGGCACATGAGTATATATGTAAGATCCCAATATGCACACTGCATGTCAGGCCACGAAGTCCAGGAAACTCTCTGTAGACCTCTACAATAAAATTAAATCAAGAGATTAAAATTAAGTCAAGAGTATAAAACCACTTATATAGCTTTGAATGTTCCCAGGAGCACAGTAACCTCAATAACTAAGATTTTGGAAATCACCAGGACTCTTCCTACGGTTGACTGTGCAGCCAAATGGGAAAAGAAGGAATGGGAGGTGACCAAGAAAGTTTCGCTATCATAGGACTTTAATAGCCCAAGATGGAAGAAACTGACAGAAGTTCAGGCATGATGCCTAAAACTATCCACCAGTCAGTTAGAGCTGAAGAAGTCTTTTGGGTTAAATGTCTTCTAGAATCTCAAGCAAGTTGAGCTACCACCAAAGTGGAAATATCATGACCTGGATGAGTGAGAATCTTTACAGACAACCTACCAGAAGACTTAAGCTCAGACTTAACCCCTATACAACATCTAAGGCGAGACCTGCAGGCAGTTCACTGATGCTTTCCATCCAATTTGAGGGAGCTTCTGCCAGGAATAAAGGGATAAAGTGCCCAAATCCATGTGTGAAAGCTACAAAATTTCATGTTTCACTTTATCATTATAGATTACTGAGTGTAGATTGATCAAACCTTTTTCGGTCCTCTGTATATTTAATATATATGTGTGTACCTTAATTTCCATTTTTTCGTCTTTGTAAATGCCTCTCTATAATTTCAGCCATTGCAGTAGAGCTGCAAAAGCCTGACACTAGATGTGTGTGCATGTAGTGCTGGCCCTGAAGTGGCACAGTGAGTGTATAAATAGAGCAGGCCCACAGATCACTGTGCCAGACAGAATGTGGCATCTGCTGTGCTGGGAGTGCAAAGTGTTTGAGAGCCTCTAAACTCCTTTCCATTCCTCTCCCCCTGCACCCCATCTCCCATCTTTCAGTCGTCTCTGTACTCCTGTCAATTCCCTTCCTCTGTTTCTCTTTACCTTTGTCATCTTCCTCTTTCCTTCCACTATTCCCTTTTTTTCTTCCTCTGTCTTTTCTTCAGTCTCTCCCTTTCTCTGTGTCTCCCCACCACCACTTCACCCCCTCACATACTGCCACACATCTGCTGCCATGTGTTGAGTGTTGTGGAGCAGTCCCATTTTCAATTTAGGCTATAAGATCCTATTTCTAAACACACAGAGGGAACCAGAGGGGTTGGAGGTGGGGGTGGGTGGTTGTTGAGATAGAAAAGAAGGAAGTAGTAAAAAGGCAGATAGTTGGCCCTGCAGTGGTTAACATCAAAGCCTTGATTTCATATTTGCCATGCTTTACAAATTTCTCCACTGTGATGCTACACATGTTCCATGTAGAAACAATTTAATCCCATGAGATTATGCAGTGTACTTGCGAGGCAATTGTGAACGAGGCAGACCAATCTGTAAGCACAGGAGATAAAAGCAAAGTCATTGTGATTCTCTGCAGGTTATTTCCCATACAGAGCGGATTATCAATCCTACTGATTTAGTGATTCATTTCCCTGGTTCAAGTAAAGTCATTATTAAGCGAAGGTAACCTCTCTGCCCCTCTATGTCACGTGATCCAACATACTGTACCATACTTATGCAGTGGTGCATTTGCAAACAACAGAACTCACTCATACTGTACACCTACACTTTCCATATACAGCACATACACTCACCACACACTATTAAGAATGAGTTCCTTCTAGTGTCACTGTACTTACTGTAGTAATCATCTACCACTTTTTTTTTTTTCCCAGAAGCACACCACTTAATCTCATAATCTACTTTTGCTGTGACTAGTTTTGTATTCCCTCAAAGACAGGGGACAAACAGACGCAAGCGCACATGTGCGCGTGGACACACACACAGTCCCAGTGTCAGACAAATTAATAAGCAGCTTAACTGTCATTAGATTTCCATTTTTAAAATGATTCACCCATTCTTTCCACTGCCCTCCCTTTTTTCTTTTCTTCCTATATCCTTCCCCCCAGCTGTCTCCACACTCTGTGACAGGTAGTCTTCCACCTTTGTTTGCTGACTCTGTGCTATGTCCACCCTCCAGCAGTCCAATAATTGTTTTAAGAGTTGATATTGGACACCGGCAGTGCAAGGCCTGAAGCAAGACAGGGACTGAAAAGGAGCACCTCCCATCAGGAAGATGGGGGACTGTCCAACTGCCAGTCAGAGAACAGCGGCAGGTCATCTTTTCATCCTTTTTTTTGTTTGCTCTCAGGCAGTGTTCTCGCCTGTGAAGACGAAATTTAATCTTCATCCTTTCACTCACAGTTTTCTCTCCCCTCCACATTACCCCACCCTTTCTCAGCCTCTATGCTTCTATACTCGTTCTTTTTTCTCTGTCTTCTTCCCTGTCTTCCTCTCTTATTCTTTCTCACCACTCCACCATCACATATGCAACACGCAGACACAAAAAGACTACTAGATTTTGTTGGCCATGGGAAGAGCTGTTTGAGTGAACATTGTGTGATTATTTTTCGCTCTTAAATCTGTAATTACCACAGCCATTGAGCCAACTGGAGTCTCACACCTTCATCTTCACCTATTCTGTAATTTTCCTTTGGCAAGAAAAGAAATAAGATTCATGAGGCCCCATTTTAAGTGACAGGTGCAGTGTTACCTTGAAATCAATGCTAGATTCTAGTCAAAGGACACAAATAACTTTACTTAAGAGGTCAGCTTCAACATGAAAACATAATAAGAGATTTGTCATTAAAGTGTTTGCTTTAAAGACCAGTTCTCATGTTTCTTTGAGAAATGTGTCTCCTTTTTCTAGTATGTGGAAACCCTTAAATCATCATCAGTATACTCCTGACTTGTCTGGCAACCAAATAAAAATATTTCTTGCCTATTGGAACAAGCCAATTTTTAACTATTCAAAGGCGTTGCTTGCTTTTTCTCACATTCTCTGCCTATCTCACTAAATAAGCTCACCTTAGAACTGTCTGTCTTTCAGTTCTTTGTAAGCTCAGTTCCAGGCAATCAAGCATGAGCCACAGAGGACGGCATCCAGGGATCTGGAAGATTGGAAAGCTTTTAGCATGGTTATTCATCCTGAGAACTTTCCAGGGCCACATCAGTGCCAGGATGCCATACGTCAAGGGGCACAGAGGAGCATTGTGACCAAGCGCCCACGTTTAGGGGCCCGATGAGAGGGACCACAGAGGAAAACACTGAATGTCATTGTTATGTACTGCCAATGATCTGCACCGTGTCCTCAGCGATGATGTCATGGAAAATGGTGGTCCAGCTGTGGCCAAGCACGCATTACTGATGTAAGAGAACATAAAACTTCTCAGCGTTGTATGTCTGCTTATTTAAGCATTCTAAACTTATAGGGTGTGTGTTTTCTGTTCTGCAGATTGTGACTCAATCATCTCATTGGCAAGTATACACTTGTTCTCCATCATGAAAAAGGCTAAGGCATAGCAACCTTAGACAAACCTCCCATTATGTAGACTTTTTTTTTTGCTTTCTCTGAGTGAAGCAAGGGAATCAAACTGTATCCAACAGATCTGAACCAGATTAGGGCAGAGATGCTTTACAAAACAGAAGAACTTCTGTTGAACAATTCAAAACACACATTTTTCTGCAAACTTTCCAGAGGTGTAAAGTCTTTTTTCTCAACTCTACCATATAATATTATTTATGATAAAGCTAAAGCAGTGTCACTAGATGGCAACCCAGAAGTGCACACCCTATGGTGTCAAGATTCACATTTCTAAGTCCTGAATAGTCTCCCTGCTTTCATCACACCAGCAGTACACTCAGCACCTGTGCTTTGTGTTATTTCTGTAACAGTTGGCGGAGGCCAAATAATATATCATTATGTGCAGAAAAAATAGCTAGAATATCCCTCCCGCAGTTTATTTGCGTTACCGCATATTCCTATTTGGACTGCTATACTGTGTAGTCACACTTGCAACTCCTTGACAACGCTTTCCAACAGTTCTCACAGCACATTTCCAAAATTTCTTATGGCCATAATATTTAACAGTAGATTCAAGGATAATCACTTTCTAAGATAACAGTCTGTACACAGATCACCTTTCATGTTCACAGATTAAGTTATCCTTCTCATCTTCAGGTAACAGATATCTCCCACTGTCTCCGACTAGAACATAGGTCTAATCCCAGTGTCTGCTCTCAAAGACACATTTACACAATCCAGTGTGTTACATACTGTAGATAGAAACAATTAATAATTGTTAAAAGAATAATATAATAAATGTTTGCTCTAGCCTCTAGATGCTTCTGTACCAGATAACTAATGTGGAGCATTCAGAGCTTTAGGGATAGGGTAGAAACTGGGTGGACATTTTATTTTTTTTACTTTCTTTTGATAATGTAGTATGAAGCAATTATGTGTTTGTTCATTCACATGATAACATTTCACCTGCATAAAACAACAATCAATTCATACCACCTGATATTTGTTTTCTCCCATATGTAATCAATGAATGAAAAGACTACTAATGTATGATAGAAATACGACCATACGTTTAATTGCTTCCACACACTGAATTGTGCAGTGAGATTTCAGAGTCATCATATTACCCAAGCTGAATGTTATTACTAAAGTCCCCTGACACTCTATTTCTGCAATTCAGAGAAAAAGTGGACCATGATTACCACAGGAAACTGATGGTTGCACATCACCGCCCTGCGACTAGTGGTGTAAGACAGTTACCGTGGTCACAGAGTGTGTGTAAGAGGCTGATAAGAGCAGTGTTTGGATCAAACACGGGCAGGTGAGGGAATGTGCCAAGGCAGTGATGGTAATTCACTGATTCATCTACTCTGTGTGTTCAGTCCCACTTCATGTCTGTCTGTCCATCTGACTTTACGCTTCAGTGTCTAAAAAAAGCTGTACAGATAAGAGTTTCACTTCACTGACACCTGGAAAACACTTGTCTCTGACATTTTAATAAAGCTACCTAAAGAGCAAAAAAAAAACAACAAATAAATAACCGTTTGTGATACAGGAAGATCACTTATTGGTCTTCCAGTATCCTCTAACTACAAAACAATCACAACTGTATTTGTGTAAATGTGTTTGTGATCACAATGAATGCCATTTCATTTCTAATGTACACAAAACCAATGAGTCATAATTTGTTAGTTTGATTCTGATACTGCAGATGAACTACTATTCTAGTAATTTTGTCCGTGAAGCACTACTCCCATGGGATTATTGATTAAAAGACTTACTGATGGAAGGATGCATCCTTAAAACCTCCACTCAATGCAGAGTATTGATTCTCTTTTTGTAGGGAATGGAGGACAGGTTCCTAAAGACATTTTGTAACTCTTAATACCCTTAAGGAGGACAAAGGATTGTGATTAATGCAGTATTACTACAGTTTTTTTTGTGAAGGGCCATTTTCTTCATAATGTCAGAATGTAGAAACAAACACACACACCACTTTGACTATACTGTTACCCTAAAAACAGCCCCACAGCCCCAACTGTAGAAAAAAAGACTGTCACCATCCCAGAGGTGTGCATTTCAACAATGTCAGAAGCATGAAATTACAAACACTTCAAATTTACAAATCTAAACTCAGATCCACCCCATCCATATTGTGGGTAGTGGCATTATTCTCAGACGCCACCCTCTCTTGCAAATTGTTCATGCAGGAGTGCTCAAAATGTGGTTTTCTCCCATTCAATGAGAGAGAGAGGAAGAGAGAGGAAGAGAGAGGAAGAAGAAGGTGTCAAAGCAGAGGAAGAGACATTAGTCTAGATATCCCTTTGCCAGTAGAGTGTAATACAGAGTTTGCGCTTTGTCTAAGTAACTTTTGAACTCAAAAGTGTCAACATCAGTTTTTATATTTCATGATGAGGTTGTCTAGAACTTTGATATTTTTTTTGATATTTTTACTTTGATATTTTTACTGTAAGTATAAGAACATTTGGCTATCACTGATGAATATAGTGTGAGCTGTATAATATAAAGAATCACTAATTTATCTGTAGTCCTGTAATTGTCCCAGGTGGCTGGAATGCATGGTGGGATATAATCAGCATAAGATTTTCAGATTATCATCACATTTCATAATTATCATAATTACTGAACAAAGGTTATACCAAGTTTAAAAAGGGTTAACTGAAATCTTTAGTTTACTGACATAATTAGCCTACATATAGTAGGCTACTGTAAAGCATTTCATGTGAATTGATTACTGAAAGATAGATGCAGCATCAGGGCGGAACAGTGGTGTAGTGGTTATCACTGTTTCTGTGTGGAGTTTGCATGTTCTGTGTGGGTTTTCTGCGGGTACTCCGGCTTCCTCCCACTGTCCAAAGACATGCATGTTAGGTTAATTGGTGACTCTAAATTGCCCATAGGCAATTGTCTGTTGTCAGTCTCTATAAGTCAGCCCTGTGATAGACTGACAACCTGTCCATGGTGTATCCTGCCTCTCGCCCTATGTCAGCTGTGATAGGCTCCAGCACCCCGCTACCCGTAAGAGGACAAGCGGTTAGGATAATGGATGGATGGCTGCAGCTTCAAATCTGAGCATTCATTGTTTTCTAGGGTTTAGGTCAAGCCTTGAGGACAAGCCAAGACATATCGAACATTCAATAGCATGTACACCCCACTAACAGTATATTAGTGAGGGCAGGCTAAATATTAAAGTAACCACTCTCAGTATAATGCAATACAATGCAACAGCACCACAAACAACAGCCTCCAAAATGCTCATAACTTTGAAAGAATAAAACTGTTAAAAACACATTTAAAAATATAACCTTCTTGAAGGTTTCATTTATTTTAGATTGACTTAATTTTACCAGAACAGTATTGTATTTTCATTGACGTTTATGGCAAAGACTGTCCTAATATTAGTAATACAGCATAGCTTTCCTTTGCACATTTTGAATGACAAGATTTTTGGAAAATGCTACTCTTCATCTTCTGTTTATCTCTGACCTTTGTATTTTCTCTCCTTATACACATTGTGCTTTCTTCTTCTTCCCTCACCTGTAAGTCACAGTTCATTGCCTCTGATCAGACTTGACAGCTGTCCTTCCCCTGACCTGCCCTATAAACACACACATACAAGCACACACACACACAGAAAACAAACACTGAGCAAGTGCAGCATCGAGGGCATATTTCACAAAGCAGCATCACTAATTTAGCTGTACACAAGTAAAACCTCAATAAATATCCCTTTTACTTCATTCCGTGTTTCAGATGAGGTTTCCAGGGGTTAAAGGTTTTATTCATCAAAGTTTAGGTATTGTGCTCCATGAAACAGGCTTCATAAATCGACAAATAACACTGCAAATTCTATTTTAGGTTGTATAGCTACGACAGGTTGGAAGAGCTGTGGATAGCGCACGCCTCCAGAGAGTGATCCAGAGGGCAAATCTGGGAGGCAGAATAAAATAGCAGCAGATAAAAAGGATGGGATGCGAACGCCAACTCAAGACCAACAACTGACCAATAAAACAATGTTATAACTGAAGCATTAGGTAAGTGTTTTCTGTCGGCTGTGCTTCGCTGCCAAAGCTCCCCCCTCTTCACTCTTGGCTGGCATTTCTGAGAGCTTGATGTTCTTTGTGTTGCCTGTTTCCATGCACAGGCGGAGTTGTAGAAACACAATTTGGGGAAACAAATTTAGCTGCTATTGCTCATCATATCTTGTTTCCCTACAATCCCTGGGTAGAGAAAGAAAAAAAATTGAAATTCCTATCAGTAGCCACATATTGTATTTATAGTGAGTGCTTATTCTAATGAATTGCAAGTCAATGAGCCTTTTAATTGTTTTCGGTTTTGTGCAAGTGCAAGATGATGCTATCACTTGCTGTTCTGCAGAGTTTAACCCAGTGAATGCTTTAAAAAGTCAGATGACCATTTAACTTCACATTAAACATACTGTGTGGTTCAGTAATATAACTGGATGTGTTCTTGTTGTCATGTGTGTGGCAAAACAGTTGCTCTCAATCCCAACTACAACTCTAATCAGAACGAGACATCTGTTATGATTAAATGTCCTCTGGAAACACAGTTTCAGTTCTAATCGTTGCATCAGTATGGCTTAAGAAGGATCATTCCAAAGCAAATTTGATTTTGCCAGTGAAATGTGTTTTCTTCACTGAGTCATCCTTTCTGTTTATAGTCTTTTAATAAATCTTCTTTATAAGAGCAATCCACTCTAGAACAGCTCAAAAGACATGCAGCATCATCATCCATATCAAGTTGGTGCTGGAAACATACTTGGAACATGGTTTATGGTTATTTATGGTGTGCCATTCAAACCAGAGTAACAGTCAACACATATTTGCCAAATACTGTTGGAAGCTGAGCTCATTAGCCTCTTTAGATCTCTCTACAGAGAACAGCTCATTTTTCCACATCTCTCTGTCTCTCTCTCTCTCCAGATCTCTAATCCTGCTCCATTGTCTCTCAGTGCTGGTTTATGGAGAGTAAGGACGTGAACAGGAGGGGAAAGCAGACATTATAATTAGAAACTCCCCCATTAACACCGGTGTTAAAATTCACAATGTTTACCTAATCCTCCACCTGAACCCTTTCCTGTATTCAGATGATAAATACAATTTTGTTTGGCCTTGTAGGTCTCACTCGCTTTGTTGTAATTTCTTATAAATGTATATATAACTATTAATGTGCACTTAAACACCACTTGAATGCAAAATGGAAAATAATGCATTTCGTGATATAGCTCAGGCTGATACTGTTGCCTCATCCCCAGATAAACCAGTGTGATTTCACCAATTCCCAAGGCCTCATACACTGCATTACCACTATTGTTTACTTATTTACATTGGTGATTTCTATGTTTGGAAATTTACAAGCAATTGTAAGTTTGGTCACAGGTTAAGACTAAATTCAATTACAATAGATATAATATATCAGTTTTATAAAGATAAAACAGGTTATGCAACAAAAACAACAAAAGGTAAGATAAAGTAAGTCCTAGCAGGATTTTTACATTTCCCTTTTATCTGTAAATACTATTTACCTGTTTTGCACTGGCTCAGCTACAGTGGGGAAATAGCCTAAGTATTGGTAGTAATGATGCATTCACAGATATCTAAGCCTTTCCCAAAGTGTGCAATTACAAACAGCCACATGCATTAACCCAGCTCATTCTGATTAGCACAGGCAAGAGATCTAATTAAAAGAATCACCTGGGTCAGTGGATTTTTTTTACCTTTTGTTAAATACAGTCATGTGCAAAAGTTACCTGGAGTGGCCTGGATCTAGACTTTGACTAGGCCATTCCAAAACCTAAAGACTTTTATTTTTCAGCTATCCTGATGTAGATTTACTGCTGTGTTTTAAATCATTGTCCTGTTGGATGACCCAATTTCGACCAAGCTTTAGCTGTCGGACAGATGATCTCACATTTGCCTCTAGGATACTCTGGTATAGAGTTTGTTTGGAAATAGTTTTTTTCTTTCGTTTTCTTTTTGGCTTCATTTTTGTTATAAAATAATGCCACAGTGAAAAGAAAAAGTAATACCTTGTCATATACTTATGTTTTTACACACAAAAAGCATAGAATTAAAAGAGGGGGTACTAAGTTTTGCACATGACTGTACTTTTTTTCTGTGTCAATTAAATGCATGTAACTTTTATTTTATTGATTTGAATTTTATGATTATGATATTTCTTTAGTTGTGTTGCCTAATGGTTATGTCTAGTCTTAATTTCACACAGATAGCTGCACAGTCATGGCCAAAAGTTTTGGCAATGGCACTACTGAATACTAATGTCAAGCAGAAGCCCACAAGCCACCAAAAAGGAACGAGCTGATGGACTGATGGAGCATCACCCCTTCAGTCAGGCTCAATGGCTGGCTACTACCATCAATATTTGAAGCTTGAAAGGATAGCAGGAAGAAAAACTACCAAAAAACTGATGTGAGAAGTTTGAAGAGAAGAAGCCTCAAAGCTGTAACTGCTGTCAGAATTGTGTTTCTATAGGCTACTTTTGTAAATAGGTTTTAGATTTTTAATACATTTGCAATTGTTTTTAAAATTATGCTTTCACTTTGTCATTGCGAGTAATTGTATGTAGACCGATGGAAAAATAACTGCGGCTGCTTTTCATTTCAGAGTAAATTTACAACGCATTAAAATGTGCAAAAAGCGAAACGCTAGATGACTCAATAAGCGACTGTAGTTTCTGGTGAGTTTTGTAACCCTTACTCTTTTTGTGTACGGCATGTGTTTGCGAGTTTCTCTCTCCAGCCTCTGCGTGTCTCTGCTGTTCCCAAACACACAGGAGACTACAAGCAGGAAGTAGAAGAAAAAAAAGAACAGACAGCAGCTGATAAAAATAAGGAAGTAAACGCTATCGTATTGAAGCTGGAGCACTTCTTGTGCTATAATGTGAAAGTAGATCAGTCGGATTCAAGTAAGGCACAACGGTTGTGCTAAGGAAGTTAGCAGCCAAGCTAACATCTCCACTGACTCTACATGATCTCAAATCCAGACAGAGAAAACTGAGCACTAGAGGAAGACACAGACGAGTAAGTACACACTGCAGTGAGCTGCATACTGGCAAGCCCCACAGGAGGAAGGAGAAAATGCCTCTGTGTGTCTATAAAAGACAGAGGAATAACAACGGGGGGTGGTAAAAGAGGGGGAGGAGGAGGTTTCTCTGCATTACAGCGGTTTTTCTACCGGTTGTTTGTATCAGCAGTGCGAAAGAGTACACAAACAATCCTTAGGAGATGAAGGCTCCGAGGAAAAGGAGAAAGTGAGGAGGAAAAAGAAGCTTTCTGTATATATGTGTGTGTGAGTATCTGTGTACCAGGCATGCACCATGGTCTGTTTTCACTCTTCTCACAGCTTCTCACCTGCAGAGTAGACTGAAAAGACAGTGAGAGTGATAAAACAACAACAAAATCATAACATGAAAAGGTCAGGGCCAGAGAGGTGAGAGAAGGAGAGCGTTTGTGTGTGGCCATGCTGAGGGTGCATGTACTCAGCACTTTATGTTTGTGAGTCAGTAAACAACGTGAGTGTGTTTGCACACAAAGGCAGTTCAATGACTGCAGATGTTGTCTTCCTGTTTATTGTCCTTGTGGAATGATGCAGTTTTTGTGTAGCTTGTGTGATAGTGCTGCACTGGATGTTGTTTCCTTCAGCGTCATCTACTGTGGGCACATTATATCGGAGGGGATTAGTCCTGAGGATCTTGGATTTTCACAGAAGGTCACAGCTATTAATAATATGTCCTCTATTGTGTTTATCTTCTATAAGACTTATGTCCCTTATCCTCATAATTATTATCAGTCACCATGGACCACAGAGGAGAATCCCAGGAAGGAGCCGCAGAGGTGAAACAGGAGGAGCTGCCACAAATGGATGGATCGTGTGATGCGTGCGAGCCTGATGAGGCCCAGCCTGCCACACAAGTGTGCCACATCTGCAGCTTTGCTTTCTGCCCAGTCCATGCTGAGAGACATGCCAGCAGCACACATCACCCATTAATGCCTTATGTCCACGAGGGGACACAAGCTAATGGACTTGGCACCAACAGAGACTCCAGAGTTGGAGATGAAGCTGAGAATGAGGCAGAGAGGGCAGCTGTAATGGGCGTGAATCAGGGGATGGCACCATTTGCAGTGGCAATTGGAGATGAGGGTGATGTTGCAGAGGAAATAGAGGGAGCCCAGAATAATCCGCTGCTGGAGGCTGAACTGGGTGACGAAGCTGAGGGTGCAGAGGCTGGGCAGGAGGCCGTTGCTGCTGGAGAGGTTGGGAAGAGGAACACTGTGACAGTAGAGAGGCTGCGCTGCAAGGAGCATGGGCAGGAAGGCTCCCTCTACTGTAAACCAGATGAGAAGATAATCTGTGTGGTGTGTGCAGTGCAGGGTGAGCACAGAGATCATGAGATCATCACTCTGCATGAGGCTTACGTCTGGCAAAAGGTGAGCCACACACTCAGAACATGACAGGTTTATACTGTACATGGTAGGCAAGCACTCTGTGGTTTACTGTATGCCCTCTACTGTACTTACTCTACTATCGCATGCTCTGTATCATCTGCAGCTCCTCAAGGTAATGTATTCAGAGCATCACCTATGTGGTTTGCATTTCTAATTCAGTATTAAGCAGTATGCCAATAGCTGTAGGCCCTGTAGTCTTTAAGTCAACTCACCAGGGCTGTGTGTTACATTTTAAACTTAAAAATGTCTCATGACCACCCACATAAAATCATTAATAAGCTGAATTAATTCCAAAGCTGCATCAATAATTTCAATGAAAACTGAAATAGAAATTAAACATCATAAATATACCCAAATGTCTTGTTTAGCCCTTCACTAATTATGGCTTTACCCAACTGTAAGGAAAGGGTCCAGTGAATCACTCAGTGCAGCATTACAGTTGGTCCAATAAGCTGGGCTAATGTTGTGCTGGAATAACTCCATCATCACTGTGGGCTCAGTTCTGCCGAGTGTAGTATTAGTTATGATTATATTACCATTTAATGCCAGTGAGATTCTATCAGCACACTGACTACATTCAAACTGTGTTGTTGCACAAAGATAGTATCAGAAACTAGGACTTAATTATGCACTAATATTTTGAACAATCAAGGATTCTATTTTTGAACACACACACACACACAAAAAATCTGAACAACTTTGAAAATTGCCAGATAAAAATGCTCGCGGTGTGCTGAGTGTGATTTGTAGAGCCAGAGAGTGTTGTCCTCTGGCCTGTGGCTCTACATCTGAAAAACAAAAGTAGAGCAGCACACTACACTGGCTTACTCCTACATCACGGCCACATATGGATTGATGAGAGACAAAAGGGGTCACACACGCAGCCACACAGCCCAAGGCCACATTATTTATTTTAGACCTACTCTAGCTTTTCTCCTGCTTCCTGTGTGATTAATACAATTTCCCTTTGTTGCGCACTGCATTGGGCATGTAGCACGTCAAACTTGATATGTGAAATTGTAGCCTGTGATTGACTGACCTGTCAGGGATGTACCATTTCTTTTTCCTGTGCGTGTGTACAACTAAAAGCATCATCCCAAATATAGTGTCAGATTATCAATACGGATATATCAGTCAAAAAAGGTAACGTTTGTTTTTGTCTGTGCGCAGTCATTCTTTCTATAGAGTCACAAACTTCTAAGTAAAGCATATGTTAATGTAGTGCTCTGTTAAAGCTAACATCTTACTTATAACTAGCTATCTGTGTGTTTCTATTTTAGTTTGAACCCTATAGAAACTATCTCTGTTGTGTTTACTGTTTGTTTCTCTGCACCACCTTTAGAGCAGGCAGGGCTATGACCTGCTGGGCTGTACACAGCAAATGGCTGAGAAGATCAAGACGAAGTGGACAAACCCCGAGGTGAGTGCAAACACCTGTGTATAGTGCAGAACACTGAGTCGAATCCATACTCTGAGCTATAAATTAAGGGACATTTTTAAAAACCGCTCCTAAAATATTTTGATTGAACCTTTCTCATTTAGCAGTGAAGTCTAACTCTTATCATGAAATGAGAATTTGTCTGCAGCAGTAAAATTTGGATTTGACCTCTTTGCAAGGAATGACAGCATGCCCTGTGAATGTTGCATTGTTATTTTATTACTGTGTCATGTGGTGTTATTAAATACATATCTGTCAATGCAGTGCCCAGATGTTAAATTAACATTTTGTATTTCAATTAAAACTGAGTAAGTGTAGCAAGCATATTAGTGGCAGCAAATAGCAAATAACATATCGGCAGTTTCTTTTGCGGTGAACTTGGTCCACTGTGATTTTCTTTTCCAAGTAAATTATTTTAATTTTGCAAACGAGCAATGATAGTAAGGACAATGTATAATGCACATGTGTAAACAATGGGCAAGGATCTGAGGAACTTTGACATGGACCAAACTGTGATGGTTAGACGACTAGGTCAGAGGATCTTCAAATCATCAGGTCAGCCAGTGAACTGGTAATAGGGTCACGGGTGCCCAAGGCTCATTAATGCACACAGTGTGTCACAGCTTACTGTGTATGGGGCTGAGTAGCCACAGACCAGTAATTGTCTTTGTGCCCAAGCTGACCCCATGTCTCCTGCCAAGTGCCTTCAATGGGCACATGAGCATCAGAACTGGACCGTGAAGCAATGGATGAAGGTAATCTGGTCTGATGATGTTTTCTCATGTGTTTCTAATTCATTTTTAATAAATTATATTATGGATTAATCACTATGAACAATCACAAAGTTAGCGTCTACTAGAAGACCGTTCAGTCTTCTAGTGTTCAGTTGTTAAACCCACTCGCACCTCTATGCATTTTTCTTCTGACGGCAGTTGTGTAGTAATTGGTTGTAACTGGTGGTGTCTTCTGCAACAGCCCACTCCATGGTAGTTATTGCAGGGTGGGGAAGTATTTGTTTGTGACAGTCATATTGTCGCAGTCAGTTACGTGAAACAAAGACATGAAATGAGGGTCACAAACTGAAAGGATTCTTATAACCTTATTTCAGCCGTTTGTATAACCTTCACCGTGTTGCAGCCTGGAAAGCAGGGTGACGAGTGTATTTCACACACAGTCACCATTTTCCTGATATCAACCAAAAAAAAAAAACAACAGGTAAGTGAATTTCCATGGTAAGTCAACCTTGAAAACAGTGGCTGTATTTCCATTACAGATGCCATAGTGGGGACATGTTCTGCCACTGATAATAAAACCTGCCCACTGACAGTTCTGTGTTGTGCTTTGAGAGATGTAATAGTGGGCGGCTGCAGTTCTATACAGCTACCTCTTGGTTATGGTCTCAGCTATTTGACAGGGGCTGCACCTGCTCTCTAAACCTCACCCACAGCTCATGTCCTGCCTTACACTCTGCTTCTATAGTTGTGTCTGAACCCATCGGAGAGCAGTGGCACACTACCTGCAGAGATGTGACCCAAGCACAGTGGCATAATGTAGAAAGTAAATTTGACTGGCCTGCGTGAGGTAACACTTTTTCTGCCAGCCAGCACCCCACCCGAGTTCATGTCGATTATCATACTGAAATATCAGAGCTGCCCCAAGGACTGCCTGGACATTTAGTCTTGTGGTGTTTCACTGTAGAGGTGTAGTATGCTCAGTGAAAGCCACTCACCTGCTCACTCAAAGGGGTGTGTTAGTGACCGTTATATGGATTTGTCAGCATGTCCTCTCTGCGCTCTCAAATGTCAGCTTTTCTTATTATGCATGACAGGCAACCATCAGAGTGACTGCTCCTGGTGAGGAGAGTTATTTCTGTCCATGTGTGTGACAAAGAGAGAGAGAGAGACAAAGAGATAGAAGTTAGAGAATTTTAAATTGCATGGTATTGACATCCTAAAAGACTTCGCAGAGGAATAGTTGTGAACAACTGTCCGTGAGGAAGTGAGGGATAGATGAAAAGATTTAACCCTTCACTGCTGTTTCCTTGATGAATTTGTCCTGTTTTAATGATTTACTTTGCTGCAGGTGTAGGGATTTTTATCTCCAAAAGCTCATATTTCCATCCTCTACATGGAATATTGTGCAAAAAACAGTGATGAAGCTGCATTCATATTAATAGAGAACCAGAGGCTCAGCATAACATGAGGGGCCTAGACGGTTGTCTGTCACTCAGCCAGTCAGCTAGCATTACCTGTTGTTAGGAAGCTGGAAGTGCAGTGTGAGGCATGGTGTGGCTTCAGTCAGTAGATTCACCTCACTCGTGTTTTATTTACTCACATTCTGCCGCACAGGGCGTCATCTAGGGCCCATGCTGCCTGCGGAGCCGCTCTCTGCAGCTACAGAGAGAGGAGTCCGATATCTGGAAGCAGCATGGCAACATCATCCCAGTCATTAATGTGTATGTGTGTGCAGTGGCTACATCCATTATCCCTGCCTCATAAAATGTACAAGAGCAGCAGACACATTAAAGCTGTCTTAGGGAGCCAAGGCTGATGAACAGACGGAAGAGGCATGAAAAGACTTGGCTGCTAGTGTTAGGTTTATTCATCCAGCTTTTTCTTGCGTTTCTTTACCTCATACTTTCTCTTCTTCCTTTTTCTAGCACATATCCTATTGCGCTTTAAGGCTGTCATTCCCTTTCTATCTCTGCTCACAGGTTTTTAATTGAATTACTCGGTAGCATTCCACAGAAAGTCGCTTGGCTGACATTGCCTCACTCAATAAAAAGGTGCTGTATATTGAAACTATTGTGTTATAAAACCAAAGACCTTCTAATTTTCGTTCTCCTTTTTTACCCTCTCTTACCTCCCCACTTCATATTCCTTTATATGACTTCTTAAAATCTGGTGTTTCTCAAATTAACTTTCTATGTATTGCTGTGTTGTGTTGGGGGCTAAATTGGTGAATCTAATTTCTGGAAGAGATAAAATAGAGCCCAAGCGAGAGAGTAGTGTTCACTTGGAACATGGCCACTATTGCCAAGGGCAAGGGCAGTTCAAATCCATTTACTCCTAATGTTCTATTAATGCTTTTTAGGTCTTTTTAAAAAGCATTGCACAAAACAGACCTCTGAATAAGCAGCAGGTCCAGCTCTGATCTGATAACGAGAACAGTCAAAGACAGTTAACCTTTTGAATTCTCCCTTGAAGAAGCAGTTACATGTATCACTGGGTCAACCAGTAAATTCTAGGTGACTTGTGCATCATATTCCCATGTAATTTCATAAAACAATGTTGAAACATTGGGAGTTAACTAGAAACTTAAATACTTTTGTCCACAAAAAGTATGTTAAGTATGATGGACCCACTAAAGTGTCTGTGTGGTTCAAAAGTACAAATTAAAAGCTGAGGCTACTTTGATATCTGTTGTCAACTGTTTTCATCTTACTTTTTGTTTTAGTATATCTTGACGTCTCACCAAAGTAATGCAATTATTTATTTTCATTCCTAAGGGCTTTGCTTCCTGTTGAGCAGCTTTTTTCATCAACACTAATGAGTAGCACAACCTCCTTTGTAGCCCGTCAGTACACTGCTGTGTGAAGTTAATTCTGTGAGTGTCTTGCTAGATTGCAGTCACATCAAGTGTTAGTGGAATGCCTTTAGAAGGCTCCTATTTTTAAGAAAAACGACAGATCCCAGCTTTTCAGTCACAAGGATCTCTATTTTTTTTTTCTCTCTTGGAATTTCATCCCCTATACATGTATGTTATACATAAAGTAATGAAATCAAGGTTCAACTTGCATTTTGTTGTTGTAATGATCATTGTGATTGACAGGCATGACGTCAGACAACTTTCCATAAATGAGCTCTAAATCTGCACAGGCCCTTTTAGGGCCATTTGCTTGCATTGCCGTCATGCCTGAATATCTCAGATAAGAAAGGTATGGTAATAATATGGAGCATGTTAGAAACATGATTGAAAAATAATTTGGCTGTCATAATCTGCTTGCCTGAAGTCCTACCTTTGCCTGAAAAAGAAATTAGCTTTTCTAATCTGCTTTCCTGATGTCCTACCACTGCCTGTATTCTCTATCTCTCTCTCAAACCTCGTCCTAACGGCCAACTCTGCCCTTGTAAGCAGTGTGCTGCTGTCTCTCCCGAGGCCTCATTTCGTGGCCTCAGATTGCAGCAATGCAAATGAAGATTAGCACACATGAATGCTCCTTCCTTGCTAGCAGGACCAATTCTCGGAGAAATCCTGTTGCTGAGTGAAAGGTTCCAAGGCCACAGGGCTCCTGCTCCTCAAACACAAAGAGCACTGATCTGGGATCATGGCTCCCATCTGCCACTGAGGCCACAGGGACTCAATGAGAGGGCAGGAGGCTCTTTAGAGGTCATGGAGATGGAGAGATGTGGTGATGGAATGTGTCAGATTGATGACAGATAAGATAATAAAGATCATAAGTTTTATTGGGCAAATTCCATCTGTCCTATTCATGACCTATCTTTGCTCTTGTGTAGCATTCCTCTTTATGATATATGCAAACTGCTTTTTTCCTTTTTCTAAAGCACAACAGAAGACAGTGGGCAGATGCAGCTTTTCTTTTAATTAATAGGTGTCTAACTTATTTGTGCATGTGACATTATGGTATGTAAAGTGAAATAAAATTGGAGACTGTATGATTGTTAATCATATGTAGCCTACACCAAGTGCTAATTCACCACATATTCAAAATTAGCCTGTGTAACATTTACAGACATCATGGCGGTCAATAGCAGGACAATATCCTGAAACATAATGTAATTTAAAAAAAAACAACAGAAAAGTCAGTGAAATTATTCAGTTTTGTCAGTTAAACAACAATATATATGTAACTATTGCAAATGTTTGAAAACGTGGTGTTTAACATTAGATAAGATGAATGTGAAAATTGTATAGTTTCTTTTAAAAATCAAATGGTTTCACTTTAAATCATACTCATAATCACTAAAAAAATACTAGCTAAAATATTACTCTGTATTCACTGAATGCTAAAGCTGTGCCTGACACAAACAAATGAAGTAATTATAGTACTATTGTTAATGAATTCAGAAACGTCATTGAAACAGTGACATGAATGATATATTGCAGTTAGTAAACTAATAATGGATGTAAATGCATAGCAAAGCTTTGCAAAGCTTTTAGAAATGATTGAAAGAATTATTTAGATTTAGCGAAATTGGACTTGAATATCAGAAATAATCAGAGACATCAAAACATGAGCAACATTAAGTTAAATATTACATTTTAGAAAAATGAAGTAGCAATGTCTTGTCATTTCTTAATGTGTTTTTAAGTATCCACAGCTTATGCTTAAAATGATTAGTCTTCCAGAAGATTTAGTCAGTCAATATTGTAATTTACTGTGAGTTTGTTAAATTTGATCAGTTCCTTCTATTACTTTGTTAGTATATGTTATGAAACTCATTCCAGAGGCACAGAAAGATTTGGAAAATGCTACTTCACTATTTCCAGTCTTCTCCGTTCACAGATACATTTCACTAGACGTATCTGTAAGGAATAGAACATGTTACTAATCCAACCCTGTTGTAGTCTGTTGTTCCTCATCTGTCAGATGTGGAATCAGGGCATTGATTCTGGTGAAGCAAAAGAGAAAACTTTTTACTTTCCAGTTAGATGTTAACTAAATCTCTCCGTCTGAATCAGAATGAAAAATGTGCATGTTTTTCTGCTCATGCAAAGAAAATAAATTAAAGAATGCTGCTTCTTTTGCGCTTGGTTTAATAGGCAATTTGGAAATTTGGATTGCTTGTGCACAAATGGCAAATACATGATAAAACTTTGGGTCCCTAAGGGCCATGACTCTGGCAACCTCAGTAAAGACTGATGATTCTTTGCTTCAGTGGAGAGAGGGAGGCTGAGGGGAAACAAGATAAAATAGATGGAAAGGAAGACACTGAAGTTCTGCTCAAGGGAAGTGCAGAGAGTGAGCAGCTGATGTTTATAGATTGAAGCAATTACAACATATTCAGGAACAGAGATCATGACAAGGGACTTTGGGGTGTTTTACCTCATAACAGCATCTGCGTTGGAGGTGGAGCCATCTCAGTGGGAAGGATCGTAGGGAGGCGTCTGTTTATTGAGGTGTTTTAACGTAATGAGTCATAGCTAAAGAGAGCCTCATCAGGGAATGGGGAACAGAATTGAAAAGGTATCTCAGTGAGCAGTTCAGTTGGCTCGAAAGCCAAACAGATGGCTAGATCTGGTGGAAGGAGCTACTGAGGTCTCTATCTACAGATGGGATGCATAGAGTTTACCTCCAGGAGATCTGCTTCATGCTATCAATTAACTACTGCATGACAGAGACCAGTGGGCTAATTAAAATAATATTCACGTCAAATTAGAAGACAAACATTTTTGTCTGCCCTATATTCTGCAGTCACTCCCTACGCATCTCTCTATTTATATGTGAGATGCTCAGTTTGTTTCACAACACTTGTTCTGAGTCATCTGAGTTCTATTTCTATTTCAATAATTAATACATATGCTAAAGTAATTATCTACTTATAATGGCTCATTTCAAGCTCTTTTTCTCTCTGTCTCCTGTAACCAATCTACCAATGTCTCAGATGTCTACAGAGGAGTTAGAGGCCTATGTGAACAGCCAGTTTGATGAGCTCCGCAGATTGGTGCGTCTGGAGGAGAAGAGGACCCTTCACTTGGTAGACCTCAAAGAAGCATTCTTGACAGCATCGGCTGCTGAGAAAATCGCTGAGATCACTGTCCAAACGGAGCGACTGCAGGAGGAAATGGCCAACATCACACACCAGCTGTGCCTTCTGGAACAAGCGGAGGCGCAGGCAATAGGTCCTGCAGTAGTAGCAGAGGCTCTCCTAGCAGAGCCTGGACCAGCCCACAGAGTGCCGGTGAGAAGAATCTTCCCTCCTTCTTCATTATGCTTACTGTGCCTCTTAACAGCTGATATACCATCAGTATTGTGCGTGTCACTCACTGCGTTGTAGTCCAGGTATAAAGATTATCAAGTTGATAATGTCACAACAAGCTCAGCGTGACTGACATTCACCATGTCATCATTTAGTGTGATATAAGCTTGCAGGTTTTGGCTGCTTACTTAACAGACAGCTTTTTAGACTGTGACATTTTTTCAGACCAGTTACATTGGATCTACTTCACTATGAGGTTTAAGTTGGTTTAAAACTAAGGAACAACTATTTACATAGTTTCAGTTTGTTAACTCACACTGTAAATGACAACATTGCATCACACAGTTTGTTGAGAGCACTTTGAAAGAACAACCAGGGTCAATAATTAATTAATCTAAACACAGATGTCCACTGCCAGCAATGTTACTGAGAGCAGCCTTGTAAAAAAGGGATGCGATTGCTCTTGTCAATAAACAATTACAAACAATTTGCCAGCCAGCACAAAGCTGTTTTGTTGCTGATCAACTTAACAGCGCTCGCTGTAAATTGATAATTCTTCACCACTGGCAAATGAACCTGGCTTCACTGGATCATGAGGTGGACTAACCTACAAATATGAACATTTCAAGCGGTATATTTAGTTTAGAAATAAATCCTACATAAAGTTTATGCAGATACAGATTTAATTAATAATTTTATACCCTCCACAACATCATAGTATAACATAACCATATCCCAGTGGTCTGGGAGCACAGATTTATACTGGGGTGGTGAGATGGTAACATTACCTTTTCATATGGTTATGTTTCCTGGCTTTTTGGCACAGGCTGCCTGCATATTTTTGCTGTGATATCAATTGCTTTACTTCAACACTTTAAGCAGGGTGGATGCTTGCTGCCATGTAGGCTTGATCCCAGCCCTTGCACTTAAAGGATTGTCTTTCTAATGACTATGTCACCTGTTGTAAACAGCTAAATGGGTGTGGTGTCACCATACACAGATTTGTTCCAATTAAATAGACTGGCCTTATTTATCCAGACATACGATATGTTCATGTAGAGAAAGTTTCCTTTAGTCAGCTGTGTGTCATGATACAAGTAGTTAGATGAAAATAAATGCTGAGCTGATCTGTTTGTCCTTTGGCTACAATATTTGCCACTTACGCGCACAACAACTGGAAACACCGTTTCTTTTCATTTAAATACCAGCCTGTTTTTGTCCTGTTAAAGTTCTTATGCCAAAGCATTTTTCACACCAGAGCTTTCGTGCAGTTGCAATATATAATGTATATATCTGCATGCACGTAAACACAACCAGAAGTGCAAGCCCTCACAGCCACTTCAGTTTGTGCAGCACTTCACTCCCTCATCTCTCATTTGAACATTGAAGAGGAGGCTTTTACTGCTTATAGGCCCCAAATTAAAATATCCCAATGGTCCATTTGTCACTTGTTATACTACACAACAGTCAAGAAAGGAGGCTTGAGTGTTCCCCGGCGATGCTGTTCTGGACCAGAGGGGCTGCAGTAATGGTGGTAGCTGATGTGCAGATTGCTTTTCTAACTGAGAAATAAATCCATGGTGTGCTAGGTTTATTAAGGCTCTAACTGAATGCAGATTGTTACCCTGTTGTTCTCATGTGTTAGTTATTTCTGAAGTAATATCAGGCAGTGTTATTTAGAGATGTATGGTCACTGATGAAGTGGGGGCTTATGCAGCATTGTGTTATTCTGCAACTGTCTGTCTTACTGTGGGTATGCACAATTGGAACTGAATGGGACTGAGTTAAACATGTAGTCTGAGAATGAGTGTGGGGTTACCAAAACAGTGTCTGGTATGAGGAATTGCATCAAATCCACCTGCATTTTTTGTCTGATAAAAGATTTTTAGATGTGCAGAACCTTGTGGATCCAGAGAATAACTTATTCAAACGTGAATTGTACTCGCCCACTCACTGTCACTGTTAAACTCTGATAGTGGCAGTGACTACAGATGGCACATTGAACTACACTCATTCCTTTTCTGCCATATAGGAAGTGAAGTTGTATCTTTTTTCATGAATCTGCCCATTATGGTTTTATTAAATTTTAAAAAAATGGCCAAATCTCAAGTTGCCAAAGCATAAGGTGACTTTTTTTGTCTTGCAGTCATAAAACACTGTGTTAAATACACAGTGTATGAAAAGAAGGAATGCACTAATCACAATTGAGAAGATTCATTTTATTTTGATCTACTAATTGATTTATCTGTTGTCTCAGTACTATAGCTTGCTATATGCAAAAACATTATGATTTTAAAATACACTGCTTGGGCCAATAAAAGAAGTCGCACACTAATATTTCTTGGAATGCCTTTTGCATTGATGACAGCATGCATTTGCCGTGGCATCGTTTAAGCTTATGCCACCACAGTTGTATTAATTTTTCGGCAAGATCTTGTATTGATGATGGGATGAGACTGCTGTGTAAAATCTTCTTCAGCACATCCCAAAGATTCTCAATATGGTTCAGTTCTGGACTCTATGGTGCCCAGTCCAAGTATGATTATTATGTCTCATGCTCCCTGAATCACTTTTTCATAATCTGAGCCTAATGAATGCTGGCATTGTCATCTTTGAACATGCTCCTGCCATCAGGGAAGACAAAATCCATTTATGGAAAAACCTGGTCATTCATTACATTCTGGTAGTCTGACCTCACTGTTTAGCCAGCTGACACATATCACTGCAGTAGCAATGGAAAGCTCTTTCTTATTTTCTTAGTGAAATTCAGACGGTGATTTTTGTTTTGGCCAGGCAGTGTATTTTTCACCTGCATAAAAATCAATCCTTTAAACTGGTCCCCAAGCACAACTGGCTTGAGTATGGGGTTGGGGGGGCTTGAACTGCTTGAAAAGTGGCATGATATCTACCCTCCACCTAAAAACAATCTGAAGTTCAAAATATGTATAAAACTACAGCCTAGAGGCTTTTAAATACAAACTCAAACTCTTTCAGTTCACTGTGTT
>JAUMHL010000027.1:9295182-9313091 GCA_032362345.1 Sandelia bainsii | reverse complement strand
TCACACGTTAGCAAGAAACGGCAGAGCCAATCGATGAGCTCGTGGGCGGTCTAAAGGGAAACAGGCTTCAGCTTGAGTGGCCATTCTCCGCTTGGTCCTAGTGCTTGACCAGTATCCATTTAATATAGCTTAACATTGTTTTTGGACGGTAAAAACTGCAGGGGACCAAAGCTGCCTTTTGAAAAAGTGGGGGGGACATGTCACAAATCTTTTTGCTCCTACAAACCAGTACTGGTACACAAGTCTTTGTATTTGCCAAGGCACTTGTGTCTACACCACTTACTTTATTGTGCAATTGTGCATGCATGAAGAGTCTCTGTAAGACTCCTATAGTTAGTGGCTATATTGAAAAAAAGCGGAGGCGAAGGCTCAACACTGTATAAGCTGTAGAGGACTCGTAGCATGAAAACAAAGCCAAGATGCCTCATTAGCCAGGCAGTGGGAGTCTGCACCACTGACCCAACCCTGACTCAGTCATAACCCAGGTCGTGGTAAACTACTCGGAGGCTGATTTCCAACAACTCAACCTTTTGCCCAGTGGCTTTACCTTTAAATAAGCTGAATCTCTTGAATCTTTTTCCAATGCAGTGTACTTCTGTACATAATATTTATTAGTATTGTCTACATTTTAACTATGAAATCTTAGATTAATTTAATTTTAATCATTTGTTTAAAGTACGCTAAGGATAATAATTTAAAGCTACAATATGAAACTAAAGATAGCAGTAGCATGAGACTCAAAATCAATCCACTCTGTTCCACCCAGCCCTCCCTCTTCCTACTTCACTTTGCTCTTCTACCGTTCACTACGCTTCTCCATGCTATGCACAGGCCTTCAGGTATTAATCATTATCAAATTATAATAAATGCAGTAAGAAGGCTGCATAATTTTCTAATCAAGCAGAAATCATTGAGATTCTCTAATTGGTTGGCAGGGTGAGAGTTGCTCAAAATCTTAGAAAATTTTTAATAATTAGGAGCACATTTGGAGCATATTATATAAGTACTACGAAAAACAGTTTTAACTTAATTTAATTGTATGCTAGCAGAGCCTGTGCCCCAGCACACCCTTTGTTGGGTGAGTTAAAAGAACGTATTTGAGCTAAAGTTCATCTCTCATTTCAAGAACACATATTTCTGTGTAGCTGATATTGTCCTTAAATTATGAATGAAACTGCTTCAAGTTGCATGTGTTTATGACTGGCACTAGTATGTGTTGTTCTTTGCTTCGAGAGACCAGTTTTTATTTGTGCACGTATTGACTGAATTGCTCTAAACCACGTGGATAATATAGGAAATGTTGAAACTATTATTATTCAGCCCTCAAGATATGATTTTTCTCTGTTAACTGGTAATTACAGTTAGAACTAAGCTTTGTAGCCGTCAGCTTCTTCCTAACCCCATATTTCTTTCAAATTTGTGGTGGATGGGTCTAAAGAACTCAAAACTTAATTTGACCAAATGAAAACAAAGAACACAACTGGGACTATAACAGCATAACATTTTCATTGCTGTAATATAATGCAATCAAAACAAATATGGAAGAAATACAGTTTGCACATCTCAGTCAACACATACTTCATGTAACACTGTATATTGTGCTTTTAGCATTTTGCATGCATCTTTCATCTAACTCTTTAGGATCAGCAGGAATGTCCCAAATATTATTAATGATTGGATAGGTTCATTAAGTGTGTTCTCTTTAGGAGAATCATCGATTTTACAGTAGTATAAATTAAGCTGAAATATTTCTTTTAAGTGTGTCATTTACCCACTTACAAATATTTTGTAAGACCTAATTATAGATGTATGATATTCCATATGGAGGCCACTTATTGACTCAACAATATTTTTATCTAGTAACATAATTAGCTTTTCATAGAAATGTGCCCCCCTTTTTTTTCTTTTTCAGATAAAATCAGCAATATTAAGAAAAGCTAACACTAGATTTACAGACCTAAAGCATTGAAAGCAGACTTGAATTTTTGGATTTTTGTATCGTGTCTTCTCTTTCATAAACCTGCTGCTGTTAGCTTTCAACTCATGATAAGACACTTAACCAACCGGGCAACAGAGCAACAGAAGGGAATTTCCAAAAGTGTACTTGGTGTAGAAGCAGCCTTGCAGCAACTGCTCAAGAGCTTCTTTGGTGAATGTCAGTTTTGCACCCTAACTTCACAAATTGATTTTTGAGTCTGTTGAAGTGTTTGACAAGGTAAACAAAGACAAATCTCAGTGAGTTTCAATATTTGAAACTACAGGTTTGTCCAGATCTGAAGCTAATTAAATTTAGAGCCAAATCTCAGTCAGTGAGGCAGACAGCCAGTCAGTGCTCCACTCGTCAGCTCTCCTCTCATCTGCTGCGCTGCCAAGGAGCCACTGCCTTCAAGATGTTGTTATTTACACAGTGTCAAAATCCCTTTCTGGCACAGCCGTCTTGCCACTGGTTGTCAAGGTCCAGTGTAACAGCACTGCCAACGCTGGGCAGAATATTAAAAATAACAAAGGAGGCTATATTTTGCTCAAGGTCCCCTTGACTGAAAAACATGAAGCAGTTTGGCTGTTGTACAATAGTGCATGACAAAAAGTGTGACATTGGTCTGGGTGTAAATTCATAGCTTAAATGTTACGGGTAAGCCTTGTGCATTTACATTGTGCAGGAGTTGACCAAATTTCAAATATGATTAAATTGTACATTTGGCAAATGAATAAACCTTTTGCTTGAAATAGCGAAACATGCTGGCAGACAACAAATCACGTCCATCATTCTGACATTGAAAAATTTTTGAAGCTCCAATCAAAATTAAACGCTTGGTGTTTTATTCCAGACTGCTCCTTTAAAAGCTCATGAATATACATGTCTATATTCATGAGCTGTGATGGATGAAAGTGTAAATTAATTGCTCAGATTTAGAGCCAAATTGATTAAAATGATGCTGTTTAACTTTGAGTTTTTATTATTGTTGTTAACACCTGTGCAAAAGATTTAAATATGTTTTATTCTCTCTCTCTGTCTCCCTCTCCCCCTCCCATTTTCAGCACGACATTGAGGCCAGGCCAAGGTAAGACTGCCAGTATGATTCATGTTCACCTTTTTATAGCAAGATAGTTTAGCTGTGACTAAGGGCTTCGCAGAACCTCTGCACTCAGGTCCTTCTGCCATCAACCACCATGAGACTGACAAGTACTCATCTTGCATAATAACATATACATATACACACCTCTCTCCGAGTCTATTTTTTTCCTCTTACACTTAACCTTTCATTACTCTTTCAAACAACTTAGACATTCATACAGACACAGAATCACCTATGCATCCCAGTCCTTGCCTCCCAACCAACCCGGTCACATGCAAGTCACGTCATTTCCCCAGCAAAGCAATTAGTAGCTCTCATCTGTGTGTGCTTGCTGGAATCAAGGTGACAATCTGCCTGCTCCCTTAAGAGGGCTGTGGACAATAGCTGATAGGCTGTACCTCTGTGTATGTGTGTGTTTCTGTGCACGCACTTGTGTTAAGACGAGTTGTGTAATTATTGGGGTCAAGTCTCACTCTCTGATACAGCACATTATTTATATTTCTTCTATCCCAGAGCTTGTGGACAGGTGTGCGGGAGAGGAAATTGGACTGGACAGATGCAGCAATATTCCTTTTCAACTATTACAGTCTGTTTGTCGGTTTTTGCCTAGACTTCATCTTTCACAGTCATGTCTGTCTGTGTCAGACAATCTGAAATGGATAGTGTCA
This sequence comes from Sandelia bainsii, assembly GCA_032362345.1. Taxonomy (NCBI): domain Eukaryota; kingdom Metazoa; phylum Chordata; class Actinopteri; order Anabantiformes; family Anabantidae; genus Sandelia; species Sandelia bainsii. The sequence continues at coordinate 9,309,346 of JAUMHL010000027.1, read as the reverse complement.
CACTTATTGATCTGTTGACATGAAAAACCTCTATGCCTCTTTCACCCACAGAAGGAGCGCTTCTAGCACCACCTGCTGTCTCTGCATATCCCCTTAGATCTCTCCCTTGGCAATCATTTAAAAGCACTCCTCCCCTCTACAGACTCAGACACACATATATACACACATCTCATTGATTCAGGCACCTTCAGTAAATGCCAGCACTTTTGACCTCAGAGAAAATAACCTGCTTTTCTTTGAAACTGTATTTATTTATTTTAAAAATAAATTTTTTTTTTTAAATTTTTCATTTCTCTTTGTGCGACTGATATCATGGCATTGCTTGTGGGACATAACATATTCCCTCTCTGGAATGTTCTTTCGATAACCAAAGAAAGCTATGGCCAGGTGCCAACATATATTAGGTTTTTGTTTGGTCAGCCAGTATTATGACCCTTAAGCTCTAGAGCAGATGGCACCAAGCTTGGACGCAAGGGTGAGATGGAGCTAATAGTGCCCTTGGACAAGGTTAACGTCTACATCTCTACACACACACACATACTTAAACACACACACACACTGATATAATTACTCCCAACGTTGCTCATATTGCTCTGAATTGCACTAGGTGCAGAATGTACTGTGGCTAGTTGAAAATGACAAACCTTTTGAAAAGAAATTACAGGAGAAAGAAAGGTTTGGAGAAGTTATTAGAAAAAAAGGAACAAGAAAGGTGTATTCTACACAGCTTCATGTGAGAGTTTATTATATTGGTTGAGTGATAGAGATTATGGTTTGAAAGGGAAGCAAACAATAGAATGAACAGGAAAAAGAGAATTGAAGTGAAAGTGAAGTGAAATTGGTGGAGGGAGAAAGAAGGAGCAGGAGGAGGGAGATTTTGCAAGAGTGGATGTTTATGGTTATGTGCAATGGGATCCAGACAGCAAATTGATTATGGAGCAGAAACACTAATCCGCTGTCTGAGCCCCATATCGCTGCCGTAGACGGAGCATCCCCACAGGACTACAATCCTGCACCCACACATATCTTTCCTGGACTTCTTCATCAATACGATCCCTCACCTCTCCTCAAGCCTCTTAACATACAGTAGATACTTTACGCCTGCCAAGATTTGTCCTCCTCTAAATGCAAATCTTGCCTTACTCCCATCAGCCCAAGCATCACATTTCTGGCTCTAATGTGATGCATTGCAAATGTCACTGTCATTCCTACATTGCTCAGCTTTAACCACCTTAAATCCCTTGTAACCCCTGTGCTTACTTTTACCTTTTATACATCTGCATGTCTTAATTTGTGATTGTATGTATGGAGCTAATTGGCAAATCGGAATGATATTTATCATCTGGATCTAATCAAGATGTGGCAACCTGTTGATGAACTTTAGCTTAAATCTGCACACATCTTCTGTGTGTGTCCATTTGTGTGTATGCGTACATCAAATAATGTGCCTAAGGGTGTAAGGTGCCATTGACACACCATTCATTTGCTTTCACATTTTATTGTCTGAGCCTACATTGATCGCACTGGGGCGTGGTACATCAGGAGTTACCATAGGTGCTGATCAGTAGAGACGAGCATGTCTCCTAGTGTCTCTTCACACACATACACACGCAAAGGAATGATGGGGAGAGAAGGCTTATTGCTGCAGTACAGCTTTAATTCCAGAAAGCCACTTTTATGTTGTCTCCTGAGATATAGTGCTTAAGTGAGAAAGATGAAAAGACAGTGAGACAGTCAATGAGAGAAAAAGAGATGCACACTAAAGAATTCCGCTCACTAGACTTAGATTTGGTGTTCAGTTGGGACTTTGGAAGAATTATTTTTAGCAGACATGTAGAAGTGTTTCTCTGTCTTTTGGATTCTACAACTAAAAGTTTTTAGCTTGGGAGTTTTGGACTTTTAACCACCAAGAAGAAGTCAGTGGGGCATTTCTCAAAGGACTAGTCAAGCATTTTTATTATAATCTCTATGATTCAATAACAATCAGTTATTAAACTGAAATACATAAATTTATGAGTATACAACTTATGTCTGCCTTCAAACCAAACACCTTCCCATAGAATTTTCAAGCAAACACACAAACAAGAAAACATGTAAATGAAGTGGTTGATATTTTAATATGCGAGCAGTTGTGCCAGAGATGCACTTTCCAGACAATTGTAATATATAAACTACATATCATGTATTAGGCAATAGAAACACTGCCTTCAGTAACACAATGTTAGTTAGACATGATGCTTGTCCATTTGTATTGACAAATTATTGGAAGCACTGCCCCAAAACTTAAAAAAACAAAACAATTCTAGCTTCACTTTGAAGTGTTAAACAGAGTTAAATTGGGAGGATACTGTAGTTCTCTGTCAGTGGACCTGCATTTATGAATAATAGCTCTGAATTCTTCACTACAATAGAAACGGTCAAAAGATCAATCAGAAGAGAAGGTCGGTCAAAAACTTGGAGAATCCCTGATGTTTTGGCTGTTTCTCTGTCCGCCTTGGTATAGTTTAACATCCAGAAACATCACACGCATTTTTTTTGGAAGCAAAAGTTAAGTTGTGTCTTGTCTGAGATGCAGCCTGCTGCTATCTTTGCCTCCCACATTAAGTCTTCCAATATTTTTTAATGTTCTGTCATTCGACCATAACAAATATGGCAAAGAAGAGGCCTTTCCATAGAAGATATAAAAACTGCTTAGCACTTAGTTCCTCTTAGCAGTTCAGTCATTGTATGCGTTACTCTATTCACACAGGTTTTCAAATGAAAACACATTTTAAATAATTAACCTTTGCTAAAGCTGCCTATTAAAACACTGTCGTGTCTATACTCTTTGAGTAGCTATATAAAATGCAGATGTTCTGATTAGAAGCTCTTGATTCTAGGAAATCTATGCATCATCTAAATGTACAAGAAAACATAATTTTATACCAAATACTTTAACCATGTAGCTAAATGGTGATGATGGTTTGTTAATAGCTTTCATTAAAATATTTACAGTGCTGTGAAAAATATTCTTTTGTTTGGCATATTTGTCAAACTTAAATGATTCAGATCATCAAACAAATTTTAATATTAGAAAAAGATAACTCAAATAAAAACAAAGTGCAGTTTTTTTAATGAGGTTGAGGATAGCTATAAGTACCTTAGAATCTCGCAGGCAAATGGGAATCATGAAGAGGCCGCAAGGAAAGCAGCAACCCCCAAATAGCTGCAGAGAGTAAGGCAAGTCCTGAGGAGCTGAATGGGAAGAACAAAATCCAGGCCCTGCCAGTCATCAGATACCCCAATGGAATAATAAGCTGACCAAAAGAGGAGATAGAAGCCACTGACATCAAGACAAGGAGGCACCCAACCATTCATAGAGGGTTTAACACCAATGTTTAGTGAATACCTCAGACAGCAGAAACCCAAAGAGGAAGGCGAGCAAGAACAGGAACCATCATGGAAAGACAAACTCCTGCACAGATAGAAGAAGTGGCTGGAAAGTTGTCAGAACACTCGAGGCTGTGACCCCCAAGCTGGGAGAGTGGCTCCAGCAGATTCCAGGAGATCTCTGTTCAGAAGAGTGCAGTCCTAGGAACAGCTAAGATACTTTGCAGGGCCCTCAAGCTCCAATGCCTCTGCTGGAGGACCTGAGCTAGAAGGACAAAGACCATCTGCAGGGAGCGGGTGGGGCATTTTCTTTATAAATAAAATATTTATATAATATGCAATGCAGGTCACACCTCAAAAATAAGGGCATAGGAATCAAATAATAGTATATAGTAGTAATAGGGGCACATCTGTGTGAACCATTGTGTAAATCTTTTGTAATCAGTCACTTTGTTACCAGAGTCTGCCTTTTGTTTTATTTGCAGATAGAAATAATTAAAACACAAGAGTGAAGAAATAAGAACTGCAAGTCTGTGAAACCCAAGGGCCTGCTATATAAAAACATGTCACCACTGAGGAAGAAAGAGAAAATGTTGAGAGAAAAACAGCTACAGTATATGTATACATAACAAGTAAAGGAAATAAAATAGGCTAAAATTACTGATGCAAGGAAAGTTGAAGTTTTAGTTGACAGTAACTCCTCAATCAGAACATCATAAAACTCACTTCACTTTAGCCAATAAAGCAGCTTGTTTCTCAGCTTCAGCCCAAACTGTTTCATGATTAGTCAATCCAAAGGAACAACAAAAACATCTGAATCTCATATCTCATATGTGTACAGATTTCTTTAGTGTGAGCTACAGAGGCTATCTGAGCATATACATCACACAATATATTGAAATGGTAAAGCCCACTGTGGAGCATAGCACTTATAATTACAAGTTCCCCCTATTTTTTGCATCAATCACTCAGTTCACCACGGTAGTTAGGAGCTCCTGTGTCCTACTTTGTTGACATTATCACACATGCATGGTCTGGAATCTTAAAACACCTCAAACTGATTTTCTAAAAGTCCTAAAGCTATGTAAAGGGAACAAATGAGAACTCTTTTATTTATTTTGGAAAATGTATGTGTGTGGCAAAAGTATGCCAACCTGTGTCTTCGGTAACTGGAGTGACCCCCTTTGCAGCAATAACTTCAACTAAACCTTTCCAATGCGTACGGCACTTGCTGCGGAAAAGTTGAGATTTTTTAAGCTTTACAGGGAAATGTATGTACATGTATGGAAATTCTGACCCATATGTTCAAGCATTTTGGAGACTGGAGATACTGGTGACACTGATTGTAAGGTGGTGAACTGAAGGCAGATAATGATCTTTCTCACATGTTTAATATTGCTTCATATTTACCAATAATATATCCACAGTGAACAGAACGTGGCAAGGCAGCTGCCTGTGATTATTCCATGAGCACACTTATATTGTAAAAGACGCCAATCCCATTATAATAAATATTAATTTTATTGAGCAGATAACTATTATCAGACCCTTGGGCACCTGTCATTAGCTCAACATCACATTCCCGAACCTTCCGAGCTCAGAGGAGAGAGTTGGGCTATATGATCACAATTTGCCATTAGAGACATTTGATGTCCTTTCCTCTAGTGACGTGTGTTTCTTATGAGGTGGCTCAGCTGGATCAGCTAGCAGTTGGACCACAAAATTTTGGACAAATGTAAATTATAAAAATATATTGCATTAAACTATATTTCTACCTAACTCACAGAAAATTTCTGCCTAATGTTACTAAATGCAACTGATGGAAGACAATTAAAATGTGTTTATTGCTGACAGACTTTAGATTCTCCAATGAATCTGAAAACAAATAAAAAACTTGGGAGTTTTAAATGTGTTATTTATGTACATCAGTATAAAACTGTGCTGGTTTTGTGATACGGTTTCAGACTGGTGTGATTAACTGCAGCATCCAGTCACCAACAGGTTTCCAATAAAGAGGTTTGTCTGTCTAGTAAAAAGTCTCCAGGTAATTACTCTAGCTCTTGGTGTTTAATTTCTACATTATTATTTAAGTGTTTTTGCCCTCCTGTTACCTAGATATATCAATTGCTTGCTGCTACCCTATAACATTTTTGCTGCTACCCTATAACAACCCTCACTCACCATGTCTCACTGAGTGAAGGCTGTAGACCACCCCAAGTCATGGTGTACATACACATAAACACAACATCCAAGGAAAAGATGGGCTGACAGGGAAGCGATGGGGGTACTTTGGGGACACAGCTTATCTGTCTGTCTGAGCTTGTTGCCCTTCACTGGGTCAAATAGATGGGTTGAGTGTGGAGCAGGGAGGTGTTAAGGGAGCATGGCCAGAGGACACGGAACAGAGCCCAGAGATGAAGGCATGGAGGGAGGCAGCTGCATTTTCTCTAATGAAATATTTATACTGCCAGCTACAAAAGGAGCCACCATAGGCCCTGCCTTTGTCCCATTCAGTTTCTGTTTATGTATGTGTCAACATGCCCTTATTTAATAATTTAAAATGTTTCGGCAAGATGTATCTGGTTTTCTGTGCATTTTTGTGTAAGGCCCAGCAGCTTGTTATGACTATACTAAAAACTCATTAACACACCCCACCCTGTCTCTCTTTCACCCCTGTCTCTCTGTCTCCTCTCTCTTTCTCTCTCTCTATCTCTCTCTTGTCTTCTGTCTCTCTGTTGGCCATCACGATTCCAGAGGGGTGGATCTGAGGTCCCAAATGACTGCAAAGCAAACATAAACTAAACTGACAAATAGAGAGACATGCATTTAGATGATAAGAAAATATAAGCATGCATTATTCATGCCACATTCGCAATGTTTTTCCAGTTGTTTTTTTTTAAAGATGTCACTCATTTGTTTTTGTGTGTGGGCACATGCACGTGTATTCCATGAATACTGTCGACACTAGCATGACTTACATCAAACAGCTCAGCTTTCAGAAATGTGGGAAGAGGAATGTGGGTAGAGGTGTTAAAGGGAGAAAATAGGTAGATAAGTGTGTGTGTGTGTGTGTGCGCGCATTTCTGTTTGCTTTGTATTTTGTGATGACTAATGGCACTTACGTGTTTCTCCTGAAACTTTTCCTGAATACAAATGAGGTGATTTACCTATAAAAAACACCCCTGATTTAGAGTTGGGATTGTTTTAGCACTATCTATTTGACTTTGTCTCTAGATTCCATCTTAACCTTCCAGTGCAATATGATGGTTCAAAGAGCAAGATGGGAAATGGAAGCTGTCTAATTGAATATCCTGTTAAAGTAGAGGGTGTGAATCACAAATGTATGCTACCTGTCAAAATGCAAAGAAGACCAGACAGGTAGGAATGTAATTTTGCAGAACAGACATGGCAGGTATGAAAGTATTTTCAAACAAACACCTTCTTTTGATATTGGATTTGACATCATAGGGGATAAGTTTGAGTTCAGGATTTTGACTTTCTACGGGCCTGGGCTATAGTGGCTATAGTTGTTCATTTCCTGCAGTATAGGCCTTTGGGAGCTGGAGAGACAGTGTATAGAGGTTAGACATAGATTTTAAGAGTGCTTCTAGTATTGATCCGCTCTGTAGATAGATATGAGAGCTATGCTGAGTGCTGTGGGTGTTGACCCAGAGAGTAGAAAGTCTGTGTTAAGTGTCTGTGATGATTTCAAGGCTATAGTGCAGCAGAATCGGGTTACAGCTATGTTAATGTTGATACTCTGAGCCCATAGTGCCTATGAATAATGGATTATTAATCCATGTGTATAAAATACAGTATATCTCTCTACCACAAACTTTTCCTTGCCTGTGTGCTGCTGTTATTGTTGCATGTGTGCAAAGGTGTGTTTGTACTTGCTCCCTGTCTGTGCGCATTCTGAAGTGCTTTCATTCAGAGATCAGTGTCAGCATACTGACTTTATAGCTTGAGAAAGAGAACAATTGTCAGTCTTGTTCTGCTGAGAATGAAACCCTGGTAAGAAAGCAGGATTTAACAATTTAACAAGGACCGCCACAGAACTCTTTAAATATTCACAGTTGTTGAACTTTGCCTTAAAATGTGGGGAAAAAAGCTAGGTTTATCACAAAGTAATGGGTTCAGAACCTTTGCAATTCATATTTCACATATCACACTGATAACTCTTATCCCAAGGGAATTTGTTCAACTTAAAATAGAAGACATTTGTGTATTAACATCACTTTAAGCAGCCTAGTATTAAAGATACACAATGAGCAAAATGGTGCTAAGAAATAAACTGATAACAGGATGGCATTTGTAGTGGTACATTTTGAAAATGTAATTGAGCACAGGTATGTTGTAACCAGGCTGAGATTAAATGAGCATACGGCGTAGCCTGTAGAGATGTATTTCCAGTCCCGCAAGGAAGATGTGGGATGACTGCTGAAGAGGAAAGGGGTAAAATGGAAAGTAAAAATGGTGAAACTACAATAAGCGTTTTGGGCAGGTTGGTAATACAGAAGGGAAAAGATTAAAAAATGAAATAATGCATGGCGTGGTAATTTTTCAGAAGGCTCCACTGCTTAAGACAGTAACAATAGGTTAGTCTCTGAAGGTAAACTTCACCAGGCTTCTTGGTATGAGAATTTTATCTCATCTAATGGTCCGTATTTGGTTATATCTGCTTTAACAAATACTTTTCCTGATAACCTTGTGCTATCTAATATGTAGCCCAGTGAGTTACTTAGACAGAGAAACCAAGCACATTTTTTTCCAAGTCTTGCATTCCTTTACTGTTTCTGTGACTGTAAATTATAGCCGAACATGTCATGTTTATGTCACATCGTAAAATGTGTTGATGTCTTATTATCTACTTCATTATTTATGAATACAGAACAACGTTTCTATGTGCTGCACCCATTTCTCCCAGCCTGTCTAGTTAATTCTTTTTCTCTGCACCTGCTCATTAAATTATCCAACCAGATTTCTCTGGCTGTCCCATTTAATAATCCCACTGTCATAGAAGCCTATGTGCTTTGTGTATCCTGTTAAGAGAAAGGCTGCAAGGAATTAGTATGAGTAGAAATAAAGAAAAATAAATCAAAATATGTTCATTACAGTTTCTCCCTCTGAAAACTTGAATCTTCTGGTGGGAGTCGGTTTCATGTGTGTCATAGGGTGCTGAGTCATGCATGTTTATGGACACATGCAATTATTTTAAAGGAAGAAATTGAGAAGACAAAAAGAAGTTAGACAAATGCGACTGAGGAAATGCAGTAAGGGAATGAGTTGTCAGATGGCAGGAGCTAGATTGCTGCATCGAAGGTGCAGATGTGATATTGAATGTTTTATCTCCATCATATGTCAAAGCACATCTGGTGAGATGCAGCTCTGCTCCAGTGGTGATGAAATGACCTTCTTCTCCTAGTTTCTTATTAATGAGCAATATTTTACAGTCAGTCAACTGTGAAGCCTGTAGGACTTTAGTCAGTCTGTCTGTAAAGCATGATCTAACTTTTATAACAGAATACAGGAATATAAAGCAAAGACTGAATGTCTAGTGTCTTCTTGCAACATGTTTTGTATATTACCTGTTTTTGTGCAGTTTCTATGTTTTAATGAGCAGAGATTATATTTCAAATGCCTAAGTTTTAATAATATAATAATAAGAATATATTCATTTTATCTAAGTAAAGCTATTGTGACTGCAGTCAAAATTAATCACATTTGACATGTTACAATGAAATCTGACTTCTGCATTTAACTCATTTTAACAATTATATCTCTGGAGAAAAGGTCAGGGAATCACCAGCGTTATGAGAATTCATTACAAGGGATTCATAAAACTGAATATTGCAGTTCATCAAGTTGTTGTTTAGACAGTTTAATAACAACCTCAAATGTTCTCCTCATGGCGGTGCAAGACAAAAAGACCAGAAGTTTATCCTCTGTAAACTAAGAATAAGTGTACATGACAGCTCATCTAATATTTGGTGTCATATTTTAGTCTGGACCGCAGTGGAGGACTAACCAACAGACCATTAGAGTCACATCTTTATTACTATTAAAAATAGCAGTAGCACCAGCATGACTGTTGTTGATTGTTGTTTTCAGACAGTCATTCTCAATTAAACAATCTCTACAGTAACTGTCCTTTTTTATTTTGGTAGTTTTGAACTTCTTACCTGCATTGACCATTTAACATGTGGGCTCTACAGTTATTATTACCAAATGACAATGTCAACTAAAATCAACAACTTGGCAATCAACCAGTTGCTAATTGGTCTGATTGGCACTGTGCATTCTTTAGGCAGTCTATGGGTGCTTGTGAGTTTAGTTTGCATTTGAGAACATTATTTGTCTCAGGCAAAAGCTGATATGACAGACTGAACAGGAAGTGGACTAGGCAATTAGAACTCCCTCTTCACCTGTCTTGTATCTTGTCAGGGAATTGTACCAATTTACAAACAGGAAAAGTAGGTTCTCTGGAAACTCTTTGCATATTCTCTCTCCCTCTTCCCCACTTCATCGCTCTCACACACTGTTCCGCTCTCTGTTTTCTATCCACAAGGCAGATTGTCATACTAGATCTGTAGAGTTTTCGCCTTGCATCCTGTCATGCATGCAGTGCTCACGCACACATAAGTAAAAGTGCTCAAAAGATGTCGCACTGTGTATAAACATTCATTATTCATTCTAAAACCACACATAAACACAAACACACAGACACACTTGCGCAGTTAGGGTAATTAGTGGAGAGATGGAAAGAACAAGGCAACCACCTCTCCACACAGACAGAAAGATGCTTTCACACGCAGATGCCATCTTCACACTGTCTCAACTACTATGTTCCCTTTAACCACACACACACACACACACACACACACACACAAGCATCATAGTGTGTTGGCCTTTGGGTGGAATTACAGGTCTGATTTCAGCTTGGTGGAGATGTTAGAGGATGATAGTGGCAGGCTCAACCAAGGGGCAATGAATCAGTGCCTTATCAAACCTCTGCCCTTGTGTGTAAACTGTCAACACAGAAATGGCACACACACATACACACCATTGGAAAACATCTATTTTTTCACAGTTGGACACAGCAACCGCATCACAACATGTGTCTTGACGGCTGAGCGGGACAGCTGTCAGGATACTCTCTCTCTTCCAGTCTACAGTCTGTCCCTCTGTTCAGTTATTCTCCCAGTGAGGGGAAGGAGGAATGTGCAAACGTTGGTATGTTTAATTCAGCAGCCTCACAACAAGCCCTGTCGTCATATAGATTTATAGTATTGGCTGAAGAGGAATGAGGAGCTGGTTGGGATTTAACTACCCTAGGATTTCTAATAGGAGATTTAGCATGCACTTTACAAAATCACCTTAATCCAGAATTGTTCTGTGAACAGACGCGTGTCAATGAGAAATTAATTGCTTTTTCTGATTGTCGCCCAATTTCCATATATGACTTTACCTTTTGAATCTCACTCAGCGGTCATCTTTGAAAACCACTGAAACTATCACTGCTTGTGATATTTTTGTGAATTTTCTCCATATAAGGAGAGGGTGTTATCAATTCAAAGGATGCCTAAAATAGGAAGTTCACGATAAAATATCTGATAACGACAGTCACCTTCAGGAGCAGGCTTTTATGACTAATGTTTTACAGGATGTGTTAGAACGCATAAAAGTTTATTAGCACTGGAGAGCTGTCAAGCCAATGTTTGGCTGTGTTGCAATGCTGCTTCTGCAACAACAAAACAACAAATTTCAGTTCAGACTAATAAAACCCAAACTAGTTTGTTTGTGCAGCGCCATATGTAGAGGCTGATGCTAATACATTTGTATTATAGCATCGCATTTGCATGCAGAACTTTCCTTTAAAGTTGTTGTTTTATTTTTTTTCTGTTGGCACCGATCAAAACTGTTCATCTTTTTGTTTGCTGCAAGAGGAAGATCGTTATGCCGTTGCACCGTGAGTGAAGTCCTTTATTCCACAGTGTGTTTAACATTCCACAGAGGAAAATACACAGAGGGATGTATGAGCCATGTGAGACTTTTATCAAAGGAGATGAGAGCTATGACAATCTGGAGCCCAGGTTTTCTGGGCTGTCTGTCTGTGTGTCCTTCACACTGAGGGCTTGGATGACATGGCTTGGATGGAGGGGAGGGGGAGTTTTTATGTGACAGAAGGCTTTGCCTAATAGCCAGTCTGTTCTTCGACTGTCTGTTTTTCTCTGTCTTATAGACGCACACTTTTTTTTCCTCTTTTTCTGTCTTCCTCCTATTCTCTGGCCATATGCGCATCTAACATCTCTCCATCTCTGACAGAGGAGGGTGCCGACAGAGGAGAGGTCTGTATTATTGTTCCAATTGTGGCGTGAACAGCTTTTTATTAAAATCTCTTTAGAGTGATTCAGATTCTGGAGCAGTTGGGGCACCTGGGCAGTTCACTGTGATTAAGGTGGCGCCAGCGTTCTGCTGTTAGAGAAGAGAGTTGTTTGAAAGAGACAACAGGGGTCATGTCTGCCAGCCTGCCAAGTGTGTGGGCGCTCCTGTGACCAGTCAGCCTTCATAATGGCTGTCAGGCCCTACGACAGAGCCAGCTCAGCAGTCAGATGACAGTCTGTGCAGATCTGGCTAGGAAGAGCTCCCTTCATTGACTCTGGATTGATGGTGCCTTTGGATATAAGAGAGGGTGGAGGGAAGGCATTATGGGTGTAGGCTAATGATACAGAGGTAAGAAGGGGGAAAAAAAACTTTTAAAAGTAAATATAGAAATGGTATGATGAGAGACAGACACTGGAGTAGAAGAAGTAAAAGAAGTAAAACAGCCACAAAGAACGGATAGAGAGGGATGAATATAGGAAGTCCTTAAGTAAGGGGAGAGTGGGGCAGCATAGGTGCTCACTATTCATTACCTGTAAGCTGATGCTGTGTTCTTTCTGTAGGACAGATAAAAGTTTATCTTTCCAATGTGTTTTTCTCTCTTTTTCTCACTCTTGTGGGCTCGAAATTGAAACTTCAAAGGTGTATTAGATACTACAGAAAATTTCAATTTAAGCCAGCGACAAAGTCTGCATTTAAAGTTTGTGTCTTAAAAAAAAAAGTCATGCAGGAAAAGTTTTGTTCTTCTTGGCAGATATCTCAAGACCAGAGATCTGCATAATGAAGCAAGATGAACCTGAGTGATCTGTGCATTCAGAATGCCTTGTAATAGTTGTCTGACAAAGAAAGTTATCGGATTTAATCAGCAAAGACTTTCGGATCCATCCATGGACCTTTTTTGCATTGCATCGGGAAACAACCGGAAATAAAATGCACAACACAAACCTGTAATACAAAGTCTGATAAAATAAGTATTTTTGAGTGTAAATGAGACTGAATTTTTGTGTTTTCATAAAAGTATGATATTAAATAATAAGAACTGAACATTATAACTGAGAACAAACTGTACAGGCAATGGTACTAGAACCATTTATTTTTGTCATGTTTCTATGCGGATTTGAGTTTTACTGCATTTTGAAGCAGTAAAACTATGGCTGGATATTTGTAAGTATTTCAAATGAATAATAATAGATATTTTCACAGTTTAACCTCCAGAAGATGAAATGTCTTGTTAGCAGACTACATCCAGCATATCTCTCCTCTAAGACTCATTTCTTAGTGATACCATTAAGGTGAGTCCATTATCTCCTCCTAGCTCTCCTCTAAGGAATCTTTTTAACATCATTCATGGCCATTTTAATTTGTAACCAAGAGTTTAATGGCTCTGGAAAATTGGAAGGCACAGTCCTGTGACTACACAGGGGTGTGCTATTCAGGGCAGTTGTTGATTGTCAGATTGTATCTCTGTGACAACGAGCTGGGAAGGGGTTGTTATGGTGTGCTTCCCCAACACTAAGATCCACATAGCCATATACTTAAAGCAAGTGACAACACAGATACTTGTGTTCATGTTCAATTCAGTTTAAATTTCATATTCACTCTAATGAGCATGTCATGTTTGTGGCCTGCATGGATGTGATTGCTGCAGTACCTCAGCTAATTCCTCAGTTGCTCCCATGGCCAGAGAAATCGTAAAATCACTAAAAGACCCAATGTAAGATTGGATCTTGACTGGTTTAAAGCTCTTATCTGAATTCCTCTGTATGATTAGCGGCAGGTACCTATGTCGAAGTGACCAAGAAATTAGTACATGGAGGAACAACGATATTCATTGAATGCTTCATGCCCCCTGCAGCACAGACAAACCTGTGTGATTATTCTTATTGGCTGAACATCAGCACACTATTTTATTCCGCATCACTGACCTTTCCGCCTCACTGTGCACAGTATGTATGCAGGAGAAGGCATAATATATGCAACATGTAGTAAGTTGACTGCACACAGTCCTGTGTTGCAGTGGTACACACACTGCATTTCCTGACTACATTTTAAAATAATAGCATGCATGAACATGAGTTTGAATGGGGTTTACTTGAGGCGATACATCTGGTGGATGATGAGATGCCGCTCCCACTTTGCTCTGATGAATAAGCTGTGGTGAACACAAAGGCTCATATTAAGCGGCCTCTATCCTGTACCATCATGCATTGCTTCATGTTGTGTTGTCTCTTCACTCCTTTCTGATTAACTGATTAAGTCAGCATAAAACATTGTGGGTAAGACCTAGGTCCGACTGAACAGTATAAATATACTACCAGTCAAAAGTTTGGCCACACAGGAATTGCCATGTTTTTCATGAAAAGATACATGTCTTCAGTTGTGTTACCATCATTGCACATGGTTTTCTAATGAT
>JAUMHL010000027.1:9257867-9295082 GCA_032362345.1 Sandelia bainsii | reverse complement strand
TACACATTCATTCTGATCAATTTGATGTTATGAAATCTGCTTTTCTTTCACAAACATGGTCATTTCTGTGTGTCCAACCTTTTGACTGGTGGTGTATATACACTGCTGAAAATTATTTGTCCCCTTTGTGATTGTTTGATTTATATATTTTTTTGGCATATTTGTCACACTTAAATGATTCAGCTCATCAAACTAATTATAATATTACACAATGCTTTTAAATGATGATTTCATTTATTAAAGGGAAAAAAACTGTCCAAACCTGCCTGACCCTATGTGAATAAAGTAATTGCCCCCTAAACCTATAACTGGTTGTGCCACTCTTGGCAGCATTTTGGCCCAGTCTTCTTTGCAGAATTGTTTTAATTCAGCCACATTGGGGGGTCATGCCACAGCATCTCAATCGGATTTAAGTTCAGACGTTGACTGGATCACTCCAAATTTGTAGTTTTTTTTTTAAAGCCATTCAGAGGTGGACTTGCTGGTGTGTTTCAAATCATTGTCCTGCTGCATAACCCAAATGTGTTTCTGCTTGAGGTCACATACTGATGGCCAAACATTCTCCTTCTAGATTTTCTGGCAGAGCGCAGAATTCATGGTTCTATTAATTATGGCAGGTCGGCCACGCCATGACGCTGTAAAGCAGCCCCAGACCATCACACTACCTCCACCATGTGGAAAACTGTTGTTTTTATGAAATTCTGTGTTAGTTTTATGCCAGATGTAACGGGATGCACACAACAAGTTCAACTTTTGTCTCATCAGTCCACAGAATATTTGCCCAATATCTTGGGGATAATCAAGATGTTTTTTTGGCAAATGTGAGACGAGCCTTTGCATTCTTTTTTGTCAGCAGTGGCTTTCGCCTTAGAACTCTCCCATGGATGCCATTTTTGCTTTTTGCCCAGTCTCTATCTTTCATGTCAGTTATTATGTTTCTCATCTGTTCTTGAATTTCTTTAGATCGTGGCATGATGTGTTGCTTTTTGAGATCTCTTAGCGTGCTTCACTTTTTCAGAAAGCTTCTATTTGAGTGATTTCTAGATTCAACTGGTCTGGCAGTAATCAGGTAAATGTAAATCTGAGCAAAGCCGAGCATTTTTATTGCAAAAATTTAAAAATTAAATTGCATTTTTCAATCAAACATGCATTAAATACAGATCCTGTTGTAGTAGTTTAAGTAGTTTAAAAACAAAACAGTGAAGCAGTCATGAATCTAAGCTGTGACTCATCCTCTGTGACTCTTAATATCTTATCTTAATCTTAATAGAGTCCTCACTGCTCGATAACTGCTGTCATACTTTTTCTCTCTGCCATGACAGGACCTCTTATACCAGAGGAATATTTTGCTTTATACAGAAGGTGTTTTTAAATCCAAATAAAACAGTGTAAAAAGTAATAGAAATAAGTTACTAGCTCAAAATCATTTTTGGGTTAAAAACTCATAAGATTAATAATTAATGACAAAGAAATGGAAAAACAGTATTATAGAACTGACTTGAAACATTTGTCTGACCTCTAGCCTGATCTCTTGAGGTGGGTTTTTCTCTCTTCTTTAGTCTTCAGTATACTCTGGCAAAATCAGACAGGCTTCATCAAAAGATCATATTCTGTGCAACTCATATGAAGTCAAAATGTCTGTGATGTAGCATGGGACAGACTCAGTCATGCTTTGAAAGTAATAACTTTGATTCAAAAATAGTCAATTCTAAAAATAATGGGTAACCAGAGAAGCACACTTAGCAGATGTAGCTGTATTTTCAATGAGCTGGAATGGTGCAAATAGTTTTTGGCAGTATAGAGAACAAAGACCTACAGTGGTGTAAACTAGGCAAGATGGCAGCATGGATGACACAATTAATATTTTGTTACCATAGGACAGCTTTAATCAGGATTATATTGCAGAGATGAAATAAAGAGAGTTCACAGGGGTGCTCTTAATGAAAAGTGTGTGTAGGTGCTATTTGTAAATTACACATCTTAGACAAGGCTGTTAGATGAAAGGAATGATCATAAATCTATAGACAGAAGATGGGAAGTTGGCAGACAGCAAGAAGGCGAAAAGGATGTAAAAATTTCCAGGACAATGGCCAATTAGATCCAGCAGAGCATTAGCACAAGCTATTACTCATAATAGCCTACATCATGGCTTTTTTTAAAATTGGGTTTTGCCATCTACAAATCAGTGCTTGTTTTTATTCTCTTTCCCTTCTTAATGTTGTTAGCGTGCAACACTTTTTTCTTTTTCTACCTCTATTTTTTTCCGTTTCACCATCGTGTTTTGTTGCCGAGCTGTTTGCTACATGCTGTAATGCTAAATCATCCTGCAGAAGCGACATATTTTACTCCATTAAGTAATGGCAGAGCGCACTGCTTCACTGGATAGTAAGGGTACGAGTCTCTTCTCGTGGGCTCTATCAGTAAGCATTAATAATCCTCTCTCATTAGACCAAACCTTATAGGACCCCAGGGCCTGGGAAATGGGCCTTGTCATCTTATGTGATGGAGTATGCTTAGATGGTATCACTGCTGTTTGTAAATGCAAATTGCTATAGTTATTTTCCCCTGCAAATCATTGCCACCAGTGCTGTGTATCCAGCCTCTTTAATTAATCAAGAAGATCCTCACTCCCCTATCAGCGACCCTCGGTTTACTCTTCAGCTCCTCCCCTTTCCCTCTCGCCATCTTTTTTATACGCTCACTCACACATCAAGCCCATTCTGCATATCCAAGCTACTGCAGTATGATGATTCACATGGGAGTGTTTCCAGATGATGACTTAGGAGTCCTGCAGCTTCTCTGCCAAGAGCAGGGAATTCAAACTTAATTAAGGAGAGAACCCCTCCCTCCTGTATCCCCCACAGAGCTCCACAAGATTGAGGCCAGAACCGGAACAGAATGAAAGAGACAAAAGTCAAAGTCTAGGTGCCATTGTGCAAGGTGTCATTGTGCATGCTTACTATCTCTGTCTTTTCTTTTCTGTTTATGTCTCACAGGGAGCCTGAGATTTTCTCCCATGAGGGATGGGTTCATTTTAGGGCTATTGAAGAAACTTTTGTTTCACTCAGAGAGGAAGCTTTAGTTAGATTAGCTTTGTTCTCCTCTGTCTGTCCTATCTAAACTCTTATCTGTCCCTGAAAAATACAAAATGTTCAAATTCCCACATACCAAGGCTGTTGTCTATCCATCCACTAGAAGCACAGCCAGTAAGTTTCTCTGCAGCCCCAACAGAAAGCTCTGTGGCAGGTCTCCCAGACCTCAGCTCTCCCCTGTCCACATGCCATGGTCACACAAAGGGGAGGAGGCAATCATCGGCCCTGATCAATATTACATCGACTGTGTTAAAGCTTATGAATAAGTCATGCATGGAAAAAACCCATTCATCAGGACACACAGGCACACACATAGGAAAGTGATCCTTTACTTCGACCAGGGATGATGAACAGACGGAAAAAGAGAACAAAGGAAGGGCTCTAACTTTAAGGGAATTTATCACCCACCGACTGATATTTTGTTGCATGTTCCACTCTGTCTTTTCTTTCCCACTCACTGCCTCTCTCTGTCTCTCTCTCTCAAGTAATGGCCTTTTCCTGCAGGTGAAATAAATAAGTTATTACATCCATGTGTTCTAAGGCTTACCAAGGACGATCTAAATATAAGTAGTTAATAGTAGAGGCTTCACTTTGTCCAATTGAATATATTTTCTTCTTTTCTTTTTTTTTTTACAAATAGAACAAAAGATGCAATTGCCTTACACAATTAAGTCTGCCAACGTTTTTACCCCAAACACCATCTCAGACAGGAGGGAACTGTGTGATAGTGCTGGGCTTAGCTCAATTCAGACTTCTGTGTGCTGTACTGAAAACAAAGAGCGAACAGCTTGTATGATGTTGTAGACCATTTGAATACTGAATAAGCTTTGTGTGGTGGATTAAAGTGCAAAAGGTAACTCTGCCAAGATTTTAAATGGAAGCAGCACTATTGAATAATTAATGTCTCTGATGTATACTTAAGAGAGACACTATAACTATACAGCTGCGAACCCTGTATCTCTGTGTGTATACTTTCTGTCCAACATCATTTCTTTTGGCATTCAGTAATTTGGTACTGGCATTTGATGCCAAGGTGTGCATGTTCCTCTCTCTCTCTCTTTGTGTGTGTGCGTGCTTTTGTTCATGTTGCTGCTGCATTATTTAAACTGTTGTTTATGCAGGCAGCTTGACCAGTAAGCATTTTGGAGTTAGTTTTGAAAAGCTAACTTGATTCTGCTTGTGTCTAGCACATGTATCTAGCATGCATTAAGGTTTGTGGCTGCTCTTTGATGAGATGCCCTGTTGAGATGATCTGCTCCAAAAGGAGGTGCAGGACGAAGGGAGGAGGAAACAGGTCTTTGTTTCTGCCAACAGAAGCATGTCAGACAGGAATACTCAGGAAGCAGCGCTCAGAAAAATATTGCTGCATATGAACCAATTTTTTTTCTTTCTCAAAGAACATGTTGCATACAGCATGAGCAGGGAAACCGAAGCAGCTGAGGTGGAACAATGTGAGTTCCAGAGAAGCAGAGATGGGTGAAATGTTTGCAATACAATCAGAGATCACAAACAGAAAACTACCTAAATGAAGATTTTCCTTGTATCAAGGATTCTTTATGAAAAAGTTCAGAATCTTGTGGACAACACAACTGTTTGCATGTTGCATAACAGCTCGGATGGAAGCTCCACTGTTATCTATCCAAAATTTTCATGTTCATAGAACATCAAGTCTTTTATCAGTGAATGATAGAACATGACCTATAACAAAATGCACTGAACGCTTATATATTGTTAATACACTATTTGTATAATAGTAATTGCTACATATACATTATATATCCATGAAGAATTGTAATAACCTTTGAAATATTTTAACTTTTAATCTGATATCACCGTCAGGTAAAATTTTTGATTTGTTTAATACTTCAGTTTGTTGCCTGTAGTATCTGTAAAAGTAATGACATTTTGTGCTTAGTGCTAAACAGAAGTCAGTTGAAGGAAGCAGTAGCACTTGTCCTTGCCCTGTAAGAGTACACATCAGTATGACATCAAACATTTATCTGAAATAATCTTTTCTGATGATTTTAGCTCTGATAGATTGGAGTAAATTCACAAATATAAATGCAACATTCAAAATATTTGAATGGTGAAATTAAATGGCATAGCTCTAATGTGCAGTGAATCTCATTGAATTAGACAGCATTCCTGTACAATAAATGTATATTTAAAAAAATGCTGACATGTTTTGAAAATGGAAGCGGTACTGTAGATTTAGGGGAAAATCTTAAGATGAAAGATGGAGGGGGGGGTGAGAGAAGTTACAGGAGAGAGTTGCTTCTCAGACAGGAGCAATGCTCTATCACCCTTACAACATTGTCCAATTAGAGCATATGATTAGTGTAGACTGTCTCCAGTGAAATTGAATCTGTTAGCCAGGCTCAGATTGCTACAGGTCCCTGCAATTTAGCTATCACTTTGTCTCTGTCACCACAGAGCTGCTAATATAAAACCGACAGAATGGATGATTTCTACTTAAAGCTTAACTTGATTGAAGCTGATTGCATTTCACAAAGCTTTATTATATTTATGTAATATGTGCACATGGCGAATGAGGGGTGTGTATTTGTGTGGTTGCATGCAGGTGTTTGTGAAACAGAAAAGAGACAGATGATTGGAAGTGATCTGGTATATCTACTCTTTTTCATCTCTCTTTTCAGGCTACCAGAGCCGAGGGCAGACCCCTTGGACCCACGGGACTTTGACGACAGTGATTCTGGACCATCCATGGACCATGCCCCCTAATTCCAGCAAACCAGACTCTTGCTACTTTCAGCTGTCCTTCAGTGTCTACTTCAGCCCTGTTGAGCTGTCAGGCTGGCCCTCTCTCTGTCAGCCATCTCCTTTTTACTCTCGCTCCCCTCCCCTCCCAGTGCCTGCTGGCAGTGAACCGACCTTGACGAAGGGTGCTGTGACAAATATGGATGGCCACGTCTTTTCTGCTCTCAAACTTTTTTTAATTCCTCACTAGCTACTAACTTTCTTTAATTGAAGCACGCAAGTTATGTGCAATCAATTACCATCAGGCTCAATTTCCACAGCCAGTCAGATCCTTGGCTTACTGGTGAGCCTGACTGACTCAGAGAGGAAGCCTGGGTATGCAGCCGAGCGAAGCAACTGTTAAACCCAACAGATGTCAGGAATGGGAAATTCAGTGAGATGGTGCAGTTCACTGTTCATCTATTTGCAGTATCATTTTGGTTGTGTCATTTTGTCAAACGCTCTGGACACTTGGACATAGAAAGGGAAAAATTGTTAGATGCCTTACATCATTAAGAGACAACATAATAAATAAGTGTTCTGGGAATTATATTTTGATGTAAAAGGAAACCTAAGTGTCTCTAGCTGCTGTTCTATAATGTTGTCTCTTGTGTTTTCCATCCTGTTGCCTTCACCCCTCCTTTTTCATCATCATCCCCTCGCCAATTCTTTATGGTTGTAGATTTGTGTGCACTTCTTCTGTGTGTCAGCTCCATTATCACTAGCGGGGGA
Source organism: Sandelia bainsii (assembly GCA_032362345.1). Classification (NCBI taxonomy): domain Eukaryota; kingdom Metazoa; phylum Chordata; class Actinopteri; order Anabantiformes; family Anabantidae; genus Sandelia; species Sandelia bainsii. Next base: position 9,288,501 of record JAUMHL010000027.1, on the reverse strand, counting down.
CATTTTGACACCTATTGATTGGTGAATGTTGCTGAGTCTTTGTTAGGTGAAGATCGAACTATAATTTGACTGTGCAAAGTAGCACTCCCAATGTATCAGCTTTCTATGTACTGTAATTTAAAGGCTCATTACTCCTGGTCAATCTGCAGCACATGACGGATTACAGTCCAGACAAGCATGTGCACTTTTTACCTTGACCCGCTCAACCATAGCTTTCACTCACGATGTACAACCACAAGTCTGTCTCTATCAGCAGTTTGTTTTTAATGTGACTGATTCTGTTGCCTTAAATTCCAAATTGAAATTGGTATCACCCCTAATACGCAGGACAGGTGTGACAACAACATGACTTCAGCATTGCACCAAGACTGCACTGAAAGGTGTATACCTTCACAAGGGAAATGTTTGTGTGTCAACAGCCTATTGAAATAACTGCAATAGCTCAGACTTTATTCTAGTATAACAGCAGACGAGAGTCTGGCTGTCTTATGTTGCTCTTGTTTTTATTTGTCTATTTATGTCTGAAATCTATAAATAAACTGTTTCTTAGATTGGATGTTGAAGATTTCACATTTCTACTTTAAGAACAGTTCCTGCATTATTTGTCTCTTGCAAAACACCTGAAAACTGTCAATCATCTTAGACACTATTATCAAAAAACCTTAAAGGCATGTGACAATGGATGGTGGCATATAAAAAGAGAATTCATGAAGAGGAGCATTTCTAGTTTTCATCAAACTTCAAAGCAGCAACCTATCCAGATAGGACTGAGAATAGGGGGTTTGGGAACAAAGGGGTTGATGGAACAGGGAAACTCTTTAAGAGCTCTGCTTTTCCACAGATACATTTAAAGTCAGACATTCTGTTGTGTACAGACCCAGACAAGCCAGAACCCACTTTTTATCAACTCTCAGCAACGTTCAGAAAAACTCTATATCTTAGCCGTTCGTTTTTCTTTCTCACTTTCCTTCGCTTGCATCACATCATGTGGCACATTGGTTTCACACCTACTCTCTACCTGAGCTGCTTCATCAAACAAAGAATGCTTTCTCAGCATGTCTGATCACCACGCACTGAAATATAGACTTAGAGAAACTCATTTAGCCAGTGGTCATTGTCTGGGTAGTAACACATCTGCATTTGCATTCTCTTGTGAGTTTCCCTTCACAGAAATAATGGGGCTTAATGATTTACTGCAAGTGGCATTGATCTTCAGCATTCGCTAAGCCACTGCTGACTTGCCAAGTACCAGAGCTCTCAAACCCCTTTAGAGATTCTTTTTTTCTTCTTGTGTATTAGTTTGGCTGTTACTAAATCGATTTAAGTTAGCTGGAAGGAGGCATAGCTAGATACAGACTCCCACGCTATCAAGGGAAGGCTGGTTTTAGCAAATAATCATTATCCCATCATCTGTCGTGGCGTCCAACCTGATCAAAGAAATAATAACAAACCTGAGGAGCAACAATGTGCCTGTTGTCTGGAGAGGAAATGGAGAGGAGAAGATTGTCTGATCTCATTTAAGCAGGGAGACCACAAGGTTCCCTTTTTTCCACACCCAATTACACCTGCTCTTACAGGTTCACTTCACTGAGCATGTTCACACAGAGGCAAAGATGCGCAAATAAACACAAGCACGGCCATAAAACCTCCTCTTTACTGGTGGACTTAAAGAGACTATTTGTGTATTTGTATTGACATGAATTAATTGCTTCATGGGTTGTGAGATTGTATTAGATACGTGATATGCTTGCTAGTGGTGATGCAGCTTTGATTGCTGCCTTTAATGGAGCCTATTTCTCTCTGTCATCATTTAAAAGACAGTTAGAGTCTGTGGCTTTGGAATAATGAAACAGCTCCACCACCCACCAACCAACTATGACATGCCTTAAAGATTCTGTTTATTAGCATGCAAGAGCTGGAAGAGAAATAGGGATTTTCACTAATAATATACCACACATTACTGTAAAATGTGGCTATACATTGTGAGGACCAGTTTGGCTTTTAGTTCATAGGAGTGAATACATTTTTGGCTGGTCCTCTTACACATCTTCAAAGGGCTGTTAGAGGTTTAAAACTTGGTTTTTAGAGTCAAGGTTAAATTAATGTTAGCTTATGGTTAGGGTAAGGGTTAGGGTTAGGTAAATATTAAAGAGTCTCCTCATAACCATAGTATGAGCATGTGTTGCATATACTGTACATGTCTAAATGTGTGTGTATTTGTGGGGGATGTGCATTAGTCTGTGAAAAATGACAGAGACCCACACCTCTGCCCTTGCTCCAATTGCATGTTATAGTACCATTCAAGAGAATGTATTGCTTGTCTCACAGGAAATGCACTTTCTTATTCATCATTCAGGCATTGGTTAGGGGGTGATACCCCAGATTTTTACATTTACACTGTTTGTTTCAGGTTCAACCACTCCCAGCAATGCAATTACAATAACGCACATAGTTTGATGATTCAGAAGTAGCATCACTTTTGAGTTTAACATTTTCATCCCCTGTGGCTTTTATAGGTTACCAAATGGGAGGTGGAAAATGGAAAAAAAAAAAAAAGGCATGTTAGCCAAGAAGATGACAGTAAAGCAATCAAAAACCCATCCAACGTAAGGAAAAACTGTATCAATAAAAGTGTCATTTATAATGTAAAGAAGTGTTCTATCAGTTGTTTGAATTTTTAGTCACAATATGCACCTGCAACCACACCTCCAGCTTGTCACCATTTCATTTAATATGTTCAACAAAAGGCTAGAGCACCTCCAAGAAACCCTAACAGGGAATAATCAATCTCTTCCCAGTCATCGATTTTTGGCTCGCATGAGATGAGATCTGGGGAGAAGGTGATGCAGAATGTGGACCATCCCAGACTGAGTGACAGCAGGAATCTGTCAGAGGTGGCAGGTACAGACAGCTGTCTGGCAGCCCTAGCTCATGAACAATGACTGGGTGGAGACAAGGCGAGCCGGGGAATCCATCTCTCCTCTTGACACCCTCTATCACTCTTACATCCCAGAGTAGCAAAGATACCTAAGGGCTTCTGTCTCTAACCTCTGTGCCTTTTCTGTCTGAGCATCTTATGTGGACAAGTGAAGGAATTGTAGAGTAAGAAGGAAAAGGAGACTGGGGCGGTGTTGTGATCCTAGAAGCAACAGATGAGGAGCCTCATACCAGGATTTAAAATTGAGCTTGCGATGGGGAGCCATAAAACTGGTCACATGCAGAGTAATAGAGATGGGGATCATGATGGTGTGGATGCAGAGAAAAGGAACCAGGATGCTAAGTTTCCTCCAGCTGATAATGGAACATGCCTCTGAATAAAATGAACATCCTACCAAGATAACACCTACTGCTGTTCCTTCTGGGAGCTCTAACACATTATGCTCCTTCTGTCACAGCTGTGATGAATCATCTTCACAACAAGGATGAATGTAGAGAAGTGGGAGGCAAAGTATAGCATTTGCAGGCTTGCTCTCTAAAGTCTCTGCCAAAAGCTACAAAGAAGTAAAAGCAATATATGCTTATACTGTAATGTCAGCACAGAATATAAAAATTTTTTGGTTTACACAAATATGTCTGCATAAGTGTGATGTCCAGAAATTGTATTAAAATCCTTGAAATATGAGATTTTTTTTTCACAGAGCTTGATGTACCCATGTTTTCTCCACCATATCTTTTTCATTCCCCATCCCTATTCATGCCTCTCATCATTCATGCTGTGTACACAGTCTGTCCCTTTCTGGTTTCTCAGGCTCCTCTGGAGCTTGTTAATTGCGTTGGTGACACAGGTCTGTGTGTGAAGTAGCAGTAGTAATTGCTCTGGCCTGGCCTGAGGAGAGGAACACTGCGGCCGTCTGGCCTCCAGGTCTGCCCCAAGGCTACGATGTTAGACACATGCTTCCATATTTGATGAGACAGATGGCATTAGCAGTTTTATCAGGTACACAGTCTACCATCAAACTTGTGCTGCTGTCCTCATTTGTTTTGCCAGAATACATATTTTAGATACTGCTTAAATACAGTATATATGGGTTGTTGTTTTTTTTGCTGCGTTGTTACCCACTGGCCAGAAAACAGGTGTACAATATTGTGATGACCTTTAGATTACAGCAGGACCACCATGTTATCCATTCAGTTTGTCTCTCTTAATTCTAATATGGGGAGATCAAATGCTATCACTTTGCATAATGTGTAGGCCCACATGCATGCAAGAGTGGCAGACTTAAATGCCTGCTGTTGTACAAATAGCTTTCTCACAGTTTGTAGCTTAGTGTCAGTGGCCCCCATTCATCAAGCTGCCCTAAAAAAGAAAGATTCTACCATGAAAATGATCCTAAATAAAAGACAGTGTTTGAAGGAAAGCCAGTGAAATCAATTTATCATTTATATATGAGGCACCCAAAATGATGCAGTTTGATTTACTAAGAGCCTTTAGGACATAGCATGTTCTATAAATGTCAGTTGGGAGCAGAAAATGCTGGTTTCTGGATAATTCAATTCGGAAAGTTGTTAAATACCATTGAGGGTGCCTGGGTTCAGACACATGCTGAGCCTGACCTTTTTTTCATAAGAACGAAGACTGTGACTAGATGCTTGTTTAATCAGACCATTTTATTGTCATTATCTTAATGGCAACTCATATATTATGGTTTAAGTCAAATCAGTTCACCAACTCATTGCCTTCAATGTGGTGGCATGGGCACTGGGTTTAATGAGAGGCTTAAAACATCAACTAAAAGTGTCCACAGAAGACAGAATGTAGAAGCCTTTATTGCATCTACCCATTTCACTGATTTGTGTCAGATAGGGCTGTCAGTGAGTGAGGTTGCACAGAATATTTTTGCCCACTTTCTGCCCTGCAGGCCCCAGGTAAAAATGGCCACATCTCATGTGATTACATACATTTTTAGAGAATGGTCTTTGCAGATGGAGTCTTCTCAAGAGATACAGTGTGTGTACATGAAATAAGGAGCAGCAAAACACAAACACAGACTAGTCTGTGCAACTGTTTATACGAAATTGCACAAGTCATTTAATAGGTGTATTTTGAGACTGCAAATCCACTCAAACAGTCCAAGCTACCATGGGACACCACCAGCTATCACTTCACAGTCCTCCCGTATACCAAAAGACCATGCAGGGCACTCAGAGGGGTGGTTAAAATTGGAACACATTCATCTCAATCCCCTGCCTGCCAGCACTAATGGGTGTTAGCCTGTTTTTAAGAGACAATGAAATCGAAGAAAGCTCCTGTGGCGCATGTGGACATGTGTGAAAAAGACAGACACAGTTGATCCCTTTGTGCTACCTTGTGTATTATACATGATTAGAATTCAACAACAGCCTTTTCATCATCTTGAAAGCGAAGCTTGCTTCCCACCGTAGTTTCTCAGTAACCCTGATGTGTAAGTTCACTGCAGTCAGAGAATAGAATTGCTTTAAGGTCTGCTACATTTCTACATCATCTGCCTTTTATTTTTAAGTTAAGTCCCATGTCCCATTTCCTCTACTACAAATAAAAGATGCTAAAGGATGACTAAGCTAGGTACCTGCCTAGTGGAAAGATATACAAAATAAACCTGATTGTATAGCTCCTTGAATGCAAAAATACCTGTATACTGTAAATGTTTTGAGGTCTAGCTACACATCATAAGACATTTTATATTTGCAATAGCATCCAGGTGCAGAATCTGCTTCAAGCTTTGTTTATCAGTTTTTACTTACACGCTTTTCACACCGCACCTCATTTCACACGTTATTTATTAAGTTTCTGTGCCTGTGATGTAGTTCTGTCTTTTTGTGCAGAAAAATATCACCCCTCGAGACCACACCTCTATTCCCTCTTTTAAAAAGGCATAACAAAATTGCACACACAACAGACTGAAATATCTATTCTGCCAATGTGCCGCTCCTGTTTAGGTGGAATCTGTCAAAAATGTCAAGACTGGTTCAAAAAAAAGCACAAACACAATTTGTCTTTGTCTGATTGTCTGATTTCTTGTCCTGCAGCTTATACTTTTTTTTAACATGATTAGAGGTGTATAGGGAGTTTCTGGACTACAGTATTAGCCATCCAATACATAATATTGTATTATATTGACTATAGTCCCTTAGCAGTACTGTATATACTTGTCTGGATTTCTTTGCCCTTCTTTATGTGATCATCTGGCTTCCAGGTCTGCCCCAAGGCTACAACATTAGACACATGCTTCTATGTTTGATGAGACAGATGGCATTACTAGTTTTATCAGATAAAGAGTCTACCATCAAACTTGTACTGCTGTCCTCATTTGGTTTGCCAGACTATATTTCAGATACTGCTTAAATACTATTTAAGTAGTATATTGTTACTCTGTGGGTAATTTAATTCAGAAAATCTTGTTAGATACCATTGCTGGTGGTGCCTGTAAATAAAGTCTGGATTTCTATGAAGACGAAGTGTTTGCATATTGCAGCAGAGGCAGAAAGTGCAGTGTTTCCTCTTGCTGAATAGAGGTCATTAGCACATCTGCCATACAGGCAAGTGTTGCTTCTATACGTATACGTGCCTTGGAGTATTATAGCAACACCAAAGGAGTGACAGACACATCAACAGAAAACAGAGACGTGAGAGATGTTAGACTAGGGGAGGGGTGGCTGAACTCTTTCAGTATGTTTTTATATATTTTATATTTTTTATATTTAGTTCAACTCAAGGACATTTGGGCTCAGGGGAAAATTGTTGAGAAGGAGTGAGATCTTATTGAAAATACATAAAAGAGTGTATGTTTAGTTAATGTCTTATCATTACTGCATCCAATTAGGATCTGATTTTTAAGCTGCTTGTCATCTTGATTAAGCAGTCACCATGGGGAGTCTGCTGAAGAAACATTTTTAGTAGGCGGGAAGTACAAGGACAGACAGTGATACAACATGTCACTAAAGAACTAAATGCATAAAAGCATGTTGGGTCTCTCCTGACAAATCCTTACTGATATTCACATCATCTATGCTGGTTTTTTTTCTATTTTCCTGAGTAAACTTGTGTAAAATCAAATTCACATTTGCTTGGAAACCACTCACACTAATTATGATTAGTGTGAGTGATTATAGTGTAATTACTACTTAAATTCCTGGCATTATGTGGTCTCTGCGTTTTTGATGTAATGGTTGAATACACAGCGTGTCCGACGAGCACAAATACAGTCTTCTAACAAACCTCAGTCTGGCTATTGGCTGTATAAACAGCAACTGAATGCTACAGGCAATGAACCTGAGTCAAGCAAACACAGACACGTTTCAAACTGACTAATGTTACACATTACCAAACGCATCACTTCTGACTGACTGCTAGCTCGAATGAGCTCTCTATATTGCATACTGCGTAGGTGTTAGACGACTGATTTGCTGAACAAGTATAGAGTACAGTGGCCAAATATGTGCAGCTGATCATGAAATAGAACAGGTTGTTTCTTTCTGACCAAAGAATGGTTAGGATAGGGAATGAGGCTCTATACGTTTGATTTTGAATTTTTTATTTTATGCACAAACCCCTAAACAATAGAACTCGTGTATTTTCAAAATAGAGAACTCAAACAACTTAAGTTATGTTACACTTCATTAGTCACTGTGAGGAAATTTATCCTCTACACCTGACCTATTCAAATTATTTAGCAGCAGTGGCCAGCTGTGTTTCAGCCTCAGGGAATAAGAGCTAGGTCATTTATCAATGCTTTGGTCAAGGGTAATGGTAGAGGTGTTCCTATTAAGTTGTTATTTGAGGTAGCAGGAAAGCTCCTGACAGATACAGCACATCCCAATTGGGCTTCTGAGGTTAAAACCCAGGACCTTCTTGCTGTGATGTGACAGTGCTAACCACAGAGGCACTGTGCCAGCTCTGATATTGCCAAGGTATGTGTATGTTACAGTGCCCAGCTTTCTTTTTTAGACTGTTGTTCTATCGAATGTTGTGGAGGTTGGGTGATTCTTCATCTTATTCAAAAAGTCATCATCACAGTAGCTTTAAGCACATAAATAAGCATTTCAGGTGTGTGTACTTAAGCAATTTTATCAGCACTTCACAACACTCCCTGACACTCTCTTTTCTTTCGAAACGCAAGATTTGGCTTTCCACCGCCAACATGCTATGGTGATCGCCTTCCTTTGAGGATTAGAAACAATCCAAGCTATGCTCATTCAATGCTCACATTTCCTCCTCTCCTCACATCGGCCCACACACAGCTCGTATTAGCCACTGGGGTAAGCTTCAGGCACACTCAAAAGGGCAGGGAGATACCCAATCATATCCTGCTTTGAAACTTTTTATTACTGCACATAAATTCTCATGACATTTCAGTATGTTTTGCTGCCATGTCCTGTATTTGTCTGGGGACTCATTTATGGGTGAATGGCATTGCTTCACAACATTTCCTCCTTGTTTTGTATTGCTTCCTCCGTGTCGCTCAGTCACGCTTGTGCAGACTGGCATAACCCTATGTCAATGTGTGTCAGAGCCCAATGGTTTCACTGTAATGAGAGTTTGCCCAAGGCAAGGAAACAGAACAAAGCTTCTTTTTTTTTGTTTATGTCTGTCTGTCAGTCTATAGGCTATGTGAGTGTATTTCTATGTGCTAGCTAATAAATGAATCAGAGATGTGTGGTGAGAAAGGGGTTTGATATTTGAATATGAACATGTCCTGTGGTGCTTTGGGGTTGGGGTCCAGCAACAGTGGGTATTGAGCTGGTAATTCTTCACCCTGTGATCAAAGGCCTGGTTCTCAGCAAGCTCCCTTCACAGCCTCTCTCCATTCCTCTCAATTTCCCTTCTCTCGCCTCTTCTTGCTGCTCCAATCAGAGTCCAGAGCAGCCAGGCGTGAGTTATAACCCTGTGGCTGTGTTGCTTATTATCCTTGAGTCTTGTCAATCTTACTAGTCCCACCTGAATGGTAAACCTTCACTGTGCTGACTCCTACCCTTAAAAACCGATCCCTTGCCTCTGTTCAATCTCTTCATGTTCAAGTTGGACCCAGACTTAAACAATGTATTTCAGCCCTGGCTGTTCCGCAAAGCTCACAGTGCTGCTCCCTTTTGCAGTCCTGTTTCTAGTCTCTTCCCAAGTTTTAAGCTCCACACACGATCCACTCTATCACACACTTGACAAAGCCTCTCTTAACACCCATAACTTAACAGTTTAGTTAAAATATTTCATGCTCCTTTTCCTCTTAACCTCCTTTTCACACACGCACATCAACTGTATGCACTTGACTGCTGAATCTGAAGTATGAACTAGTTATTTCTTTACCGTTTGCTCAAACTTTCTTTTGTTCTCGAATACTGTCCACTGTTCTTTCTATTCTAATTCACACTTCAATAGCTCAAACGTGTCACTCACTCTCTAGTATTATGCATATTTGCACATTTCAGCATATTGTAGACATACAACACTGCTGTAATATTCTCAAGGTTACTCTCACTGTTACCCCCTTGCAAATCTGGGTCTTTTTATCTCACACAAATAGCCTGGAGCACTAAGCAGTCTGATGAAAAATGCAGAATAGGGCCTGGGCATGGCATGGAAGCAGGGAATGAGTGACCCACTTTGGCCCATAAAAAAAACACCTGCGACAGTTGGTGGTCCACTAAATGAAAGCAGCCTGCGGGTGTAAGCAGAAGGCCAAACTAAAATGATTGCTATAAAACAGGCCAAGCCTGCTGGGACCTCTGGTGCCTCTATTCATCCTGGCCTTACTCCATCACATGACCTTCTGGCCTTGATGCTCTCATCTCTGCTTGTGTTTTCCACCACCCCTTCTGTGGTTCAACATTTCATTAGAGTTTGTCTGTGTAGTTGGTCACGTCTGCCAGTACTTACATACACATGCAGACGCATGTTCAGAGTGAGTCTGCCGTAGCAAGGGAAAATAATGGTGGACTGCGAGTGTTCAGCCGAGGTTGTCGCGGGCGGTGTTTGGGCCGAGACTGAGGAGGGACTATGTCCCTGATACTTAAAAGTAGCTCATTTAGAGTGCAAATTTCAAATGGACCATTCAAGCACTGTTTTCCACAAAACAGGAAAATGTAAAAAAAAGTAGTGAGTGCACTTCTATCTTACTTGGTGTGAGTCTACATACACAGACAGTCATGTATGTGTACAAAAATGATCAAAAAGTGGATTTTGCATAATATTGGCTATTTAAGTAAGGTAAGATTTAAGGATAGAATGACTTCAGAACACCTTATTTCACTTTAAACAACACCGAGTATGCATTTAAGATCTTAGTTAGTAGCAATTAATTCTGGTGGCTACACACCAGAAAAACAAAACTTTTTAAAAGGAGAAAATATTAACTGCAAACACAGTTTTGAATGTATATATTTATTTATAGTAATGATTTAAAAAAGGATTAAAGATCTGTTACGTAAAGACTTGGTGTGGAACAAAAACAGCACCATAATTCCATAATAGACCAAATGGGATAAAATGCTGCATTGCTACATGTATTCAGATTCCCCAGACGAAGCCACCTACAACTTTAATGATCCCCTGCCTTTTTATAGCATCACAGTTTCAGATCAGAGTGAAGCGTTTCAATAATTGGGTTACCATCTGGTACACATTTACGCTTCCTACATGATGATATGTACTGTAAGAACATTGGTGAGTCCCTTATTTTACATATAGTGTCCTAAGGTTAGAATTTCAATTTGTCCATTTTATGATGTAACACCTGCAGAATTAATGACATTCCCATCAGCCTCTGTTGTCATCTATTGCATAAATCGCAAAGCACCACTGAGCCCTACAGATAACAGTTTCATTCTGACATGCTGCCCCTGGTGTATCTGCTCTCTCTAATCAACAACAGTTTAAGCTCAATTGGCAATAATTTCATAAGTTAGAATAGCATCTGTGAAGGTTTTATGTAACAGTTTAGGTATTCTGTCTAAAGAAAAAGACAAAATGTTAGGGATGAAAACCTGATGAGAACTCACAGTAAGCCAATGTCTACTAATTATGTGTAAGTGAAAGAAGATCACCGGTTGCTCAGCTGGACTTGACCTTGTTTAAAGCTGTTATTTAGAAAGGTCCCTGCCTGTTATTTGGAGACCAGATGTGAAAATGGACTGGTGTGGCCTTGAGAGCTGATTCGCCACAGAGAGTCTCCGGCTAGATCCTGTTTTCCTGTGCATGTTTTATGATTATATAAACATTCATGTAAATCAGTACATTTTATTGATAACTTAGTCTTACTCTCATTGTTGTATTAACCTCTGTATTAAGGCTCTAATCATTCATTAATTCCAGGTGGATTTTAATGAACATTTTCCATTAACAGTCTGCAGTGTAAGCAACAAGCTTTTTATTTGATCTTGATAAAAAGTCACTTCCTGTATTTTTCCATTACAGTAATTGAATGCAATTGCTAATTTTCCCCTATTTATTATCACCTTTTTATTGTGATATTGCTATTGTACTAAGTCGCAACATTGTGGTGTCTATATTAATTAAGAAAATAACAGTTGATGCTTCAGGCATTTGTTGCTGCAGTTGTTATTGACCCCTTTTTCTGAAATCCCAAATCAATATCTGTTCCTCATTTGGTTCTCAGCCTGAGCCTGAGCCTGACAGTTGCAAGCACACACACACACACACACAGAAACCACCTTTTCTCCCTCTGATTCAATTGTTTGTGCCCATCTGATGTTCCTGCAGTGCCACCAGGCAAGACGTCAGCTCTGCTAAATAATGTCAGAGGAACCCGGAACAATGATCACATAATTGCACAATTATTCAATTATTTGGAGGAGCATGAAGGAGGCCGTGGATGAACATGAATGTGGGCAAACATCTGCAAGTGTGAAATTATGTATAACTGCTATATGTTTATGTGCATGTGTTTCAAATCATATGCCACCATTGCGTGTGTGTGTGTGTGTGTGTGTAATATTTGCCCTGGACATGTCAACTTCTTAATGGGCTAGCAGAAACATTTGCTGAAATCATTAGCTCACTGTCCCTTGATAAATGCTCGCTCCTGTTTTTCTCTTGCTATTTTTTTTTTCACACACTCACTCACATAGATGTCCTTGACACTAGATTGCTGGTTATTAAATGTAAGATGAATGTCAAGAGACCCACACTAAAGAGTGAAACAGTCATTGGCAGTCCTTTACAGTCCTTGGCATTTCACAGCTACCTCGATGGCAGTGTAACATAACAAGGACATGTCATCCTAAAGCTCTCATGAGTTGTATTATACAGTAGTATTTATTAGAAAAAATATATTAGCAAAGCTCTCAGTGACAGTGGACTCTGCTGTTAGTGTACTGTTACTCTACTGTTTGCCTACTTCTGTTGGCCAAGTTATAATATGTTTACTTTCAGCAATACCCCACAGATTTAATACTTTGTGCTATACAATAAGTTAAGTATTGAGGAACGTTTGTCCAAATACAGTTCTCCAATCATTTCCTAACTCTTTTTATTAGAATGTATCTCTTGATTTGATTTCTTTTAGTCTCACTCCTTCTTTGTCACCTTCTTCATCTCCTGCATTCCTCATCCACCTCCTCCACTATCCCCATTTCTTGCCGCAGTCTTTCTTACTCATTCTCTTTGCTGACTGCTCTGTAAGAGCTGTTTTCTCCCTCCACACGCACACATGCACACCTTCCCATAGACTCCCTTTGTGTTTCTACCATTACACATTACCTTACCTCTCACGACACCTCTTGTTGAATCTGAATCTCTCATCCTCTCAGTGCCATCACTCACCCACAGGCAAAGTCATCCCAGGTTGCTACAGTCTCCCCTCTTCACCAATCAGATCACCTCACTACCTCAGAGTCATTTTCCAAATTTGGCCACTAATTGGGTTTCTCCTGCGATTAAGTCAATAACAACCTTCATATTAGAGTTTAATGTCCCCTAATGACTCCATTTGTTGGCCAGCAGCTAATTCAGTCTGAGCTGATTATAGATAGCCTAAACTAATTGATGGGCATTACTGAAACACTATTTGTCAATCAGTAATGTAGTTTATCTCATTTCTGTTTTTAGTTTGCAGCCCTGTCATGCAGATCCCCCGAAAACAGATTATATCATTTGGGTTCATGAATCCTGCAGTATAATTTGTGAGAGTGCTCAGCATTAACATTAATGATAACTCCAGGGGAGCCGAATAAAATCCATTTAACTCTGAGTGACAAATCTTCTTCCTTCTCAACAAGCATTTAGATTTATTATTGTTGATTGTGTTCTGAGGAATCTTGTGTCTGCTTTTGTTAACTCGACCATTAAAATATTTATTTGCCAACTGTAGACTTGTCATGAGTGCTTATGCATTGCACTTGCACAACCATCTAACGTCAGAACCCATCATAACAGACTGAAATACATAAGGCCTTACAGGCAACAATGGGGGGATATGAGGACAACAGGACGCTGCTATCAAGGTGGAATCTTTGACAGTAAAGTTTTAACACATTCGACTGACATGCCAACACCCTCCCTTGAAGTTTGAATCTGCATGAGGCTTTGGCTTGATAAGGCAGTGTGTGGATGAATATAAAATGAGCTGGAGGAGCCTGGTATTGGGACTCATTCCAATCATATGCCCCAGGTTAGCATGCCATCAAAAGGGGAGGAGTGTTGTTTGAAGTGAGGCTGTCTGTCTGCACACAGCTGAGGTTCTAAGATAAAGAGGGGAGGGTTGATAGATGAAGCGTCCTGTCCTTCTATCCCTCTCACTGTCGCTCCCTAATTCAGTTCAGCTACAGCTGGCATATAAACACATTTACTTCCTGCATTACTTCCATATGTATAACTTGTGTATCAGTGCCTGGACTGTCCTCTTTCTTTGGTGTTTCTCACTGGAAGGTACTAGAGCCAAGTTTGCATATAAGAACACCAGAAATCCAACAGGAAACTTATTCTTTGTGTCTATTTTGCTTTTCTGCCCCTTTGAACTTCCATCTGTTACATTGTTCCAAACTATTTTCTCATGTGCCACCTGTTACCTCAACTTTTTTTAGTTTTAAAATATTGCATTCCTATTGAAAACACAGTTAAGTTCCTTGAACCTCTGGCCTCAATTAATAATAACGCTCTTACATTATTCTGGTACTGGTAGACCATCTTCATAATTGGATTCAGGCTACAATGACATTAATAATCTCATATTTTGCTACTATTTGTTGTGTCTTTAGTTCACTTTTTTTGTATTCTTGTTTTACAAAAATCCCATAAAATGTCGTTGGGGAAATGAACCTGTAAAAGATCCTCTCCCAAGCCTCCCTGATAGCCTATATTTTTCATATCAACGAAATATGATTAAGGTTTTAGCCTCGTTCTATATGACCGGGGAGGTTTTGTTCGTTTTGTACGTTTATAAGTATAACCGGGTGACATATAGCAGTGCAAATGTCAGCCAGCGTTACTTTGAGGGGAGTGAATGTGAAGTCAAACAACTCCTTTTTGTAGTAGTAGTAGTACCGTTGGCAGTTCGGGAATCTCTGTCTCGGACTGGCCGACTTGTGCTCTCCGGCTCTCTGCCTCCGACTCCGCCTCTCAGCACCAACACACGAGCGACGGACTCCCCCCAGCCAGCCTGCCGCCACCCCGAAGCCCCTTAAAGCTCCAGCTTCTATACATTCCCCCCTCCCCGAACCGGACTCTTTACCGACGGGACCCCACATCTCTCAGGCCAAATGTAGTTATAAATTCACCAGAAGATAAGAAACATTCCCACTTGAAAAGTAAAATAGGAAGAAGAAGCCGCATCGGAGAAGTTTTTCTTCTTTGCCCCCATTTCTTTGGCCCCGCGGCGGGGCAAGACAGCAAGGACAGGCCTGGGGTAAAACGAGACCGTATGATGTGGATCTGGTACCTTCTGCTAGGTTCTGGGTCAGGCTCAAGAACTGTTGGTAAGTTTTACTTATTTTTTTTTAAGCGCACGGAAAGTAGCGCTAATGTTGTTGTCAAGGCGCGGACACGCTGTAGTGTGCGGGTGGGTTGGAGAAAGGGGGGCAATGTAAAACCTTTTGAAATATTCATGCTGCCTGCTGTGAATGTTCAGATATATTTTTCTTCAGCCAGTTTGCTCAAACGTGTCGGAGCGACCTCTATTAAAAAAATAAGTCATCCAACTTTTCATTTCCCTCGAATGAACGTTTTTTTTTTTTTGTCTGGAAATTGTGAGCTACAGCAGCCGGGGCAGCAGTTTGGGAGGTTTTCGTGCATGTCAAATGCATTGCACTGGGAGTGCATGTTCCCTTTACTTCTGAGTGAGAAATATTTTTGCTGCAGACAGCCTCTCTTTCCACGCCATACCACTGTATGTATTACCGAGATGAGGTTGATATGTCCTGCAGGCTAGTTGGCCTCAAAGGTTGTTGACAGGTCAGTGTTGACAAGTCAATCTGTTCTCAGTTCCGTCATGCCAGCTGGGGCCCCGGTGGAGGACACTTATACAGGACTGTTCACCCTGTAGGACAGTTGATTTACTCTTTTTTTAATGATGCAGTTGTATTTTTGAGTCTATCCACTGGTTATTACAGTGTGCTGAGAAACTCCATTTCAATGCAGCTTGCAGTGAATAATGTGAAACGTGTGGTAATCAGTGATTCAGTGGGACAATGAATCAAACTACATCATGACTTAAGACAGGATCAGATATAAGAGAAACAGAGAAGAGAAAATACAGTTTCTTTAACTTTTCCTCTTAAAACCTTGGCAGCGGCTGCTGAAAAAGGTTGTGTCCAATGTGAACCTAAGTGGACTGAGTCATTCTCCTGATCGTCTCCAAAAGTATTGGAATAGCAAGGCTCATTCATTTGTGTTTGCTGTACACTGAAGACATTAACTTTAAGAAGATGCATTTGAGACAGAGGAAAATTTTCAGCTTTTATCTGATGGTATTTAAATCTCAGTGTGTTAAACAACATAGAGCATAGCACCATTTGGCTGACTGGTGTTTCTTGTTACCTTGGGGTGCCCTGTGATATTGATTGTGCAACAATAAATATTTCTAAATGACTACTGTTGGTTTTAGCCTTGGGTTTTACCTGAGAAAATTTGTTGTTAAAAATGATGATGTGGAAAACAGAGCTGCCTATGGGAGAAAAGAAAGTCACTTTTAAACCTGAGAAATGAGGGATCATCAATCAAAGGCATTGCACAAACAATGAGCATAGCTAATACAACAATTTTGAATATCCTGAAAAAGAAAGAAACCATTGGTGCACTGAGCAACGTAAAGTCAGCCAAAGAAAACAGCAACAGCTGATGACAGAACCATTGTGAAAGCTGTGAAGAAACAACAGCTGCTGACAAAGCAAAATCAGTCAGTCACATCACCAACAACTTGCACCGAGCAGCCACATCACAAATCCAGCATTTTGAAGAGGACTTCATGAGCAGAAGCACATAGGCGCACCACAAAATGCAAATCCCTCACCAGCAGTAAGAATCACAAGGCCAGGTTGGAATTTGCAGAAAAGCAGATTTATCGATAAGACCAAGCATAATCTGTATCAACGTGACGGTAGAGACCACAGTGTGGAAGAAGGAAGGATCTGCTCATGATCCAAACCACACAAGCTCATCTGTGAAGCACGGTGTAGTGTAGTAGTGCGATGACTTAGGCTTGTAGGGCTGCTTCTGGAACGGGCTCACTAATCTTTATTGATTCAATAACCCATGATGGTAGTAACAGAATGAATTCAGAGGGGGACAGGACCTTTTTTTCTCTTAATGTGCAGAGAAATACATCAAAACTAATTGTAAGAAGCTTCATCGTGCAGCAAGACAGTGATTTGAAACACCTTTCAGAGAGAACAAAGGTTTCAGACTGTTCAATTCACCAGACTAATTCATTTTAACATCCATTTCACCTACTAAGGAGGAGTTTGAAGGGAGAAACCCCCCAAAATAAACAATAGTACATAGCTGAGTTATGTCAGTGAGTCACAGACAAAAGCAGTTATTACAAACAGTGGATCTGCAACCGAATATTAAGTTTTATTGACTTACTTGTGCCTAAACAGCATGTGTCAACAACAGCTGACAACACCATTGTGTGTTTGTATGTTCCAATACTTTTGCTCCCTTAAAATTCGGGACATCAGATACAAATTGTGCTATGAACTGTATCTATCTTTTGATCTTAAACCCAAATGTCTTCAGTGTACAGCGAAAGCAAATGAATTAGCCTTGATGTTTGAATACTTTCGTAAGGGACTGTAATCCTTCTACTCCTGAAAGGCTAATTTTTGTGCAAGGGAACAAGCCTTAAAGCCATTGTCTATCATGTCTAAACTCAAATTTTCTTCATTTATCAGTAAGAGGTAGTAGTATTACTGTCTTTTACAGTGTTTTTTTCTTTTATAGTTGGGCCACCAGTATACCAGTTTTAAGTTAGCAAATGGTATAAGTAGAAAACAAGTGCGGAACCACCACTGAATCGCAATATGCCACTAGTTAATGAGCATGTGCGGCTGGGGAATTGGTAAATATTTGACTGAAACAGAAATTAAGCATGCTTATATTAATTTATTTTGTGAGAGTAAAATGTAAATATCCTTATATCAGGTGTGGAACACAGATTTTGTGTGGGGTGCCAAACCCTACCCCAGTGTGTTCTGTTGTTGGAGCAAAGGAGCATGTGCACATGATTGATGTTAGAAATTTTCTCCCAGAATATTACTGTAGTTTGTTTCCTTCTGTATTGCTTATGTGTTGTCAGCTGTGAATAAACAAATTGTGCTTCAGCGTTTTATTAGCTTACAGCCTGACCAGGGAAATAATATTGTATGCATGTTTTATTGTTACTTAGGTCTGTATATAAGTTAGAATAGAGCATAGATATTACAAGCTAGCATTGTCATCTCACAGGACATTTCTGTTAGTTTAAATTCTCACCTATATATAAACCAGCAGCATGAAGTCTAAAACATTGGGCGTTCTGTCACACTACTTTGCACTTAATTAGGCTTATTTATAATTTAGACGTTTCTAAATCTATTTAGGTCATTCGGGTTGGTCAATACCTCTTAAAATGAAGTATTGATCACAATATTGACATATGAAGATATGGCAGCAGACATTAGTTTGGCAGAACCCCCACCCCATGCAGTCAATGCTAAAAAATAATTAAATAAAATATGCATGAATAGGGTTGAATTTCCAGGGTACAGTAGCTGTGCACAAGCTTCAGTGTTTTTTTCAGATGTACACTGAAGAATCTAAATATTTTGTTACCTATACACAACTGCAGTTATTAATGTTGGAGAACTGTAGACACTCAGATGATAGATGCATGCTGTTAATTTCCTGAACATACTTCTACATGCAGTGACACATATTTTGAATGGTCAATGCACATACAAAAACAAATGAAAGGAGCTTGAATAGCAATTTTTAGTAGGGGTACAGAATCTGTCATATCTCCCATAGTACTAATTATATATATTTATAAAGACAACTCTTTGCACTCCCTTTCAGAGGACTAACTGCCATTGCTCTGGACCTGGCAGTTTTGCCATCTTCTGCTTCCTGTCAGAGCTACGTGAGATAAATCAGTGCCACACAATCTGCTCATGATAAAATATTGCAGTGCAGTTGACGAACAAGACAATCTTATGCAGAGAGGTGTTTTTGTTATTTAGACTAAATGATATAAATGATGTAGACAAGATAATAGAAACTTCCAAAATTCTCATATTTATTTTGTATGTGAGTATATATGAGTACATACAGTTACATGTGTTTGTATATATCCTTTTATGACTACTTTCCACCTTGTAGGAAGAAGTCAACCCATAGAGCTAGCTAGGTTCAGTGAGGAATTTTGAACAAAATCTTAATGTTTTGTATGTTGATGGTGGTGTGTTAGGCTCACCATGGGGCACAGTTCAAGGCGCAGTTCTGCCAACACAACTGTACAATCTAAAGAGTGACTATCAAATTGCGTAAAGACCCACGATAAGAAAAATAAATAGTTTTTTTAAATTGTCTAAAACTATTTCAGCAGAGCCCGAGAATAAAAAATAGAAAGACTAAATTATGCATAATATTGCCTCTTTAGTAATAATACAGGCTTTTTAAATATGCGCTCCATTACCTGCTGTTGCCAGGCTACATACACAGGCCAGGTGTTAGGATATTTTCATTCACAACTGGAGACAGGCTATTCGGGTAATTTCTCCCACTGAACAGGGAGACAGAATCACATTGTCTCCTGCTTATTGTGCTTTGTATTACTGCACCGTGGCTTCCCAGAGCCTGACCAGTTGGCCTGATTAAACATTGTGTTCTGTGCTTATCTTTGCATGACTTTGGAACAGGAAAGAGAAAAAGCAAGAGATGTGGGGGGTTTTTTGAGCTGGCTGACATGGTGGATATGGTCCTGGCTTTGTGGCACATAGAAGGCCAGGGATTAAGTATGGCCAGTGTGGCTTTAATTCCCAGAGTTGTTAAGAAAATCACATGCCAGGTTCAGACCATAGTAACAACACAGCTTTAACTACTGTAAGCATGTACTGTATGGATTCTGTTTAATCATTTATCAGTCAAATGTAACCACACATGCTTTTGACTAGATAAACATATTTGTGCATTGTAGAATCTATGACCAAAATTGTACAATATGTGTTTGTGTGTGATGTAGGTCCATTGTACATTCTCTCTCAGCATCTCTGTTCTATGAGTCATGTTCGTAAATGTTTCATGAACCTTGGAATATATGGAGCAAATGATAAAGAGAGAAACAGAGTACAATGTACTGGAAAAAGTTTAAAGCCAGCTCATTATGTATTGATTTTTTGCATTGATCTTAAGTAATTTGGCATGCAGTGTTGTGGAGGCTTTGCTAATCCCTGATCCAACTCATCCTTGCTTGCCAAGATCAAGCCATGGATAACTCTGCTTGTTTACAGAACAAAATTCTACTGAGTAAATTTTAGCATTTTGTTGACTAATAATTATAGATAAATATTGGTTTTCACAAAAATATATTGTTGAAGAAGGACCTGTATTACATTGTATACAATGTATATCTATTTCAAGTTCAATTATCCATGAGATTAGGGTTAGGGCCTAGTCCACATACTGTAAAACTAGTAGGTCACCCACTCGCTTTAGCATCCACAGTGTGTGTATACATCAACTTGAACATCGGCATCTTCAGTCTTCAATATTAATTAAATAACGATAAC
This sequence comes from Sandelia bainsii, assembly GCA_032362345.1. Lineage (NCBI taxonomy): Eukaryota > Metazoa > Chordata > Actinopteri > Anabantiformes > Anabantidae > Sandelia > Sandelia bainsii. The sequence goes on along the minus strand of JAUMHL010000027.1, from coordinate 9,268,311 downwards.
AAACCTTGTATATCTTTAAATATTTTAAATACTAAACAGACATATGAGCTGTGTCGCAACTCCGCTGCTCTTGGATCCAAGATACAAGAAAGATATATGAAAGAACTCTATAATGAACATACTTCTTAATTACTCCATCCATTCTACTAGTTGTTATGTAGTTTAACTGTTGAACTTACCATGCTCTTATTTGCGCACTATGAGAAAGTTAAGCTTTTGCATATACAGTACTCAGATCTTTAAATATCAAGGTCATTTAGCATTTAATTTTTCATGTTGTTTGACTTTATAGTGGGATGAAACCAATTCAGTGTTCTTATGCTGGCTCTAGGGTAAGACTCTCACAATGTAGACTGTAATCACTAACTGATGATGTTGGATGGATTGAACAATTTAAATTAAAGCAGAGTCCACAGCCATTCAGTCTGCTGGGACTGAGCTGTCAGCAGCAGGCTGGACTGTTCTCAGCCTATTGCTGAGTCCTGTCCAAAGTTCTGAGCCTTTGAAATGGTTGACCTTGAAGTTGCTCACCTATTAAAATGCAGACTCTAAGCCCTGAATTGGGACACAGTTATAGAGTTATAGATTATTTTGTTTAGAACTTACAGAGCACGTTTACGCTTTTTTGTCCTGCCCAGTCACCTTGCTTTCCCCACTTTTATCTTCATCCATGGTACACCCCTCAGAGAGGAGAATGTCCCACTGTATGTGTCCCCAGTGTTGCTATGCCTGCTGTCAGACAGGGAACGGACCCTGGCAGGTTGACAGCTGGCTCCCATGCTGTCCTCCGTGATCAGCAGTCATTTGCTGTCTCACAGCTACCGTGGCAGCAAGTGTGGACACTGACAGGCTATTTTGGACTGGAATTCCAGCATCCGTTTGTCAGAGCAAACAACACTGCCTTAAAGGTCAACAAAAGCCCAAAGAGAAATAGATCAAATCAGGGTGGCTGATCCTCTGTTTGTTTGTCGACCTGGGCAAAAATATACCTGGTATGTGTGTAGTTTTATATATTTGGATCTTCATATGACTTTGATTTGTCCCTTGAGATACTGAGATTAGTTTTACCTTGAAAATGGAGTTGACATTTTCAAGAAACACAAAGATCAACAAACCAGTCATTTGTAATCTTCGAGACAAGCAAGATGAATGTGTAAAGTTAGATTTCCCAGAGCATTCAATTTTTCCCATAGCTTCAACGTGTGCATTGGGGGGTTTGATCAGGTGCCAGATGCACCTGTGCTGTGGTAATTATGCTGCAGTAAATGTTCGCGTGGACATACCTTTAGCCTCACACTTAATTGTTTTATAATTGTGATAGAACTCTGGCAGTTTCATCATTCCAGTTATGGCCCAACTCAATCTATAGACTCTGGATGCTATAATTAGATGCAATTTACCAAACATCTAATCATAAGTAAAATGGTTATTTTGATTAGACCCAAGTTTTGATTGCAATCAAACAGACATTTTTTTTCCTCTCTCCCTTTTTGCCAAGAGAGATTATGGAAGCATTCCATGTCATGTGTGATAAAAATGCAAATTGTCGTAATAAGATTCTAGGTGAAATCCATTTTTGTAGCACTGTGTTACTGCTAATGCATTTACCTGCTGGATTATTTTTTAGGATTACGGAGACCTTTGGTGAAGGTCTTTTTCTCCTTCTGCGACAAAATACAATGCTTTAAGATTGTTTAATAGGCCAGTGGTAGATCCTGAAGTCCAAGGCTCGCGTGAAAGAAATACTAGTTCATGAAACAAGCCATTCACTGAAAGTGAAACTCACAATCATCACTGAGGTGCAGCAGAGTGTGAAATTTGAATGAAATTCAGGCTGCACTGAATTTCCTTCCCCCTTAAGAATAATATACATGTCTTACTGATAGTAATCCTTTCCAGGTTTAAATGTGAAGATTACATGCCATATTTATGCCACAGAGATATTTGCATGCTACTATGTAATATATTTCAGCAATCTAATTCTGAAAGCAAGGGTATTTGGCCAGGCATGACAGGGCAAGAGTAGAAGATGGCTAAAACCTCAGTTACTCTGATATCGAATATAAGTACAATTACAAAGTACAAAGGAGAAATGTGACCCACCCTTCACCACACTGACATTTAGTTGACAGTGCCAATGGAATTCTCTTCACCTGTTATTGCTCACTCACATGGACATGTTTGATTTATCAGCCTCTCAGGTGAAATTTCAGTCTAGGACTAAAAGCTATTATGCATTTGATGCTAATCCTCAAGGCAAGCTCTTAAATGAACAAATAAGATCCATCTCAATTTGGCCAACATGAAATAATTGCCTATTTGTCACAATTAATTTCAGGGTTTTAACTCAGGACCCACTGATATTGATATTGAATTTTCCATTATTGCATAACTGAAAACCTGCTCATTAAATTGAGCTGAATCTCAAGAATTAGTCTGTATGTTAAATGGATGATGGTTAAATGGTGTCAAAAGGGGTCAAGGCAGACATAAATAATTTCCCTGTATGTGTGCAGGAGGAGAGATGAAGAGGTGCAGAAGCTTGAAGTTAATATGTGGAGAAGACATGACTCCAAACATGACTTCACCTCTTTTACCTCTCTGCTTCTTTCTTTAAGCGTGAACACACTTTGTTTAATTAGTGCTTGTTCCCTGTCTTCTTCAGCAGAGATCCCACCTTTGAGTCAGTGTACTGTATATGTGTGTGTTTGTGTATGTATAAGGTGTACTGTGTATGCGCAGTATGTATAAAGGGTAATCCTCTTTTGGACAGACTAAGAGAGGCGAGTCGCTCATCTTCACAGGAACTAATCATCCGATCCCGCCTGCTGTTTACAGAGGCAGACTTGCCAGCCAGAATCAAAGGCAAAGCCCATGTTAATTGCCTTAATGCTGCTTCCCTGTCATCCATGGCTTGGCAGCGGCCCCCAGCACAAGGCCACAAAATGAATTCTTTTTACTTGATCAGTGAATACCACAGACGAAAATGAATAGCAGGAATCCATTTTTACCATCTAATATTTTGATGTAGAGAACAGAAGAGACGTATAGAAAGGCAAATGAAATTGGAGGATGGTTTGTTGTGGGGAGGCGGGAGAGGGCAGGAAGTTCAGGCCAGACTTAGGTCATTAATGAGCAAGAACTATTAGTCTTGCCGGAGTCTAGTGTGTCAGAGATGGTAATTGAGTCAGTGCAGCGTGATCTAATGAGAAGCTGCAGGCCTGAGATTTTACTAATTTCTTATTTGCCCAAGACGATATGTCAGCCTGGCTATTCTGCACCTAATGACTCCAGATACTTGACGAAGGATTGCTGGGATTTCCAAAGACTTTTATGGAGCTTTGTTCTAATGTACTTCACAAGTTAGTGTACACAGAGACTTGTGTAATGCCATTCCAAAGCTTTTGATGCCCTGACAGTGCACTGTTCCACTGATCAAAAGTAGTGTGTATTATTTCTGTTTGCATTTACGCATGTACTCGTGTAGGATTTGTAATATGTTATCGATTGACCTTTTTTTTTTTCTACAAATATAAAGGAGACAGCACTGCCGCAAGCTGTGTGCTTCTCAATACTCATACAAGGGCACGTAAGAAAATACTTTAAATCCAAACAAACATGTAAGGAAAAATTGCTTGTTCACAGTAAATAAATAGTAAGTTAAGTTATTTAGCTTAATTTATATTGGTATTAATTAAAGTTGGCAATTATAGCCAACTAAATGAACAAGCTACATACATTGTGCCAAATTTCCAAAATAATAAATGAGCATTTCTTGGAAAAAATGTCCACAAAAGTGTCCTATGCTTCCTCAGTAAGCACATGGTTCTGAAGATGCTTTGACCTGACCAACTGAGATAGAGTTGAAAATGTCTTATACAGAAACCAGCCTCGCTGGTAAATATCATATTTCACCCTCATGTGATTCTCATCTCCACCGTGTCCGCTACGGGTCAGAAGCTCATCTGTCCTGAAGGAACAGCACAGCAGCTGATTATGATGGATTATGATAGATTCTTCCTTCACTGACCTCTGCAGCCAGTCACACATTGTTTTGCACTTGCATGCACACACGTAGACACTTCTAACTTTATGGCCAATGTAAACACACATAAATGTTGATAGCCTACACAAAACTGTGCACAGACACATGTTCGCATTACAGTGTGCAGCTACGTTCATCCAAGGACAGACCTACACGACATAGAAAACTGCAAGTTAAATTTGCACATAACAACATAAGACCATGCAGTGTGATCCAATGTGGCTTGTAACTGACAACCCCTGGAGGTTATCAGTACCAGTGGGAGTCTTGCACCAAATCCAATTAACTCACCATAAACTCACATGAAAGCAAATAAACTTGCCAGAAAAAAAAAGAAAACTTCTAAAACCAAGCTCAAAGAGTGTGTGCTGCTTTCACAGCAGACCATTTGTTTTCATTTGGTTTGGTGTCTTTACTGGTGCCATGGAGAGCACTTTCAGTTGTTGTCTCTATAAGACCAGCCACCTACCCCTTATTCCATTACCACAGAGGGTACTGGTGTAGCAGCAGTGAGGAGAATTGAGGTGGATAGCACTAATTGTTAGTTCAGACTGACACATGTTCAGTCATCTGGTCAACAAGCCGCTGAGGTGCTGCTCTTTGCATTTTCCCCTGCTTTGAAATGGACCAAAGGGCATCAGAAAACAATGGCTGAAGACTGGAATAATCAGAGTAGCTATGACTGTGGCGCAGTTGGTAGGGCAGTTGTCTACGAACCCCCGGGTTGGTGGTTCTCTTCCCGGTTCCCCCTGATTCCTGGCCACATATCGAAGTGTCCCTGAGCAAGACTGAACCCCAAACACTTTAAGGGGGCAGCCTGTAGACAAGAATTTCCCAAAGGAGATTAATATGATTATTATTATTGTAGATGCAGATATTTACCCAGGGGGAGGTTTCAAGGCATTGAAGTTCTGTTTGTATTTATTATACAGCATCAGGAGCACTGACATGTTCTGCAGTGAGAAGGAAGTTGTTGGTTTTCATAACCTCAACATAACATCTCAGCGCAGCGTGAGAGTACTTTTTAGCCATGACCATGACAACATAGAGATTTCATACTCAGTTTGTGAGCAAGTATAACTGAATTAGGGGGTCTGAGTAATGCAGCCAGGTTCTCTGGGAGGACGTGAAGTCAGATGGGCAGGCTTACTAGCAAGGGTTTGAAGAATTAAGTGGAAACTGGGAGACATCAACACTGTGTTTGTGTCAAGATAGAGGAACAAATACTGTGCCCGTACCTGCTAAAGCATATACAATTAAAGACATGAATGCACAGTAAAACACACAAATTAACTTCTCCCACGGATTCACTTTCAGTCACACAAATGAAAAAGGACAGCTTAACAGATATTACGAGAATGTGAGATATACCTGTAGTGTGAACTCAGACTGTAATTACCAGACCAGTTGGAAAAACTTAGTCAACTAGTGCTCTCATGACCTTTCTCATCACCATTCATGTCTTTTCCTGTCACGTTCTCTCTGTGTCTAAGTTGGCCTTTTACAGATAGCTCATAGATGGAAATCCTATTGGAATGACCTTTAGCTACAACATCAGACACCACGGTGAGAACTATTCATACACCCGCTACCTTTTAAACTAAGGCCATTTATTTGACTTATTAGCATTTTGGCTCATTAGCATTCAGTTGAGTAGATATGGTATTATACAGAGAGATAGAGAGAGGTGACAGATGTAGAGGAAGAGACAGAAAGCGCAGGTAAGGGCCACTGGCACTCTTTTCCTTCATCTATATTCTATTGAAATAAACATTTCCATTGTATTGCCCCCATCATTCACTCTTTACCCCTTCTTTTTATTGTAGTGTCTCCACCTCACATCCCTTTATTTCTTCTCTTATCCACCTAGTGCCCTCTCTTTCTGTACCTCCATCTCTCTCTTTGCCCCAGTGCTTTTGGCACATAGTTCATTCCTACTGCTTTTCAACCCCTGCAGTAACTCCATGGCCTGGCTACACAATTAGGAGCTCATTACTTGCTAATACACAGACTAGAAGACAGACAAAGGCAGTCTCTGCCTTTTTTGTTGTGTGCTCCCCGCTTCCATCACCTTATCTCTCTCCCTCCCCAGGCGCTTTTTAAGTAAAAGGGTGCAATTTCTTTCCCTTCTCCCTCTCACTCCTCTCATCATACCCTCTGCTGCAGTACATTTTCTCTACAGAGCATAATGAGCCTGTGTGTGTAAAGGAGAATTAATAGTTTTATTTCCATCTCCTATGCATTGTTTTTATGAAATGAAATATACTTTCTACTCCAATACCTTTAGCATTTGAGATTGCATATCAGTTTATGCCTCATATAGCATCTGTAAAGCTTTTGTTTTATTCATTTTGTTTACCTTACTATAAACAATGATTTTTGAAGAATTTGATTAATATTTTCCCGCTGTCATATTCAAAGCTCAGGCTGCTTGACTACAAGCAAACTAAAAAACAAGAGTCTACAAGTGTAACATAAAGTCAGTCCTGGCATCATTTCTCACTGTCAGGCTGGCGCTGTGGAAATGCCAACTGGCTCAGTAAGGGGTCTCACAACATAGCGGTGGATAAAGGGTGTGTACCGTTTACTGGTGTGTACGACAGTCGCATGCGTGATGAAAGAGATACAGGAGAGTGTTGACATTTAGTTTCGTGCTGCTGATGGGTCAACTTGGGGAATCAGAATTAATGGGATAGATGTGTTTGTCTGACAGGAGTAGCTTCCTCCTTGGGACTGATGAGGAATAAAAGCCTATAGGAAGATATTTGTCTGGCTGGCATTGTGTGCATTTGTACATCTGTGTGTGTGTTCATATCTATTTTTGTCTGACTGTGAGAACGTCACTGTTTTTTGTTTGATTTTGAGCAGGTGCCCGCAATACCAACATCTAAATAACATTTTAGTTAATGTTCTTCTCCTCATCCTTCCTCCCTGTTATCTCCATCAGCTCCTCCTCTCGGTGAAGGTAACCCCAAGGTGACGTTAATAGGCTGGGATGCTGTTGAAAATGCTACCGTCATCTCTTAGAAGATTAGGTGGGCAATGCTTCTGTGAAACTCAAGCCAGGTGGTTGAAAACAACTTTCCTGAATGTGCCTTATGCCAACTTTGTTTGAGTATGTAGTTTTTCTTGTGTCTTAATATTACGTTGTTGGATTTTATGTTCTCAATATCGTATTTGCATTGCAATGCATTTACATTCTGATCTCAGTTTTAATTTAACCACATTCAACCAGTGTTGTGGGATTATAGGCTCAGTATGATCTGTGATGCCAGATTAATGAGAAACCAGTGTGTGATTAATGGGGCCTTGTTTAACCAAGCCAGACTAATTTGACCAGTCACCCTTCCAGTGATCCAAAGGCTGTACAGGGTAGTCATAGCAAGGCTTATTTGATAAAGGAGAGAGTGCTAAGTGAATACATAATAATGTGGCAGAGGCTAATTAAACATTCAGCATTGTGCTCATGTTGCCTGAGAGCTGTGTATGCGGGAGTTAGTTTGTGAAGTACTCTAATCTTTATGTTTTCATTAACAGTTACGTATCCATCGCAGCTGCAAGTTATCAATTACAAACATATTGTATATAGTGCCACTTGTAAAGAAACACACTCACTTTCACCATCAGCCTATTTCTCTATACAAGTTTACATTTTGCTTTCACAGTGCATGTGCGTGTGTGCATTAGTGGTATTTTGTGAAACACTGTAAAACCCTTAATATTACATATATATAATATCAAGTTTAAGGCTGGGTAGAAATTATTTCTATATTTTTAACACAATTTGAAAAGATTAGTTTAGTCATATACCCTACATTATTTGATATGTTTCAATGTTGTGTGTTAACTATAAAATCATTAGTTTGTCTTTGTGACATTAGTCTGTTCAAGCTGGTGTACTCTTTCTCTGTTTCTCTGTCTCCCTCTACTAACATTGGTGCTATTCAACCCCACAGATGCACTATCAATAATGCAGCCTCTTTAACCAGGCTGAGGCTTTTAAGAGGCTTTGTCAGTGCCCTTCCCTTCTAGATGTCTGCTGGTTGCTGGGTGGCCACATACTAGTGGACAAACCCTCACATTTGTACTGAAACCAGAAAAAAAATGTTGTCTTTTAACTCACTGTCAAACATTATCAAGGCTTTTTCATATGAAACTCACCAATGCTGAAAGCACTTACTGTTGGTAGGGCATGAAGCCAGTGTCTCACCAGGGATGTAAAGAACTGAGCACTGACTGCATAGTTGTAGGAGAAATAAAATAGTAGCTAAAACAAGAAAGAAACACAACTCTGTCACATTATAGTTCATATTCTTTATAATCTTCTTGAACATATTTTGTTTGCAATGCTATGCAGACAACAGAAGGCTTGTGAGACATTGCCAACCCCAGACAGCCTCATGCTGCACTGTCATTGAACTTCTTTTCAGGCAACACCCATGTGGTGCAGCCTGCTTAATTTTGTGTGGAGCGTGTGTGTGTATGTGTGCTTGAATTAGTTACGAGGGGGTCTTAAGGAAATAGAGGTTGTTTGTTTTCTGAGTAATGCTCTCTGAAGTCATGGTTATCCCTCAATGTCTGTGATAATGCCATAAGCTATAGAAGGCTAGAAAACTTCCATTTATCCTGGCATGTTGGCAAAAAACAACACAAGAGAGTAGATACAATGCAGAAAACTAGAATAGTATGTATATAATGTGCACTAGTGGATAATTATTGTGTTGTGATGTTGGCATATAATAATGATAATAATAATAATAATATCATCCAGGGAAACTTCGACATGTGGGCACGAATTGGGGGAATCATTATCATCCTTGTTTTTAGAAAAGCTTTACATGAAGAAGAATGAGAAACCAGTAACTGCTACTTAAGGACATTAAAACAATGTGACCTATGTAAAACATCACCAACATTTGGTATTTTTAGATCACTTGCTGTAACTATTGAATACTTGCTGTGTTGGTGTTAGTACTGTGTGTGACAGATTATCTTGTATTCTCGTCTGCTTCTTCTTAAATAAAGTTTTGATCAGAATACTTAGAGTATTTAGCCACTTGCCACCTCTGCCAGTGTTACCAGTTACCACTGCCCTTATTAAGTTAAACAGCAAAATCCTTCAGCCAAACAGTTGCCAAATGATCTGCTACATGAATGGCGACTAATCCTCTTTTAACACGTAGAGAGGACAACCATGTAGCCCATTGTTTGTTCCTCTCCATATGCACATGGACTAACTGGGTTGATACCTTGCTATGAGAGCTGACCACTGCTGTGGCTGATCCTGTTGAGAAGTGGTCTTATGAGTATGTAGGTTTCTCTAACACTTGGTGGTTTTTGTGACATCCATCAGGGGGCTGAGGTCAGCTGACATCAATTGGCTGGTTTTGACAAGAGGTTTTGCTTTGGGCCAGAAAGTGTTTCTGTGTCTGTTGCCTTTTGAAAAGTTGTGGCTTCACACATTCTACAGACACATTTTAAGATATGTAAAGATATTCTTCACTGAATAATATTTCTCTATCATGTTCTATAAACTACTGAATTTCCTCCTCAGAAATTTCAAAATCTATGAATATGCAACTCCAGAGATGCTTGAGGAACTATGGTGTGCTGCGTCACACCCAGCACTGGATGCAGCTTGTTTGATTACCCTCTGATGTGTAATGAGCAGACACAGATATTTATCCACACATTTTGTTTCGTAGAAGTTCAACTTCTGTTTCTCTACATGTGTTGTATGTGGTCTGTTGTGGGTCAGTATTAAATTCAGCAGAATGTGTACTCAAATGATTATGCAATTTATTGTACTGACAAATGTGTGTGGTGCTGTTTTGTAATAGGAATATTTTAAGTGTTGTGTGAAAGGAAAATATTGCTATGCTGCTGACTTTAATGACAGAGGGGGATTATAAAACATTATTTCGATTTTTTTCTGCATCTACCGTGCTGCTTTTGTTTAACTTTCTTGATCAGTGTGCCTCCAGCGATAGAGAACCCTACAATTTAAATTTTTTAATAAACTATGATTGCATTGGAAGGTATAAAAAAGCAGCTGCACTACCATGTGTCACGCTGTCTGTATAGCCATCTCCAGCAGGTGTAACAATGACAAGGATTGCATGACACATGAAATTACAAAGAAAGATAAATCAAGGAAATTTACTATTAAACGGTTGTACAATTTTTAAGTGTTTGTTATCAAGATTTTTAGACTTTTATTGCAATAACACAAATATACAGTACACTGATATTGTATTCAGTAAGCCTATCAAGGTTTATCTTTCTCTATAATGACTAGCTGCATGTAGTGTAACAAGTTAATTATATACAGCTCTGGAAAAAATTAAGAGACCACTGCAAAATTATCAGTTTCTCTGATTTTGCTATTTAAAGGTATAT
>JAUMHL010000027.1:9237344-9251249 GCA_032362345.1 Sandelia bainsii | reverse complement strand
GAAAAAATCCTTCAGACCAGACCAATCGCCTGACTAGAAAACAGTGTTAGACCCGCCCACTGACTTTGATGGGCAAAGTTGACAGATAAAATAAATTCAATGATGTGCAGCAACACAGACCATGAAATAAATAAATAAATACTGAAATAATTAATTAAATAGTGAAATAATTATATATGCTTTTTTTAAATGAAATGAATATATTTGGTTACTTATATATTTTATATTTAATACATTTTGTGTGAATTAATTTCAGTATTTAATAATTTAATGGCACATTTAAATATGTATTTAATGCTTGTTATATTTTTTGTATTGTGGCACTCTCCACGCTCCATATATGGAAGTAGTGCAAACAGAAAATATCAATTAAAATCATATCCAGTCAATGTCTGAAAGATCCTGTGCTCTATGATTTAAAGGCATAAATAGGTTGTTGTGGACAGTGGTAAAAGGTTGTGAGGCAGAGGATTAGTGTGCTTATCTCCTCTAGTTCTCCTTCACACACCCACTGTGTGACCACAGCTGTACACAGCAGTGTTGTGCATCTGTAGCTAATGCCCTGAGCTATCCACAATGTAATATTTAAAAGCATATGGAAAGAATGAGTGAGTCACCGTGCTCGGACGGTGTCGTGTCCATTAAAATTCTCTGTCACCTTGGGAGTGTTGCAGTGCCCATAGAGAACTGTAGAGAGTTATTATTCTGTTAACAAGCTCATAGAGCAGTCTGTAATGAGCTGTGTAGCCACACATAAACTGTGGTAATGAGGTGGGATCGTTCTTTACCTCAGTGGCAAACCACTGTAAGTATTAGTGTATCTATAGAATGACAAGGGCATTGGAAAAAGATGTGTCAAGCCTGCCAAAAGAGGGACTCACAATCTGTGTACTACAAATAGTTTACTATTGGCAGTGGTGAAGACTCATGGGAAAAGATGAGCTGTATGTAAGCCTTCTTTCGTCTTGACTCTTTTTGGCCTTCTGTCAAACACACATACAACACAGTCCTTTCTCTGACCTCTCTCTTTTGTGTTCTCAAAGCAGCTCTCCAATTAACCTGTCACCTCTCAAACTGCCAGTTCTTTGAAGTCATTTTAAATGGCTTCTTCCTACATGTGGGTCTGAATGGGAATATTTCTGGTATTTTGTTTTGTCATGTTATGTATAGTGAGTGGTTTTATTCATACATTTTTCTGTGTGTGTGGATTTATAATCTATTATAAAAGCTGCTGATTGCTGGGGGATCTGTATTATACAAAGTGTTAAAAGTACAGTATACTCTATGCAATATTTAACTTTTGGATGTGACATGAAGTTATCATCCTTGATCAGAGCTCAAGCAGTCTGGTGCACTGGGCTGACAAATGAAATGAAAAATGGTATATTACATATATCAAAGCAATTCCAAAGCTCAAAGTGTCAGCTTTTTGTAATTATATGGTCATTTATTGTTGCATGTGTTTTCATTTCCTCACCCTCTATTTCTCTTTTCTCTAAAATGTGTATATGGTTTTGAAGGTGTCTTTGTCAGACAGAGCTGAACAAACAGGGATGGCACAGGAAGAGCCAGGGGAGATTTTTCTCAGAGAGAGAGAAAAAAATCTTTCCAAACATACCTAAAGGTTGTATACAGTATATCCAAGAGGCTCACCTTTGTTAAGTGCTGTCTACAAAAATGGTCTCTGTAGCTGTTAATCTATTTACAGTAATATCATACCACAGGTGAAAAGAAGCAGGCATAAGTACTCTACTGTTTCTTTTACTTTTGCGAAGGTAGTGATCATATGCATGACAATTTTTATTACATTTATTGGTCAGTGGTTACATTTGTAGGTTCCTCCCACAAATGAAAGAAGGGCTAATTGAAATGCTTTCCAGTCCTCATAAATTACTAGAGCCTTTTCTCTTGACCCCTCACTTCCTCTTTTCTATATTGCAAGAGACAAGACGGGTTTGCATCATCCCCACAGATGATCAGAGGGGTCGTGCTGTCTCATTTAGAAGACGATCTGTACATGGTTTCCAGACGCTGCTGCAATAAAAAGGGAATCAGGATTAAGATGATGTAATAGCAGTTTTCAGCTGTGCTTCGGGAACCGGCTACGTCTACTGTTGAACCTGTGAGCTTGTCATGAACTCAAAAGCGTCCAAAGGTCAAAGCTTTGTGTTTGTATCAGAGCAAAATGAATTCTAAAGTAACTAATAAGAGTGCCTAGTCAAAAATGTTTCTCATTAATGATTAAGTAGAGAAACACTTTGTTTCTTCTGAACAAAGTGAATTAATTTCTCATTTATTTTGAAATATTAGAAAATTTAATTCAGCATAGTGCGATATTTAATCTATTTGCATTCAAATGGAACATGAGAAATTTAAATTGTCATGTTATATGTGTACAATTTGTAGATTATAAAAATTAATATACTGCAAATAAGTAAGTCAAGCATTTTTTGGAGACACTAGTGTTTGTCATGACTATTGTCTAACGTGTGACATGCCACTAGATCAAGTAGGTTAGAAAATGACTGATGAACTGATTTATATGTCAAAGGGAAACTGATGTATAACACAAACTAACTTTTGAGTGTTTTGTTTTTCAAAGGCAGATTATGAATCATCTCTAGACTAATAGAAAATATTAGCATCAACACAAGCATCCTTTCCAGTAAAAAAAATGTAGGAGAAAGCATCACATTTGACTTTATAGATATGAGATAGTGGTTATCCCATTCTAGTCGAAATAGTTTAGAGTAATCAAACCAGTGCATGAAACTTCTCTAAGGATGAATGTTCACATCATGTTCACATCACTGCTTCACAAGTGCAGTTATTTAAAGAAGAGCACTCTATTGTGTGTCCCAGTCAGTCAGTGTGCTGTTAAAACCACACCGTCACTTTAGGTTTAAAGGTCCAAACCTCTTGGCAGCAGGTGCAGCCTTTGTGTCCTGAATATAATAAAGTGGCCTACCAGCTGAACCCAGTTTTAGCACTGCAGCATGAGGCAAGTGTTGTGGCTGTATGGGACTCCTCATTACTAGCCTATAGTTTTGTTTACGAGCTAAAGTGCTCACCGCATAATGTCAAAGCTCAGCCAAAAGGCCATGTTTCACATTCCAGCCCATTATGCTGCAGATACACTGCATAAACTTGGAATGCCCTCAACTAGTTCAGGGCACATGTTTTGTCCTGATTGTGTTTATTTCTGTGTGCATATCTCTGCATCTGTGTTCAAGGCATAAATATGTGCTTTGTTTGTATGTGAGAACTGTTTGTTGTTTGTATCCTTATCTTTCTTTTTAAGATATGCCCCAGGTTTACGGTGACACTTAAGCCCACAATACTGGCAACACTGAATTACCTCCAATGATTTTGTATTCATGAGATTGTGTTTATATGCCCATAGATTGTTATGGCTTTTTAAATAGAGATACTGCCTTTAATATTTTCTATCTTCAGAGAATGGAGATAATAACAGTCTTCCATTTTGACTGTGGTGATGAATATCGTTGGAATCCAATATCCCTTTACCTGTTTGATTTCTTTATGGAGTGAGATTGTAATAGTCTCTAACCTGTTGTTCTCCTCTCTCCTTCTCCTGTCTGTCTGTCCTATCTGTTTATCTATCAGAGAGCCAGCTGCTTCCAGGGAATAACTTCACTACAGAGTGCAACATCCCTGGAAACTTTATGTGTGGAGATGGAAAGTGTGTCCCAGGCGGGTGGCAGTGCGACGGATTGCCCGACTGCTTTGACAAGAGCGATGAGAAAGGCTGCCGTAAGTCCAGTTTAGAGTTTAGGCTTCATTATCAAATCTTCACTGTACCTTAACCTACCTTACCTCACCACAAAAATAAAACCAGATAGCCAATTGAGAGTCATGTCATGTCTTCTCAATTCCTCAGCTCCTCTTGCAAACCTATATTGTAGTTGTAGTTCTTCTCCCTTTCCTATCCATAGATCCATAAGGGCCATTTGAGCCTAAATCTCTGCTAACTTAAATGAACTACCCTCCTCGAGCCTCAGTTCCTCCTCTTCCCCCACGGTGTGTATTGCCTTATCCTCCCTGCAAGACCCACGGCCCTAGTTCAGCACTAGGGTAGAAACTTAATACCATCAAAGCAAAGGCCGATTACTTATGTGTGCAGGAATAGTAGTGCATGCATAATTCTACTGTAAAGCTACAGTAATAGTTGAGTTTTGATCCTCGCTTTTAGCTGGCTTTGATCTTTTTGGTCTGCTGCTCCTCCCTCTTCTCCCTCCCTCAGCCAGAGCTCCACAAAAAGATGGGATTGCTGATGAAGATTGACTTTGAGGCCCTGCCACAACGAGTGGAGTCCTACTGCCTCCCATTTCTCCATATACTCATCTCACTATAAGTCTCACTCCTGTTTTCTCTCCTCACCTACTCTTTATCTCCTCTGATATTCTTTTGCCTTTGGCTTGTAATTTGCTTCACAGAGACTTGTTTTCAATTAGAAAAGAAAAACACTCTTCTTACAGAGATGTTTTTTTTTACATGTCTTTTTCTCTGCCAGTTAAAAAATCACACATGGTTTGACACTTATTCTGTCACCTCTCCTTATTTTCTTCTTAACTCTTCCTCCTCCCCTTTCTTCTCTGCTCCTCCAGCAGTCACTTCTCTCTCTGTTCTCCCTTGCTGGCAGCTCAGGAACAGGGAGACTACTTTTGACAAAGTTGTGTCCCATGTCTTATGGGCACACACACTGCCTATATTGCCAAACTTTGCAGTCATAGAGTATCTTAAGTTGGTCATTTAAGTTATACATACAAAGTTTTGTACTAAATTTTTTAGTACACGTTTTCTACTGACATTCCTGTAAGTATAAGTTGCATAAATGGTATACTTAAATAGATGGGTTGGGTGCCCCAGATTCTCATCACTCACTGGCCTTAAACTGTCATCTACTGTCAGACCTGGAAAAATAAAATTTACTTGCATTTGAACTAATTGCATAACAGTTAGTTACGTTAAGTTTTCCTATTTTATCTCATCACCAAGTTCATGTGTCAGATTGTTACATTTCATGTCAAATTCAACTCAAGCACTTCCACAAACTACAGACAAGATTTTTTTTTTGTCTGTTGCTGACACTACACACTATACTGCTTAAGATAAAAGCAAGTTATCACAAACTATCACACTCTCTGGTTGTCTGAGGACTACTTGTATTTGTTGTAGATGTCTACATTATCTTCTCTGGCATAAGTGGGCCTTATTATCCTCAAATAGACGGCTAGTTGTCATTCGATATCTCCGACGACTGCTTCACATAATCTCCAGACACACCTCTGGCTCCATTAGAGGTTCTGCAGGGACAGACAGGCAGAGAAAGGGAGGGAGTGGGGACGGGAGTAAGGGAAGAGGAAGTAGAGAGGTGGACTCATTATGGTGGATACAGCAGAACTTCTGTCTGGATGTCTATTATCTGAGGAGAACACAATGTCTGGAAACTTTGAGGCTGCAGCACTGGGTTCTCTGTGTGTAGAAATACACACACACACACACACACACATATATATACATATATATATATATATATATATATATATATATGTATTATATATACTATATATATATATATATATGTATTATATATACTATATATATATATATATGGTGTTAAATATGTAATAATATATAATATGGTGTTTCAATGCAGACTCCTAAAAAATCACTTTTATTCAGTGAAATTCTGCAATCAGACATTTTTTTAAACTTTACGTAACCAAGCAGGAAATCACACAGGGTATGTGTTGAGGTCTGTCCACTGTCCTTTGCGATCACATTTATTACCATGGAGGCAGAGCAGTGTTGACGACCACAGGATATTAAATTTCCTCCCATCTGTAATATGAGTGGTTGGCTTTTGTCAGGTGGTTTCTAGGAACATGTGTTTTAATTTTGCATTAATGTGGATGTTTATAGCTTTTTGAAACATGTTTTTACCATTTTTTCATTAATTATACAGTTTTAAGGTGTCATTATAGCAGCACATTTTTTGCAACCCCATGTTTCTCTATCTGTCTCTGTTATGCATGGTCAGATTGTTCTTTGCATACTTGCATACAAACTCAGTAACTTAATACATTTATGATACGCATGTGTGAACAATTCTCTGGTACATCTTTTGCTCCAGGAAGAGTGCCTCATGCATTTGCACTAGAAGACAACTGTAGTTAGATTTCCTGTGAGGCCAGTGCTGTTTAGTCAGCATGATGTGTGGGTGGGTGTGCTGATATGGGTGTCTCTGATCCAAGGAATACTTATGCAGAGCCTGAGGAAAGGTCATATGTGGAGCCATTTCTCATAATGGTGCCTCATTTATTTTTCAGAAACTATGTAGCAAACAGGAAGACACTGAGGGAGAACAAATCAATTTGGACTTGTAAATTATTTGGTGGAACATGTAAACATTTATTTTCTTTTGAATCTGTATGACATTTGTAAAACTGTTTTACACAAACACTAACACGCTCACTCACTTGCACATATCAGTTCAAACAGTACAAAAATGTTAGGCTTGACAGGACCACCTGCACACAACTTATGATGACATTTAGTTTACTTTTAATTTTTCTGTTGCTTTGCCTCAAAAAACAAACTCCTCACGGCTTTTTTGAATGATCTGACTATATTTTATTTCATATTTCAGTAAGTTTAGAAAAGTTCGCTTTACATTTGCTTGACCCTGTTCTTTTGTTATTTTCTTGTCGCAGTCTGCTGCACCTCATGGACCAGTCTCTTGGTCAACACCCGTCCAAGAGACTAGTGTCTCTCTTGATTTCCCCACTGCTCGTCTCTTGTTTGTTTGTTTGTTCTTTAAGTTCTGTAGTAGAAGTGTCAACCTGAGCCATGTAAATGCTTTAGCTTGCTCTTAAATAACAGTGTGGGCTGAGAAAAGAGAGGCAGTATCTTCAGCCTGTGTCTTATTGCATTAAAGATGCAGCTTATTGTATTACAGTCCAGCTGCGAGAGGCCAGGACCCCCTACAGATCCTTTTTATTAAGTGTAATTTTTGTGGAGTGTAACCTCTGCTTTGCTCCACATGCATTTAATTGAATTTTAGACGAAAACTTCTTTTTAGTTTTTTATAGTATCTCCAAGATAGAGGCCCTGCTCAGTGTGGGTGTGTTTATACTGTACTGTATGTGTATATGTGTTGGCAGGTCTGATGGGTCTTCAAGCAGTGATTCAGAGAGAGGCTGCTGACTAATTTCTCACACAAAGAGGTCAAAAGTACCACTCTCCTCTCTGGTGTCCATAACGACAGCCTGGGAGAATTTTAGACGAAAGGGTTACTGACAGAAGAGAGAAGGAGAAGAGCTGACTGAGCTTACTCGACCTCAGAGCCAGGATTAGCCTCTTTGCCCTTGTCTGGACAGGGCATGAGCAGGCAAGAGAAGAGAGATGCATAGTAGGGTCAAAAGGCTGAATGGACATGATGCATAAATCAAGAATTGGGGAATCAAAGACAGGGGACAGGAATGTGATTGGAAAAGAGAGAAGACAGAGCAGCAGATTTAAAAGCAGTCGCTGTTTTGAACTAGCAGTCCTGCAGGCTGAGGCCGTGGCCTCTCTTTGTGGTGGAATCCCTGTGTTCGGAGTTTTACACTCACAAACTTATGTGAAACTTCAACTTTTATTTTACTTTAAAATAAAGGAGCCATTAGCAGGGACAGTGGTTCTTAAAGAACAAAGCTCAGAGCACATCACCCACAAAACAAGTGAAACAAGTGCTCATCAAGGCTAATATGCCTGTATTGTCATTTGCTCAATATCTAAATTACATTTCTTCTATATTGTATGTTATTATACATATGTACATGTTGTATATGTATGATAACAGACCAGACCAGAAAAGGATGTTGCTGCTTGATCCCACATCTCTTTAGAGCAATAGAACCAGCCTTAAAGTCAGAATCTAAAATCTAAGTTTGGATTATGAATTAAGACACTTTTTTTTTGCGTTTTTACTTTTTACTGCATTTTCTTGTTGAAAACACTGGTTAGCTTTAATTTTAACTTTTGAATGGAGAAATAGTAAACACTAAAATGCACTATATACTTGAGTGTTTTACCACTATTGCCTCATTTGGTCTGGTCAAGCCAGTAGCTTACGTTGGCTAATATTAGCGACACTCTGCTAACTTAATAGATATAAATTGCTGTGTAACTGACACTGCCAACCTAGTTCGCTGACTTGGTGACTTTTCTTTACTCAATCTACGCATTGTTATCATTATGGTTTAAAATGTTTGCAAAGGAAAAATCCCTTTGTGTAGACTGCTCCCTAATTATACACATATTCAATCTGACCTTTGACATTAAGCAAACTTTTTTTTTGTGATGAAAAATTTGCTGCAAAACCAAACTTATTTGTACATAATGTGAAATGCCCTGCATAGCTTAATAGTATAACAGTGTATTGGGTATATATAGTGCAATAGTATGCAGTATATATCTGCTTTATTCAGTCACTGGGAGACGCAGAGGAAGGCCAGTAAATTGGAGGCTCACACAAGGGCTGATGTTTTGTCAGTTTAAAAGTTTATTAACACTTCATAACAGTGAAGGATATAACCATTTGGAGTTTTCATTAATTAATGTATTGTTTACTCATTCTTTTAGCCCATCACAACGATTAGGAGCAAAATAAATTGAGTTTATTGGGTTGCTAAATTTGAATGTATTATCGCTTTCTGCAACCATAGCAAAATCAAAAGCCTAGAGCAGCAGCAATGATGCTTTTTGTTTTTTGTGTGTACTGACCTCCATGAAATGTCAATGAGATATTGAGTTCAAAGGAGCTGCTAAATGTTTATGAACAACAAAGTTCTCCTCAACAGCAGGAGTGGAAATAGCTGAGACAGATTGGTTAAGATTTCGATATCGAGGCTCACTCTATGCCAATATTTTACCAAAACCACCGAGGGTAATTGAAGGGTTGCTAAGATTAGAAGTGTGTGTTTATGTGATAAGAACAGTGACCAATGCACTGACTCCAAGAGTCATAAACTGCTGACAGATGTCTTTATTTCTTCTCTTGTTGTCTGTTCATTCTCAGTTCTGCTGCGTCATTGTGTGTAGATGTCCTTTGCTCCTTTGTGTGTCTGTGTGGAAGTAAAAGCAGGTGGGATTGAAGGAGTTTGGGGGACTTAAACTGCAACAGGCCTTTGTTTGCTTGTGTTTTTTAGCCAAGCTTAGATAAAAAAAAACTGTCAGGGGAGTGAACAAAAAGACAAGGAATGTGAAACTGTAGTAATAGTAGGAAAAAAATGGAAAACCTAAGAAGGTATAATGGGAGTGAGTGTGGCGCATGTCGTGTGCTTAATGGTTAACTGATCAATGACCTGGTGTAATTAATACCAAGGAAGAGAATGAAATATTGATAAGGGTGTTACATAGAGACTCTTACTTTGTCTGTCTCCTGCTCTATCTTTCAGTCTTTTTTCTGCTGTAGATGGAATACTATCCTTGTTCAATCAGTGGTAAGAAATTTGGTAAAATTACTGCTTCAAAATCTTCAATGGAATAATAGATGCTGTCTTGTAATTTTACAATCTTTGCTGCCCCCAGTTCAAACAAGGCAATTTTATCAGCAGTTTGCCTTCTATGACGAATACTGTAGCTGGGCTATCTGACAGATCACTCTCGCTTTTTCACTTCCCTTCTATCGAAAGCTGTGAAGAAATTACTGATATTTTGTTCAGGCACCTGGTGTACAAGTTGCTCTTGCTTCCTCATCTTTCATGAAGTTTGATGGCTTTGCAGAATGCCAGTGGCCTCTTGGCCCTCATACAAAGCCCCAGTGCCTCTTGCTGCAGTCAGAATGTTATTGTATCGTACGACTAGCATGAACAGTTGGACTTAGACTGAAATGTACAGAATAATTATTTTGATGCCGAAGCCCTCTAGACTGAAACTGCCCCTTTCCTTCTTGCTTACATCCTGACTCCATTACCTATTGATTTGCTCCCTTCAGAAATGCTCAGCAAGGTCAGAGAAACCTTTGAAGTCGTCAGCTGTCTCGACTCCTCCTTTGCCCCTAGTCTCTCTCACTTGCTTTTGTCTGCTGTTGTATTTCTTGTTAGTCTTCCTCCAGTCTTCCTCACTCTGTCAATCGTGCATGCCCATCACGACCAAATCTACCTGTGCCGAACAAGTTATTCCCTTCGCTGGGGATTCGAGGACTGGGAGAAAAGGGGAGAAGTGCAGAGAAGGGCAAAGAGGTGTGGAACTAGAAAGCAGCTGGAGTTCTGCTGTCAGATTCAGGCTGACATGAATGCTGAAGCCACAGAGGACATAAATAAGGAAGAAGAGGCAAACAATAGTTTTCTGTTTCAACTTCTTGTTAGATTATCAAATTATTTATTCCTAAAATATTTCAAAATATGCCATGGTGCTGCACACCTTAGGCTTGATTTGAACTTTGCACTTATAGCAACATTGAGAGAGAGATTTGTGTGTGTGTTTTTTTGTGTCTTTGTTTGCATGTCCTCCAACTGTGCGTTTCTGTCTCATCCAGTCATGTTTTTCTGCTGGTGATAGTCTTACTTCAAGGATTCAGCTCGACTCCTAACCTCATTTATTTTCATTTGAGCTGCTCAGCTGAACACTGGAACTAAGTTTGGAAGCCGTCCAACACCCTGCCTACTTTTCGTAAACAACTTCTACAAAGGCTTAGGGAAGAAAAAGAAATTTTGGCAGGAAACTAAAGCAAACCAAGAAACAGAGTGATGACAGAAGGGATGAAGATCCCTTGAGATGGATGGTTAAAGGTTGGAGAGTAAAGCAGAGGTGCTGAAATGAATCAGCATTACCTGGATCAACAGCAGCATTTAAATATGAATAGGAGTCCCCAAAATAAAGCTTAGCACATTAGCTCTATCCTTCCAACCAGCACCATCTCTCCCACACACAAATTTCTCTTCATGAGCTTGCCCTTCAAGTGACTTTTGAGCTAATTTGGAACACAAACACTGGGCCAGGTGAATCCTGCCAGCAGTGGTAATGAGGATGGGATGAAGGAGAAAGTGAATGAGGAATCTCAGAGCTGTTCTTCTAGCTACAGTGCTGTGAAAATGTATGTACAAGTATAAGTGATGATTTAATTTATTAAGGGGAAAAAGCTTTTCATCCTGCCTGGACCTATGTGAAAAAGTAATTGCCCCCCTGCGTTAATGAATTGTAATTAACCAAATTTTTTGATTTGTTCAAGTTCACTTGCCACACCCAGGACTAATTACTGCCACACCTGTTGAATCTAGAAATCACTTCAGTAGAAACTGTTTGGGTTATGTACAAGGACAATGATGGGAAATACACCAGCAAGTCCACCTTGGAATTTTGTATTTACGTGGGTTATCGTTGTGTAAAAGTTGAATTGAAAATTGAATCATATTAACATTTGTTTGATGATCTTAATAATTTGTAAAACAAATATGCAAAAAATATGATAAATAAAATAATAGGGAGGGGGCAAATACTTTATTACAGCACTGTAAGCCTGACTAGTAAATCAAAAAGCAATTAGGATCCATGTCCATACAGAGAAGAAGAGAGTTGTTTTTTCCAAGAGTCTGTTTCTATTATTTTCTACTAACAATTTTCTGGCTAACAATGAAATAATCTAGAAATAGAAGAAAACTCAAAAAGGTTAAATAAATAAAATACAAAATAAAGGAAGATGTTGCCTTGGTTTGTGGCCAGATGAATTTCAATTTACACCCTCCACAGCAGCATGTTTTTGTATTTTTTCTTTCATGTGTGGCTACAGCTCAAATCCATGTCTCTTTTTCTCCGTGGACTGTAATGAATGTGATATACCATGCAAAATGAGCTTTGGGTGGTTAGGGCCTCTGCTGTCCAGGTAAACAAAGGCCTTTCCAGGCTATAGACTAGATCAGGCACTATCCCAGCTTCCTCCTGCATTCAGCGGATTACATTTCATTCTGGAGATGGGCGCTTCAAACCCTCGTGGTTGTTATGCCTAGCCCTCCCCCCTCACTACACATAATCGCCGCAGCATGAAAGAGCTCATAAATCAGCCTACCACAATATATTGTTGAGGAAAAAATGTGTGCCCCTGGCATTTGAGACGACATAATGCCAACCCATGAGCAGGCCAATTCTACCCTTTGTATTCAGTAGAGAGAAAAAAAACAAAGGCTGTTTGGTGGCTTGCTGTGAGATGACTAGTGGACCCATCGTGTGTATTTGAGTTTGGGGGTCGTTGCATTTTGCAACTCCTTCACTTACATTAACCCCTAGTTTTAACTACTAGCATAACAATGTCTAAGCTATAATTGGCCAGTTACAACAACAGTAGCTCTCACACACAACCAGATTTACAAATTTAAGCTTTTCTTTTATAATGCAAACTACTGTAAGGGAATAATTTATGAATGTTTTTACAAAGGCCAAAGTAGATAAACAGAGATCTGACAGATAATACTGTATTTCACACAGATGTAGATCATTTTTATAAGACATAATACAGTAGCATTGACTCTAATGCTGTTTCTTTTCTTGTTGCCATCAAGGTTTAAATTTCTAACTTAATTAATTAAAACATCATTTTTATGTCTTTGCTTGCATCTACCTGCTATCCTGTTTTTATCCTTCTGCCAGGGAAGATCAATGCATTTGATTTAAAACTTGGGGTTAGCACTGGACAGAGGACACCAGGACACCATTGATGTTCTGCAGGCTCGTCACTCAGTGTCAGGCCTGTCCTAAGAGATAAGACCCATGGCCTGCTTATGCTGATCAATGGCAGAATCCATGCAAATGCTTTCCCACATGAGTTTCTCTCTTTGTCTTTGTCATTAACTTGTTTTCTTTTATCAGTAGTTTGTGCTTAGCATCTTACACTATACTTGTCATACGAACGAGAACGTGAAGATAAGCAATACAGAAGAGAATGAGCTGAATAATTAATTGGTCTCTGTTACAAGCAGCTGCTTGAACCTTTTACAATAGTTAAGGTTTAAATTGTTTAACTTTAGAACATATAGTTGTCTCTTTCCCTCCTCACAACCAAGGTTCATTCTGTCATAAAACACAATGTAGAACATTGCTCCATCATTTCCCAACCACCCACAGACTAATCAGTTGTTCACTTTTTCTCTACTTCCTCCTCTCTCCATATGTCCTTAGCTAAGGTCAAGTCGAAGTGTGCCCCTACATTCTTCGCCTGCGCGAATGGTGTCCACTGCATCATCGGGCGCTTCCGCTGTAATGGCTTCAGTGACTGTCCTGACGGGAGTGATGAGGAGAACTGCAGTGAGTTTCACATGGCAACCAAATCCAATGAAGGCAATTTGTGTCTATCATTACCAGAAGTCATGATCTCTTCAATAAAGTACTGTCCTCCAGTCATAGCAATTATATTACAGCTGATCATTCAGCCAGTAGATGGTAAAATACTGACTATGTACTTTACTCAAGTAAAAGTACAGTAAATACCTGAGCGAAGGAGACTACAACAATTTAATACATAAAGGTCAGGCTACCAACACCTGTAAAAACAGTATAGTCTTTTCTTTGGCTCTGGAGGGGATGTGAGTGAATAACGTATACTACCAGTCAAAAGTTTGGACACACATAGGAATTACCATGTTTTTCATGAAATGTCTTGTGTCAGTTGTGTTACCATCATCGCACATGGTTTTCTAATGATCAGTTATCCTTTTAAATTAATACATTTGCATTAACAAACATAACATGCTGTTGGAAGACAGTACTAATGTTTGCAGAATTTAGGCCTCTGTATGTTTATGTTTATATTATTGTAAATATTCCTTTTAAACAGTTGTTTTCAGCTACAATAGTCATTTACAATATGAACAATGTCTACACATTCATTCTGATCAATTTGATGTT
>JAUMHL010000027.1:9207158-9233745 GCA_032362345.1 Sandelia bainsii | reverse complement strand
CATCCTGTTTGAAGCCTCGCAATGGCGAGGTACTGTTGATCAATTGTTAGGTGTCGTCTTGGTCTCATGATGTCAAATGTGAACAGCATGATGAGGAGGACTGTTTAAATACCAATTCTGATTGAACCAGGACATTTATTGGTCGTTTCTGGTCGCAAGTTGTGTAAAAAGTACTGAAACATTGAACAGTTGGACATGTGCATTCAAAAGTTTCGGGACGGTCACATTAAGTTCACCTGTAAAGGTTATAGTGCGTTTTAGGTTCATCCTGAAATTTAACCCGAAAGCCAAATATCCCTAACTTTTTGTGAGTAGCATATGTTTAAACTAGAATTACTGCAATGTAGTTGTATACTCCCGCTGACCAGTGACATTGTAGTTTACACGATGTCTGTCCAGACTCATATTCAAATAAGTTTGTGCATGTGTCCAAGCGCACGCTTGTGCCAGATGTAAAGAAATTCCTTCCAGGTGTTTCTAAGCACTGATGAGAAAGGGGCATACATGAGGTCATAGTGGAATTGACATTTGACCTCCAAAATCTAAACAGTTCATCGTTGACCCCAAGTGACAATTTATGTCAGATTTGGATAAATACCCACAAGGCAATCCTGAGACATCACATTCACAATAAGAATTGGATGAATGTGAGGCAACTGTGGCCTTGACCTTTGACCTTTGGCTACCAAAAGCTAATGAGTTAATCATTTACTCCAATTGGACAGTTGTATCTTGTCACTTGTCACATATCGCATTCACAAGAATGGACTACAAGAACGGGATGAAAATGAAGTCAGTGTGATCTTTCATCGTTGACCTTTGGCCACCAAATTCTGATCAGCTCATCATTGAGTGCAAGTTGACTGTTGACTGTCAAATTTGAAGAAATTCTCTCAAGGCATTCCTAAGATATCACGTTCATAAAAATTGGTTGGCCGTACGGACGGACTTACAGAAGAGCAGACGACCTGTAAACACTATGCCTGAAACCCTGGCCAGCTCAGAGGCATAAAAAGTGAAGAAAAAAAATCAGATAATGTAGAGATAAAAATGAACAGCCCCATTCATATGTATTCTAATTACACAGTACCAAAAATGGTGGTGTAGATGCTTACCTTTTATAGAGATAGAGTACACAGCAGACTAGAAGCCTTAACATACAATGACTCAGTGTTCCAGAAATAACTGCAGAGGCACTAATTATTCTGGGTGAGTTTTCTCCCACAGTTTAAAAAGAAAGACTTGAAATAACAATTTTTATCTTTATCTACTTCATTCAGTTCATTCACACCCATAACACAAATTGGAACAATTTCAAGATGAGACTGAGTGGAGACTGTCACTATCATCTGTTGTGACAAACTGGAGTCTGTAAAATTTAATCAAGCCATAATTGTCTGAAACAGTGAACTTTGCAGCAGATTTTCAGAAAAGGTGAAAGCATGTAGATGCATGATTTAGTGATTCTATTAAACTGGATAAAATGAGGGGAGGGGAGTTGGAACATTCTGTCATTCAGTATGTCACATCATCTGATATTTCTGGAGAAGGAAATGTGTTCCTCAGTGTGTGCTTCAGGAAGATAGAGCAAAGCTGCTGACAGATTAAACTTCATGCCAAAGAAGGCAGGATACTGAGGAACATTTGTCTGTTTAACAGAATGCCTGTGTAACATAGAGAAACACACCATGGCATCATTAACCTAATGCTGTGAAATATATTGATATTGATGATGTTGTGGTGAGTTTGCACTGAAACCCAAACAAGCAGCAATATCATCCGTCACAGTGATTCTGATGTCTTCTGGTATAGAATGTATCATTTACTGGCAAGTACCACTTACATCTGGTATGCAATTTTTATTCCACTGGCAGCTTCACTTCTCACAGGCAGGCCTACAGTCCAACTCGATGTGTATATAGCCCCAGGCAACTAAATGTGGCCCAGTGTCAGTGTTTCTTAAAAAAAAATCCTGTGTCCAAGTGCTGCTGTCACAATGATTTATTCAATAGAAAAAAAAGTCTGTCAGAAATAACAAAATTGAAAACAGGCTAAGTGCACAGTACAATGAAATAACCTGTAAGACAGGTATATTATTACCAAAACTGAGATAGGCAAAGTCAGCAGAAACTTGAACAAAACAAAAACTCTATAAAGTTTATCTTCTGCTGTGAAAATGTCTCTGATTTGACATTACTGAAAAAATACAGATCAGATAATGGTTTTATTATGCTTATTATAATGTAATCTAATCATGTATTACCACATATAGCTAAATTTATGTTACAGTTAGTGTGCTAAATAGATAGTCTGACCTTTATGTGTAAAAGTAATGATTACTGAAATGATTAGTGAAATTACTGTTATTTGTACCTGCATATGTTTGTGTCTGAGAAAGGCAGAAAGAAAGAATCCATCCATCATCCCTAGTCTGTCCTTCTCAGACTCCACAACTCAATGCTGAGCCACAGAATGCTGAATAGAACTGTGTAGCGATGAAGAAATATTGATTGATATCTGTGTCTACTGCACTCCATTTCCTTGTTGACAAGTGAACAATACCAGCTCCAGCACAGGCATTAGATCTCAGAACACAGCCTTGACATCAAAGACTGGATATTGCATAAAGTGTTGACACAATCAAATAGCTCACTGTTAGTGGCAAACAGTGATTTAGGATAAATTTGAAAAAATATTTGCTTCTATTAAATACAATTATAAGTCTAGGGAGATATAGAATAAAAATTACCTAGTTGTTTTCTTGCAGCATTTTCATTAAAAGCCTTGGTATTAGCAGCTTCTCAGGCTGCATTCATCTCTAACATGTTTTCAGGTATTTCATGAGTATAGTTTATGCTGTATTTTTTCAATTCATAAAAATTATCCTGTGCTTCGGAGGGAGTGAAGACATTGCTGCAGTTTGATTCTGCATTTCTTTCCTGTTTGCACTCACACACATACACATGTGCTCACCTTACGTTCTGCTCTGACTTTGCTTCTCTCTATAATAAGCACAGACCTGCAGGTGACAGATAAGGCATACAATATCCGCTTTAAGCCAACTGAGCACAGCATCTCCTTCCTCACCTTCTCTCCTGAATCTGTACCTCTCTTCCTCTTGCTTCATCTCTACCTGTAATTTTTTGCTTCATTGTCTCCACATTTAATCCCTCTATTTAATAGTCGCATGCAGATGGTTAGTGGTCAGGTTATTGTGGCATTAATAGACTACAGATCGGTTATCATGACCAAAAGTTGTCGGGTATCTAGACCCACAGAAGCAACACCCTACACCTGGTATTGTATTGTATACCTCTAGTTTTTATTTCCCATCAGAGTGATTTTAAACAATTGGCCACTTTTAGACACACACACACACACACACACACACACACACACAGACAGCTGCACAGAGCTGCGTTTATTGTTTATCATTTTATGTGATGGGTAATTGATTTTTGAAATCGCAGGAAGGTGGTAAAGTGGCAAACAGTGCAATGTAACAATACACAATCTTCTATAAATGCATTGGTGCAATCATCGCGCAGTGAGATAGTAGTAGTGGGATGTGGAGTCAGTAATGGATAACAGAGATAAAGAAATAGAAAGCACACCGCATAAAAATAATATTGTGAACCAGAAAGTGAGTCGCAAGGAGCAATGAATAGCAATAGGCAGGAAGATGGAAATAAGCGGAGAGAGACAGGTGATTTGGCAGAGAAAGGCAGGGATTTGGATAGAAGTGAGTGAGGGGTAGCGATAAGCCGTAGAGGATGAGAGCGACATCCATCTCAAGTCGAGCCCTGAGGCCTAGCAGTGTAACTCTGGAAACAGAAATGACATGAAAGCTGAGCTTCTCTTTGCTCTCGCCTGGTCTTTCAGTCTTCATACAGGAGGGGAAAAGAGAGAGTTCAGTGACGGAGCACATGTTTGCCTCTAGAACGGTTTGTTGCTGAAACACCTGCGCAGGGCAGGACTTTGCCAGATGCTGGAGAAGCCTTTGCTGAGAACAAGAGAGCCACTCTGTATATCCAAAGAAGCATGAAGCATGTGCATGATACACACAGTCAGACACACACCAGAGTCACACAGCACATCTGACAGTGATTGTTCTGCAAATTTAACTGCAAAGAAGAACCTCCAGAAGAAACTTTCTGAAGGTCATGCCACTGACAAGTTTAAAGACTCAGTACAAAAATGATGAGCGCAGTAGCTGTAAAAAAAGAAAAAGAAAAAGTGGTGGAGAACTCCCCTGGAGTCATTTAAGAAAAGTAATTGATTTAAAATGCACACATCAGCGTCTCTCATTTTGCATTAATTAACACAAGCAGACAAAGAGTATAAGATGACGTGGTGAGTGCTAGAGAGTGTGCTAGTGATTAATTCTCGCATCTTCTCCATCTCAAAGAAGGTTTGCTTTTTCTTGAGTGAAGTTCTAAGAGAGAATAGATTAACAGGGGGAAAGAGGAAATGGTGTGAATGTAAGAACAGAGGGAAAGAGGATGGTTTGAAGGCTTCAAACACTCTCAGCTGACTTTGTGTGTTTTTGAAGATAAGGCATGCTTTGTGTGGCCACAAGCATCAAAGGTTTTTGTTTTAAAAGCCTGTGTGCATTTATTTTTTTCAGCTGACAAAATAATTCAAAATTTTATTCACATATATCACTATTTGCAGTTGTGATAGTAAAGCTCTACAACAGTCTGCATTATACTGTAGGCTTTAAGATGTGCAGTAGCTTTCTATATCACATGAAGAAGATTAATGCTTTCATTGCTGTGTTTCATCTATACCCAATTTATTTTAATATCATTGCAATAATTGGATAAATAAAAGGCAACTAAATATTATAACCCATAAAGAGTTTGAAAGCCTCATGGCATCAATTAAGCTTAGTCTTAGAAGCAGAGGGGAGACAACTGTTTTGCAGACCAAAATGGGTCAGAAATGTCTGTTTGTCGAATGAAGGCATTTACATTTGACTCAAATTATGATGCATTGTAAAGGTAATTATTATTTATACTCACTCACACACAGTAGTAGTAGTAGTAATAGTGTAGTACAGATACAGATTATGTTGCCCTGACTGAGTTAAGCAGTAAGTTCCTCAGCAAACTGAAGATGGCTCATGCAAAATCCTGTGTGATCTCAGGTGCAGAACTGCCACAATCTCTTTTACATCATTGTGTTTTTTTCTAGTGATCCCATCAGGGTCGCCGTTAGCCTACAGGTTCTCCAATCAATGTCAGTCAGAATGTGATTCTGGGCAACAAGCTGACAGTTGTCTGCTACATGAACATACTGTCAAAACACTGGCAGCTGCCATCAATCCTGATCGTGGTTGGCTTGACGAAAACTAGCTAATGCACTGAACATGGTCCATCTATGGAGAATATGAATGTGCATAATTAAACCTTCCAGTTTCTTTGGTGAGTTTTGATAAGCTTCGCATTGAGATTTGCTTGTTTTCACAGTGCTGATCAGGGGGATTTGTCTTAATGTAACAATGTCTGTCCAACAAAAAAACTAATATGCTCATAAGCTTTATTTCAACCACCATTGCTACATACCCATATTTGATCTCTATTGCCATCATGCAGTACAAATACTCAATTTTAAATTTCGTTTTTGTGTATAAAACCCTTCTTCTCTGAGAAGTCAAATCCCTCATTTTATACTCCAGGGATGCTCTCATCCCACAGAGAGTAATCTACAGCTTTCTATTTGTTATATTCTCCTAAGGCTGTGTAAGAACTGCTCGATAGATCTACTAGCACGGCGTCTGCTGTTTTGCATAAGCACTATGTACTCAACAACCTGTCTTCGCAGCCCTGCCGTTTACAGTGCCAACAAACATCAGTAATTCAGACGTGGCTGTATACAGTGACTGGCACCCAGCAGTAACTCCTGCCTCTCCATTAGTGTTGCCAGTAAACTAGACGTTAATAGACTCTGTAATGTCAGTCTGATAAAGAACAAAGAATGTCAAAGGGATTAAAAGTCCCTCAGTCTGTACTCACTTTTGGTATCTTTTTACCTTGCTGAGAGATTCTCACATGTTCTCATCTATTGATTGTTGCCATCGTTTGGGTTTGAAACAGTTTAGATGTTATAGATTAAAATGATAAGTTAATCCATTTGCAGTTTTAGTGGTAGAGATGTGTGCGAAACTGACATGTTGGTCTGTTCATGCCCTTCATCAGTAGTTCTCAGAGCTCTGGCAGAGAGAGAAAGGTGTGGGAGGGAGCGTGAAATGGCATAGGGGAATATAATGGCAATAGACTGAGGTGTGGGAGTGAAATGTAATAGTGCCAGTTTATCAGAGCCAACCCACACTTGACAGGCACAAATGGGGGAGGTTGCACAAGTCACCGCCCATGGATTTGAACTCTGAAAAAGTTTCAGGTTTTTTCTTTTGTTAGCCTAAAGCATGTTCACAAAGCATTTTTGAAAGGCTCTCGGCTGTTGGTCTGCAGAAAAGCCAAGCAGTTGGCAAGATGCTCTTAGCTGCTTCTGGCGACATTGAACTAAGGGGGCGCTGCCTTGTACTTCCCAAATTTAAAGTGTACAGTAGATACAGTTGTTCTACACACATGATATAGTTAGACTGAATTTTAAATTAGAAAGTTTGATGGTAACATTTAGCATCTACTATGTGTTTGATTATGGTTATTCATCCAACTGCATTCTAAATTACTAAAGCATGTGTTTTCTGTGCTTTATCTGAAAGCATATCTGCAGTTGTTTCATCTTTCTTTTCTGGTCATTCCTTCCCTCCCTCTCCCACTCACCAAGGCTAAGTGTCAGTCCTTTCAGAGCTCCTGTTGTTTAAGGCCCTCATTGCTGTTAGCTACAGCCACACCGAGGGTCACTCCTGGGACATGGGAGTCTGCATGAATCATCCCTGCCCTTGAATCAGGACCAGTCAGCTGTCGGACTCTAGTAAATTAACAACCTTTCCCTCCTAAACCTATCCTTATTCAGTCACCATGGTGATGGTGGTCGGCATGTACCCACAGACTAGTGGAGGAATTTCGGTCCAAACAATAGCTCTACTGTTGCTGTTGAGTGGAGTACTTTTGTTTGTGTGTGTTCGTGTATGTGGGTGCATGTGTGTGTGGGTGTACAAGTGATTGTTTTGTTTGAAACAATTCTGTCTACATTTAGCTGAATGAATCCAAGGAAGGTTCAGATTTGCTTTTAAGAGGTGACACAGCGAAAGTGTCAATCTCTGGCTCATCTCGTCAGTGTCCAAAAAGACTGAATCATGTAGATTTGTCTGGTTTTGATCACATCAGGTCTGGTTTTGATCAATTACATTACTTAGGTGATTCACTGTAAAACCCAAATAGAACAACAAACAAGCTCCTTAGCTATGTTACCTGTGATTTTACTACTTTCGTATTTGCATTAGAGTGTGTTAAGCCCGGCCTTGACTGGTTTTCTTCACTCCAACACTTGGTTTGAGAGGCAGGCCCCTCCTTGGCCCCTCAGAACACATTCACTGGCTGGCTGACAGCAGAAAGGGGGTGAGATCACAATGTAAAGTGAGTGGAGCTTGAATGAGTCTCTCTCTCGCTCGCTTTTAGTCTTTTCTTTCCATCTCTGCATCTAAATAATTTTATTCATTTACAGTACCTCCACTCTCTTCACAGTACACTAGCTTTTCTAGAAAATTGTGGCTGCCTAGTCTGCATTGTGCAAACTCCAATGAGGCTCAGAAGGCCATTATCCTTATTGAACAATATCACATTGAAGAAAGACCAAGCAGTATTGAGGCTGCACCAATACCAGAAGTTGTCTGCTCATTAGTCTGCTAAAGCCCTCAGTTGATGTAAAGTTGAGGCAGATAATTGGACTTCTTCTTAGAAAAGGTTCAGATGAATATATAGCTTAAAAGTTAAATGTAATAACTTCCTGTTTTCATTTTTTTTTCTAAAAGACAGTTTTTTTTTATCTCTTTAGCGTCTTTGTAGACTAAGAAGGGAATAATGCTGCTTTTGCATTTCACTCGGTACAAATTGGAGAAAATTATGAAACTATAGTGAAGAGGTGTACTGAATAGGTTTTTATTCTCTAGGATAGCTTTGATGAATGTTGGAGAAATTTAAATCCAGTACTTCTGAGAGATGGTTATGTGCCCAGAGCCCCATTTAATTTCCCCCACACTATTTTTTGACCATATTATCTTTTCTTCAGGTATGTCTAATGTACCCAGCCACGTGTAGCAGAGTCACTTAGTACCATTACAAACTTTTCTGGAGTAAATCAGTGTTAGACCAGAAATGGCCTCCTAGTTTTGCACCGCTGAATGACTGCTGTATTAAAGAAAATAAGCGACTGAAATATGAATATAAAACAGGTACAATCCGTGGCATATTATCAAAAGAAGTGACTCCCTCAATACCACTCCTTAAGACTACAAAATCTCACTGATTGGCTGTCACATTGCTTGGAATAATTTGGAATTTGGAACACTGAACACATATTCTAGTGTCAGTGCTGAATACTGCAATACTTGTCCATGAATGATTTCTTCATGTGCATGTATTTGATCCTTATTTGACAGGACCATAACCATAGTATGATGACAAAGTTACAGCATTATCCTCATGTATCTGTTAAATTGGCATTGGAGCTATATGGTGTGCAGCTACAGCATTAGGGGTAAACAGATATACCCTTGAGTGATGCATTATGTGTCAAAGCACAGTTATTTTGTATGCATTTTCTGCCATTACTAAAAGTGTGCATTCTCTCATGTGGTTGAGTTTAAGGTGTACTCGACAAGCAAAGAGCCACAGCAATTATTAAGGTGTGCTACAGATGTGTGTTTTGGTTTTGATTTAAATGAGGTTGCAATGGTGTGAGCATCCAAATACGTGTTTGGTGTGCATGTAGATATTAAAATAATTCCAAAAAGAAGAAAGGCTTAAGTGGAACAAAGGAAAAATAAAAGTGCCCCAAGAGAGAAAAGAGAAATTGTTTGTCAGGGAGTGTGAGAGATAGAAAAGTGAGAGGGTGGTGAGGAGGGATGAGGGGGTAGACTATGGGATGAAAAAAGAGCAAAATGTGAGTGTGAAGACGATGGAGCAAAAGAGGAAAGCGCGAGGAGAGGAGGATAGAGAACGAGAGGGAAGCTGATGGAGATGAGGGATTAGGGAGAGTGGCAAAGCCATTGAGGAGGAAAATATAAAACCCTCTGGATTCATTGTGTAGAAAGACAGGGAATCAAGGCAGAGGACAAAGAAGAGGAGGGAAACATGGATGGAAAAGGTGGCTGTGGAAAGGATCATGGGTGCTGATATGGAGAGAAAACCACTAAATAGGGTAAAGAGAGAACTGAGTGGAGGAAAAGGAAGAGAAAGGAAGCAGGAAGCAAGGTACCTGCAGAGATGGGAATAAGCAGGCAGAAATCTGAGAGACAGGTGCAGGAAGCACAGGTAAGAGCAGAACAGAGAGGAGCATTGGGGAATAGGAAACAACAAAGTGAGGGATCAGGATGAATGGATTGAAGTCGAGCCAGAGTGGTGAGGTGGGAATGGAACGAAACAGGGTAGACAAAAGAAGGGAGAAAGCAAGGATGAAAACAGCAAACAAAATGGAGAACAGGAGTGTGTGAATGATGACAGGAGAGTGGAGGCACAAGAGACAAAATGACAAGGTATGAAATTTTCAAGGTGGGTCAATAGGGGGCCTAGTTTATTGCATGCAACAGTGGTCTCATTCATGGAAATTACTGGAGTCTGCTCCTGCAGTTTTTCCTCAATTGCAGTCTCTTTTTTTTTCCTTATAAGTCTCTTTTTGCTGTCTTTCAGACTCAGACTCCGCTCATGTACTAATATCCTCCTATCACTTCTCTCTGTTTTGGCATTTGGTTCCCATCTGCAGCCTTTTCTCATCATTTCTTTTTACAATTCTACATCTTTATGTCCCACTGTCTTGTCTTCTCTCATCACAGGCTTTCTCCTTTTGCCTCTGTTCTGTGCTTTCGCTTCCTCTGGCAGTCTGTGGTCGCTTTGTTCAGATGGGCGAGGCATAAACGCCACGCTTGAGATGATAATATCACTCTGTTCCTGCAGTGGTGTTTTTTTTTGGTGTTTTCATCATCTTCTTTAACACCCCCTCGTCTTTCAGCCTCTGCCTTGCCCATTCTTTCTCTTTATGTTTGATACTCACAAATGGACACCCATAGGCATGTTAAAACCGCTGGAGACTGAGAGAGCCTCAGAATAGAGAGAAACCAGGAGCAAGAGATGCTGTGAACAATAGAAAGCTATTTTTGTGGCGTGTTTCACCTTTGTTCCTTCTCTTAAGCTGCTTTGTTTGCTGGGAAGAATGTAGAAAAAGCAAGGTACAGGTCTGTGGCATACTGTGCATAAGTGATCTGCTGGGCAGTTGCAATACTATACTGACAATATGGGGTCCTTCAGTGTTCTTCCATACATCACAAGCTTTTCTTAGTCTGAGCTTAGCGCAGCACTTGAAGCATGTAGAAATATATGTATTGTTCATCTCAGTTTGTGCTCGATAGATTAATAAAGAATAGTTGTTTTAATGTTCAGATGAATTTCATTTAAAAAATAGCTGTTAATATGTTTTGCATAATGTTTTAGACATAATAAATCTAAACAACTGTGCAGTGAGTCACTTTTACATTTTATTGGGTTTCATACCCGATCAATTATAGTTATTGATATTCCTTAACCTTGACCTTTCTAGAATCTCTGATAAGCTATTTTTTTAAACAATTTAATTGTCAGTGAAGCAGAGCCAACAGTCACTTTTTTGTGCATCAGAGTTACGATCAGAAAACACTTAAAACAGTAATAGAATCTTACTGATCTTGACGGTGCAGGAAAAACTGAATATTCATACGTATACATTTGGAGCTCCATTTGTCAAAGTGGTGGTTCTGGTTGTGTTGATTTGAAGTAATAGAAAAGGAGAAATTGTTCTCACCTTCTCAAAAGCTGTTTGCCTTTCTTTCAAAGAACTCAGTGTAAAATGTAAATAATAGTGTGTCTGTAGTAGTATTAGTATTTCATCACCTCTTCTTTTAGCAACAATCATACATTTGGGAACTGAGGAAACCAATTGTTTTAGTATGGAAAGAAAATTTAGTTCCCATTCTTACTTTTTGTTGTATTTCAGCAGCAGATTTCAAACTTCAACTGGTCAGACAATTTCAAAATTACCGTACAGTATATTTTTACCATCCATCCATTATCTATATCACTTAGCATGTTAAGGGTCACTGGGGAGCTGGAGCCAATCCTAGCTGTCTTGAGTAGAGGCAGGTGCATATTGCCTGCTGTCATCATTCAGTGTTGACACCTCACAGTGCAGTAAAAATAAACACAGAGGAAACAAACAACAATACACAGGGCTGAATGGGGAAATGAGTTTCAGATTTGTTGGGCATTCATGGAGAAACCTCTGCTCAAGACAAATTGGAAAGAATTTATTGTAACCAAGCAGTTTTTGAGAAAATTGCATAATTTGTCTGTCACACAGGTGCACAGTCGTTGTTATTATAAGCACGTGGCTCATATTTCATTTGAATTTGAAGATGCTTTTAGTTTAGGACCGCAATAATGTTCACATTATTCACACAAACATAGATACAAGCTATCAACATAAAAAGATCGGATCTGGCCAAAATATTTGAACTGATTACTAAAACCAGTTTAGATTGTGGGAGCAACCCCATGCAAGCTGAGAACATGCAAAACTCATACAGAAAAGCTACAGCAGGAGGGTTTGAACGCATTCAACTTGTGGGAAAGGAGTGCTAACCACTCAGTGCTGCCCAGCTATTTTTTTTAAACAAATTTGATATGTTGTCTTTTCTATTATATATTTATTTTCTTTTAAATGTAGATTTTAAATGATTTGCAAATGGTTATTTTCTCTTTTTATTCACATTTTACACTGATTTTTTACACAAGCTTTTCATACTAACTTTATAACTGTGTCTGTAACATGAGCATGAAGAAGCTTTTGTACAACTGACACACTTTTTGGTTTGGTGTGTAGTCAGTTCGATTGTCAGCAGATTTAGGTGCAAAGCAGAGGAAGCTCATTTCAGAACAGTTTCATGCAGGATAGACACTTAACAGAAACAGCCTACAAGTGGCTTCCATGGCTAAACAGAGTGAAATGTCTTCCCACTATTAGAAATTCTCATGTATCTGTCATCCAGATGTGTGGGTTCCAAAACCCAGCTTCGTAGCCAACAAGAATCTCAGATGAAAGCATATGAGGATTCGACTATAACGAGGAAGGACCATTCGTTTTTTCTTCACTGCAGGATTATTGCGTTTATAAAAATAGCTGCCTTTCACATGTTTAAATCAGACAGAAAACCACACACAGTGGAACTTCACAGTTCTTTAGAGAGCGTTCTTTTAAAAGGAACACCAAAGAACCACCAACATTTGCAAACACTGTCATTTAATATTTATAAATGTTTGGCTTTTACTTCTTGTGAAAAGCACCTCACTGAGGCTATAAAATGCAGTTATTTACTCTTCTAATTATGAAACGCTTCTTTATGTGCCTTTGCTTTGTATGCACTGAGCTATAGGCGATTTCCTTGTAGACTATGCACAATAGATGTGGATGTTTAGATGCACTGGGTGTATTCCTGAGGGGTGGCTTTCTAGTGATGTTTTATTAGATTCACTAGTCTAGTTTCTCAAGGAGCATTTTTCAGCTCTGGCAGTCTACTGGTGTTGGTATTCATAGAAGTATCTTAGCAACTCAAGCCTGGGATTTATATTATTTGTTATTTCCTTTCATTAAGTTTAATTTTGAGTAAAATACCTCTGTTTAATTTGGTACAGACATCACAGCACAAAGAGGGTGAATCCAGATTCATTGGGTTTGATTTTTCACTTAGTTTAACCTACAGGTCAGAATAACACTGACACTTATTTAAAATTAGAACTTAGAAAATATGTCAGTTTAAAGCTTATAATGAAAGTTTTGTTTTAATTGTGAGTGTGTTGATGGACGCAGTTATTCCACAGCAGTGGAAAGTGCACATGCACAAATGAACATGGTGGGACAGCTTCAGAAAAATAGGAACATAAACAGTTCAATTAAAAAAAACACTTCTTACTGGTGAAAGCTTAGACTTACACCAAAGCACCATGAATTATATACATATAAGTGTTTATATAATGTGTAGTTTTAGCTTTAGTCTTTTTTCTGTTTTGTGTGCTTGGAACTGCATCTGGGAAAGTTTTGCCTCGACACACAAACCCTGCACAGTATGCCACACTATCACTCTCCCTAACACAGTATCATACAACTCCCTCTGGCTACAGATGATGCATGGTTTGAAGTTACATTATTAATTAGACATGCGAAACAGTGACTCACTTGCACTGTATGCCACAGCTTGATGTGTGGTCTATCTCATCAGCGGTTATATGAGCAAGGTATTGTGTTTCAGTGTTACAGAATATGTGTATGCTCGAGTCAGGTGCTGATAAATGGGATCATCAGTGTGTGTGCATATTCTCAAAAGCATTAATTACTGAGAAGAAACAAATGCGTGTGTGTGTGCACGCACAGGGATGAATTATGTTGGAGGTCAGGCAGCTGTGCATGTAAAAATATACTATGGCTGGCTGGTTATTGATTTGGAGGAACCAATTAAAAGAAGCTTCTGCTGAGAAAAAGGCATATAAAGGATCAGCAGCCATAAAGGAACTGAATATTTTAATCCAAGCAGGGAAACATGACATTAGGGAGGGAGAAAGCAAAACAAACATTCATTGAGCTTTTATTAATCAAACCATGGAAAGAACGCTATTGATAAAGATGGACAAAAAACTCAAGGCGGCGAGGGATTTAGAGTGCAAGGGAAGGAGTGAACCAAATATATTGAACAAGTAATCTGTACAGCAAGGGTATAAGAAGAAAAATACTTGCCTTCCCCCCTTACAAAGGTTAAAAACACACACAGTCCCACTGCTTCAGTTCATCCAATAAACAACAGGGCTACTGTGCAAACAGGAGATATACTGTGAAGTCCATGCATAATTGATTTAGAATGACTGATCCTAATTGGCTGTGTTATGTTAGAACAACAAGATGAGTTTATTCTGTTGCCTTCTGGTTAATGAAGTTGAGAGTCAACTCCAAAAAAAATATGTTGTTCGCCACATCTTTGCAGTTTATCAACATTACTGTTCAGTCTTTTTGGCCCTCAAGAATGTGTCAGTCAGCTATTTCCAGTTGCACATTTTGGTTGTATAAGGTGCAAATGATGTGCAGGGAGGGAGAAAGAGAGGAAGACTGAGATGCAATAATAACTAGTGAGTAACATACCTACCATATATTCTGGTTAGTCAAACCAACTTTCCTGCTGCGATTTCTTTCTACCCCCTACTTGTTTTTGTCAGCACAGGTTCTTCAATTTTGTTCAGACTACATAGTGACCAATATCCTTCAATATTCACAGATTTGCTCCACCTTGCCTTTGTTTATGTAAAATGTTATACCATATCTCAGAGTATGCTCTGGGATCAGCCTTATCTCACACCCTTTATGTATCAGGCTCCCTTTAGGCACTGACCTCCAATCTTTCCATGCTTCCTCAACACTAACTGTCACACTCACAGCAAATATGTACAAGCTGCACAAGTGACCATCTTGCTCCATTTGTTATCACTCAGACAAAGCCCACTGATTCCTCTCTAGCTGAGCCCAGAGATATGAGCAGGAGCCATGGACCTTCAGCCATGGGCTATATTGTACTGTTGTTTGACTTTGATAAAAGATGCACAGGCTTCTCATGCTTCCACCAGCCTGACCAAGCCTATTGTTGAAGAAGAGGGGATTAGACGGTGCAATGGGCATCAGGGGTCTTGCTCTGTTTCTTAGCCAGGTGAAGAACAGTGCAGAAGTAAAACCAGGGGGACTGGAATTGTAAGTGGACACTGATATTTTGTATGTGTGCATGTGTGTGTCTGCAAGGCAGCAAAAGCTCAATGCAAACAACGTTTTTAGTGTATCCATGTTTGGACATCTATATATCCATTACTGTGTGTGTGTGTGTGTGTGTGTGTGTGTGTGTGTGTGTGTCTTGGCAGGATTTGTCCCACTTGATCTGAAGTCAGATCCTGGCCTGACTTCCCTCTCCTCTCTGAGCTCAGAGTTATTGTAGTGTGTCCTGTAAGGATAAAGTGGGCCTGTGGTATGGGGCAGGGAGTCACTGTTCACTCTACCTTTTACAGATAAGTCTTGAGGAGCCTGTTCATTCACCAGGCATCATGCATACTAATACAGTAATTCAGCATTGCACCATCTGAAAATTTGCATTATGTTATTGATGATTATGTATTGTAAAGTCTTCAATTATTTAATTTTTCCAAAAAATCAAAACATAAATAACTTACAAATCAGATAAAAAACTGATTATCATACAACTGTCCATATCCCCTACTGTCGCTAAAAAACACACTTTAATTAATCATGCCTGTGTAAATATGATCTCTACTCTGAGAACTAAATTAAGTGCTTTCAACTGGAACCTCACTCAGTGAATCGCAGTCTTTGGTCGCCACTGCTTCTCTGTAGATCAAGTTACCAAGAGGAATGTATCACTTGTGAGCTCATGCCTGTTCTAGTGAGTGTTTGTCATATGTGTGGTCTTCTTGAGTGCACAGTTCATTAAATGGTTCAACTAGAGAGTGCTGCAAAAAAAAACAAGTTGAAAACTTCAGTTTAACCTTTTGTCTTAAGCATTGGTGTTTGGCTGTCTTTATGTTTAGAGTTAATATAACTTCCTAAAACGTGTTGTGTATTTGGGAGGGAATCTACTTTTGACATATCCTGACATATAGTTACATTAATTTAATCTGAGGAATGCAAGAATAATTGGCCTTTAATTGCCAGTTCAAAGTATGACTACTTTTACACAAGGAAAAAATGTCACATAATCCTCACAGTAATTGATTACTTATTTCACAGAATCCTGCACTGTATAGATGATGGCCAAAAACAGACAGAGTCTGCATCTTTGTATGTCAGCGTTTCAGCTCTGATACAATAAGCTGCACCACAGCAGCTCTTATAACCAGCTCTAATCTCATCTGTAGACCTGCCAGTAACCGGGGCACTTTGGGACAAACACAGCAGGTGAACCACTGGAAACTTAGACGCAGCAGTAACCATGTTAAATATCTGTGAAGATTCTCAGTCATCCAGGTCATGGTTATCTCAAAAAAACGGTTTTTAATGGCAACTGGACTTGTTTTAGTTCCTTGACTACGTTTCACCCTTCCATTCCAGAGGGCTTTTTCAAGTCTGACATGTTCTTTTTTCATTGCTACATATGTAGACCGTGAGGTCAGCTGGATAAGCACCAACGGTTTAACTACAGGCACTTACACAATGATATTGTGACAGCACTGACAGCTCCTGTATGACAAAGTTTTTATTAAAGTACTGTAACAATTATTTTACAATTTGTAGGCTTTTCCTGCACACAGTGCTTTACTGGTTCACATTTTTCTAAGCACGCCACGCTTTTAATTGATTTCCTAGGAAAAAGAGTTTCTCAAAAAAATGCAGTGGCAGCTGGTCTTGCTTTAAGTTCTTGAAGATGTTTTGCCTTCCATCCAGAAGGCTTCATCAGTTCTGACTGACTGTCTGCAGTGGCAGACTTATAAACCGGTGCTGCCTTCAAAGAAGTGGCCCAAAGACAAGGTAAATGCTAATGCTAACCCATGCCATCATTGTAGGCTTCATCAACAGTAAGCCTCCCATCAGCATAGCTTTTAGATGACTGCCAAATTTCAAATGTTGGCATTTTGATGAATGCATCTCCCAAAAACAAGCTTTCCAACATTCCCTATGCAACACTTACAAGCAATGACCAAAAAAATGAAGGCTCATGTTCACTGTGACGGATTAACCATTCGAAGAAGCCTCCCATCTCCATAAATTGATTTTCAAGTAGCAATGACAAGAGGGAAACATCTTCTGAAACATCAAATTTGCAGTTTGTTGCGAGTTTCCTAAAACATTCAACATCACAAATATGGTAGTTTAAATTGAATACTTTAAAACTTTCAGAGATGTATTTCACAGTCTGGGAGTAGATGCATATTTTTTTGCTAGTTTATGACAGGAGCATATTTCAGATAAAAAAAAAACTTTAGTTCAAGATGCATGCAATGCACATTGCTACTAGGCTACATGATGCAGTGAACTCACAGGCATGTTTTTAATTGTTTTTTGACAAGTGAGTGACATACTCAACAATGTCAGCCTGTACATGCTTAAAACAACAATTACAATATTATTGTATATATGACTCACCCCTGTTTATTAGCACTGAAAACTTTTTCCAAGTGAAGTGCACTCATTAGAGCGGAGAGACACATAACCTACAACCCACAAAACTGAGGAGAAAAGAAATTCTCTCACTTGTAGGAGTTGGTGTTAAAAGGCTTTGGAGTCACCCTTATAACAAAACCACATAGCCATGTAGGAGTTACTTTTAGCCTTAGGTTGTTTAGTAAATACGCCCCCTGTTGTTGTATCTTAAAGGATGCTCACCCATGGTTCCTGCAAAATATTTGTTTAGTTCTCTTTCCAGTGCTGACAGCAGGAGATTTAAATTCAGTACTGAGCTCTTTTTTTTCTCTTAGATTTTAAGTGATTATGGCATACTTAATCATAAAACTGTTGTCATCATAGGAATATATTTCAAACAAAGAAAAAAAAAGCACTTTCTTTTTTTTCACATTTTAGCTTAATGGACATCCTAATTCTCTGTGAACGTCAGACCGCTTTTTTCAACATAAAGCATCTACCAGTGCTACGTCTGTACTGCGTGATTTTTTTTAAGTCACTGAATCCAATTTTCCCTCAGTAGTCAGTCATAACATATCAGCTTCCTGTCACTGAGGATGTCAGATGAGCCTGTGTCTCCTCTGTGGATGTCATCATCCTGCCTGCAGTTTTGTTGGTCTAACTGCAGGCTACAGTTTATAATAGTTTTCTGTCCCTTCTGAGGAGGCTGGTCCTAGCCTGAAGATCCCAGATCCAGATCACATTCTTATCACTCATCTCCATCACATCCAGGCTAT
The DNA here is from genome assembly GCA_032362345.1 of Sandelia bainsii. Taxonomy (NCBI): domain Eukaryota; kingdom Metazoa; phylum Chordata; class Actinopteri; order Anabantiformes; family Anabantidae; genus Sandelia; species Sandelia bainsii. The sequence continues at coordinate 9,215,635 of JAUMHL010000027.1, read as the reverse complement.
GGGCATTATCTGTGTATGCATGCATCAGGCACATGTAAGTCTGTAAATTTGTGTCCACTCTCAGGCTCTTTAAGTCACCGTCTGGCCTCAAAAGAACAGTTGCCATGGTGACAGGTTTGGTGGGACAGGCTTGTATTTAAAGCCTCGCAACGATCTTGAGTGACCTTTCACCCACCCCATTTTTCCTTTTTCTTAGGAAAAAATTTCGAACCTTCACAACCACGCCGGTCCATTGAGAGAGTTTGTAAAGAGAAGCTGAAGCATCCACTTATGTGCCTCAGTTGAAGCATGCAACATGTTATAAATAGAATGATGAGTGATGCATCTTGGATTCTGCATCTTCTACTGAGTCTGATTCTCAGTGATTCACAAGCAAAAATTATATTCATAGGCCTTTTCTTTCCACCAGCATCTGTAGCGTCTTATACATTAACACAATGTACCTTAGGGTCTTTCCCCACTTTGCTGCAGTGGCTACTCTTCTGTCCCACTTCTCACCGCTCTCACATCTTCCATTAACGGGCACAGCAATTAGGTGCTTTGTACTGTAGATGCAGAAGTGCCAATGGTGCTTTGTCTATTTTTTTTTCTTCTTTTTATTTTGTATTATTAATTTTATTGTATTTCAGAAAAAAAGGGTATAAAACATAATCCAGTTAAATCTTACAGAACTGTATAAGCACATATTGTACGTGTTGTTATACATGAACCAAAAAACATATACATAGAGCATGTCACCTTCATTTAACAACTTCTAAGTACATTGTCAACATTGCTTACCTGTGTAGAGTCCTCTAATGTCTGTCCAAACCTTTGTACTATTATCATCATACAGTATCATCATAATACTAAAGCAGCAGCAGTAATTTGCATTGTTATAGGTTAATAAATGATATGCTATTAATAGAAATACTTGATGCAATAGTACTCTCTTCATTTATAAGCTGTACTACTTCTTCTTTATGAATTTAAGGTCAGTATTCTGTTTTTGTATACATTTTTTGCTCTTTGCAGTACATTTATGAGCTTCTCATCTTTCTTTTACCTTCCTGTCATATTATTCCTATCTCTCCTTCATCATTCCTTCTCCTTTGTGGATGTTCTCCAGATACTGAAGTCATCCATTAACTTTAATCCACCTACCCTCCACTCCTCTAGCTGCCCACAGTAAGCTGTGACTGAGTGTTATGGGGGGGTGCTGATAGTGGCAAGCAATGGAGCGGACAAGTTATTACAGGACAAGCAAATAGAGGCCTGATGAAGCATGAAAACCTCCCTTCCTCAAAGCGCTACTCACATATATACTGAGAGATATACAGACAGACCGCAGGACAGAAATGGAGACAAAAGCACATGCGAGTGCGTACAACAGAAATATACAGGCACCTTTTTCCTAAGAACTATAATTGTAAACATGCAGAAGTTCTTAATAAAGATAGGCAGGCTTATACGATACTACACCCACACATAAACACACACAGCAAGCGCAGTAATTCCCTTTTTCTCTGTGCATGCTAACAAGAACAGACATATAGTACATGACAGGGCACAGGAACATGGTGGCAGCATGGGACATGAATATTAATACTGGGATGCTGTAGGGCTCGGGAACATTCCCATCACAGAGTAGTTGCTTTGCTTCCCAGCCTGGTTTGGCAGAGCAGCTTTTAATCAATCAGTTTTTCATGTCCCACCAAGGGGAAGCTTGTTGGCAGCAGGGGTTTATGAAAACAATATCAGATAAGAGAGGACAAAGAAGCTGATCACACAACAAAGTAAAGGCTGCTAACCTCTTAAGGTCGTTAAGTGAGTAGGGGGTTTAAAATTTAGACCAAAGTGCTAAATTAGAGTTCAAACACCAAAGTCCAGTTTTGCTACCATTCACTTGTATTCTGAAATCCACAAGTTAAGTGTGTTGACAGCAAACTAAAATACACGAGCTTAAAATGCAGACAGGCTGAATAAAGGCAGCAGCTCAAACTGCTTCAGCAGCTGTTTAGTTCGGTGATAAAATATTTCATTTGTCACAAATGCTTTGTGCCAAGCAAGCAGCCACCTAATGAAAATCCAGTGTCGTCAGAGAGGTCAAACATGTGAGAACGTTAAGTGCTTCCAGGTGTCTGTTAGATAACATATATTTTTGTGTTTCACAGTTTCTTAACAAGAATGCCTGCATCAAAAGCCATTTATCAGTGTTGCTTGAGTGGACATGTCTCATCTGTAAGAAACAGCACCCAAACAAACACCATACATCTCTGTTGCAATAGTAAAAACATGAGCTGGGATGTGGGTGAGGCATAAACCCCTATTTATGTTTATGTTTTTTGATAAAGGAGATTTTATGTTAATGGAAAAGTGCAACAGCGCAAAAACACTTTCTGCATGTGATTGAATCAGCCAGGCCACTTCTGTAGGTGATCAGACCTGCAGAGTGACTGGTTTGCATTAGACAGCATCCACCCATATCTTAGAAATGAAATCAGTGCTGGCTGTGCTACTACCCAAAAGGGTGAATCTCATCTCCAAACTCAACATGAAAACACCAAAACATTCGTAGTTGTAGCAAAAAAAAAGATTGCTGCAAAATCAACTTCTTGTTTTCTAACGCCTCGTGTAGAGAATTAAGTATACTCTGTACAGAACTCCACCTCCCCTGCATGTCTTTTGTTGACATTAGATAAAGCTTCCACCTCCTCATTTACTCATCCGCTTTGCATAGTGTGCTTAAAAAAATGTGAGCAAATGCAGAGACAGACAAGGAGAATGCAGACAGAAGGAAAACAAAATGCTAAGACTAAATGCAGTGGAGTGAATGTTCCGGATGCAGACCTTAAGTTTTTAATAACAGGTGTAAATTATGCCATAAAGATGGTAAAAGCTGGATAGTTTAAGTTTTACAATGCTTTTTAGCAAAGTTTATTGTGGCCATAGCCACCACAGTCACTTTTAAGAGTTTGTTTTTCACCCTCTTGATTCCACCCTGCTAGCTGTGGAGTCTGAAGAGAGAAAAGGCACAAGTGCCCCAGACAGCCCACAAGATGCTGTTTGTAGTTTTTCCCCACCCCAGATTTTCACTACCATACGGTTTACTTAGCTTGCTCTGGATCAGGATAAAAGAATTTCTAGGATTTTGTTTATATTGCATTTTTTACTCGTTGAGCATCTGAAAGCAGTCTGTGTGTGAATGTGTTTGAATTTATTTCTCATTAACTTACTGTAATGTATCTTCACAAGTGTATGTATGGCTGGCATGCACTTTTTAAGTAAGGACTGGATGTTAACCACATGTGTATCTTTTTGTGGTGATGAAGTTTGAAGCCAGATGGCATGCCTCTCAACACAGCACTCAACCTAATGCACACCCTCCCCCTGCTCTGTATGCCCACCCAATACTAACAAATGAAGTGTGTGTGTGCGTGTGTGTGTGTGTGTGTGTGTACTTCATGTGTGCTTGCATCCAAATAAAAATGTGAGCTGTCTGCCCCCTAGTGGGTTCATTCTCTTCTCTTCTCTTCTCTTCTCTTCTCTTCTCTTCTCTTCTCTTCTCTTCTCTTCTCTTCTCTTCTCTTCTCTTCTCATCCCATCACTCATACTGAACTTAATGTGCTCACCCGACCAAGCCTGTCACTGGCTCTGTACCTCATTTTATCTGGTTCTGTCATTGTGGGCATAACTGTGGCAACAGAGCTGCCAAATGAGCCAGGAGCCCCACACCTGTAATTAGCATCAGACAAAGTGACTCTGCAGTAAGGGAAAACACTTCTGTGATCAACCTCTATCAGCTGAAGTCAGCCATACTCGGCATGTAGCAGCAAAACCTGGAATGCTGAAGCCAGATGATGATTACTTTTTCCCCCCACTATGGACTCTTTTTAAAGATGGCACTTTGTGAATATGAAATGAGTCTTCAGTGCATAGGAAAAGTACAGCACATCTGTGCAGCCCCTATCTTTTCCCTCAGGACTGAGGCAGAGGGGGGAAACATCTCCGTTCTCTTAACTGAAAGGCATTTTGATTGTGGCAATTAAGATATATCGAGTCCTTTATTGCCCTAATTTCTTTTCATTTAATTTTGCTCTTTCACTGTTGGATGAGCATATTCTAAGAATTGTTATTTTGCATATTCGGGGGCAGGTAGCCAATCAGGATAAAGAAGTAGGCTCCGTTAACAAAGCTTGTATCTCAGCAACCCAACGGCATGTGTGCTGTTGATCTGCAGCAAAGTTTGATTAAAGACAGACAAAAAGAGTGCTTCACAGCTTGTTTTAATCACAGCATTTTCAATAGCCTATTGTGCACTAACATCAGCACTCACTTTGCTTCAGTAGCTACACAGTTTTCTGTGTGTGTGGATGTGAACATGTTCATCAGTATTCTGTCTCATCTTGCTCTGTAGCATGTCTCATTGGATTTATGTTTTCATTTAATTTCAAGAAACATTTTGATGTGAAAGCTTCCTCTCTTATTGACCCTGGGTTTTGCTACAGTGTGACATACAGTATATTTAGGGGTTGTCTGTAAGGTGGTGTTTTTCCAAAGTAGCATCTATAATACTGTGTAAAATATGTACACACAAATCCAGGGATATATACAGTCCTTTTTCATGAAGAATAAAGATATGTCTTTTTATTGATTTATTTGAAGTTCATAATTAGATTTTTTAAGTCAGATGCCAAGGAATGAATTTTTACTGGATCTGAAAAAAGGCCATTATAATAATATCTGATAAACAAGATTGATAATAATATGTCCATTATGTGACATTTGCACATATACTATAACCAATAAGGTAATGCAAATACATCACATTTGTCTGTTTCACTTTGATTTGCAAACAAAGAAATGGGCATAGCTCATAGCTAATTACAGCACACTAAATTAGATTAGTCATGCATATACACTGTACACTGTATATCAGTGATAACATAAAATGGGCTAAAAATAGTACCAGCCACGACAATGTATCAGTCATTCTCTAGTTTTTAAACTGGTATGACCTGACAGAGTAAAGCCTGTACCCAGGCAACCCCAGTACTTGTTTTATTTCCTTTTATTTGACATAAATGTAGAAGAAAAAAGGAAACTGTCATGGAAAACGAGGATTGTTAAGCAAGTTTAGAAGGGGTGACATGAAAAAGAAGAGAGCAATAGAAAAAAGAATCCAGGCACAGAGTTCACTTTTAGTACTGAAGAAATACAGCAGGGGGTCTGTGTGACTCTGGCTCTTTTAATAAATTTAAGGTTGGTTTTGAGCAGCATATGTGGAGTTCATTTTTCACAGCCTGTGGTAGAGGAAATGAGGTGAATGCACATGATACTTCAAAAGACACTTTATGGTAATCTCACCTCCCTTTCCATTTTGACATATCCACATCTTTCTGAAGCTCTGTCCTCTTTCAGCACCTCTCCTCTGTCTGCTGTTTTGCCGTCTGTGGCCTCTTAATGTCCCTATAATTCTGCCCTCTCATGCAGTGGTAATAAGATTGATGCAGGTGGGAGATGAAATGCAAAAAAGAGTGATAGACAATTGGAGAGAGAGAAAGGGAAGAGAAAGAGAGAACAGGAGGGAATAGTGTAAAAGGAACAAAGAATAAAGTGGAGAAAGATATGAAGTATTTTTTTCCATTGTTGATGAGCAGTCTACTGAGCGTATAATCTTAGCTGAGTGCAGCTGTTGTTTATTATAAAAGCATGATACATGTCATCTGACCATGAATTACCAACAAGAGGGGAGCAGAGTGGAATAGAGGGTGGAGAGAAGAGAAAAGAGCTCTGGAAAACACAAAGATGACAGGGGGAGGGGTGTGTAGAAGGCATTAGAGGAGAAACAAGAGGGGGAAAGCATCAGGAGTGGTGGCAAGAGGGGAAGAAAGGGCGGGGGGAAGAGCAGAGGAGAGTATTAGATGGAGAGATGTGGAGAAAAGGCACTCTTGTGTAATTAAAGTGGCCCAGTACAAAGGCTGCACCTTGCCCCCTCCCCGAGCTTCCACATATGGAAGGTTTATGAGTTTATGAAGACAGCAAAGATGCACTGTAAGAGGTGCCAGTGCAATGTCAAGTCCATGTAGAATGAGCATTAAGTTAACTTAAATCTGCCTTACATACATTACAGTAGGACAAAATTAACTCTTTTTATCTTTAGTGAACTCAAAGTGGACTCCGAGGACCAACATTTGAAAGGTCTGTTTTGTGTCTTGTGCTCACAAGTGAACCTACTGTCTGTGTCCTCTGTAACGCAGCTGGTGCTCATATCTTATATTTAAATTATCAGCTCATTAATGTTTAGCTCAGATGTAGCCAGCCCTGGTCCTAAAGAGCCAAAGACTCAGACCTGACACAGACCTACTTGTTTTCCAACTATCTCTGCCCTTCCCACTGTTGATTACTTAGATCAGTTGTGTTCTGCCAGTCAGAAGCTGTAGGTGCAGGGATGGTTGAAGGAACACGCTGGTCTCTAGGACCAGGGTTGTCTGCTGCTGGTTTAGCTAATCACATATGCTGCACAGGACTTGTATGAAGTGTAATGAGCTAAAAAGGAAAGCTTCCATCACTTTGTACGTTACCCGTCCTGAGGTCAACACTGTTCAAGCAACTTCGCTAATGGTCGACAGCACAAATGTATTTTATCCTTTCATGTCAACTTTGATAAGAAAGAAAATCCTCTAGTGAACTTTGATGTTGAACTTTGATCATAAGGCTTCGATCAAATGAATTCATTACAACATAACACAGTCTGAAATGCTGGTAGGATCAGGCAAGTTGGAATTCATGAAGTGTGAGCAAAGAGATTTGTATGACAGTATGGTAAAATGTCTGAAAGCCAGTAAAACACACATTTTTTCAGTATGCAGAAAGGCTAGTCTACACAATTTCAAATAATACATTGCATTAGAATTATGAAGGTGTGGATTTTCCCTTTTTCCTCTGATGTACCTTAAACATATCATCTGGCTCTGGCTCAGCAATCCACAGCTTTGATCCATTGTTCAAAGAAATTAAATTTATAGATAAATGCAAATAGCAAGATTTGTAATAGTTAATATTACTACCCAGAGTGCTGCTCTCGAATGGCATAAAGTGTGAATGTGTCCATAGGGTGCTGGTGTGTGATTAGGACTCTTTCGTTTAGAATTAGAATTACAGTTGTTATAGCAAGACCCCTTCAGTTATCATTGCATGTGATGGTCTCATCTTTCATTGTGCTGTAACTGCAACTAACAACACAAAATGGGCTGAAATGCAGAATGCAGAGCTGAATCAAACACACACTGAGCCTGCTTCAGTTTCTATCTCTTTTTCTCCCTTTCTTTTCATCTCCTGTGTGATTTGAAACAGCCTTTCAGGTCTTTATTGCTAATGTACCGAGCAGGCTCCCATTGTTAATGTTACAGCATTATAAGTTCCTTTTGTGTGTGTTTCTCTTTGCTCCCTGAAGACAGCACTGAAACCTTATAGGCAGCCTAGGGTGGCAGTGGTGGGATCTCTTTATTTGTGCTTTTTTACTAGGTAATTATGGAAATAATTCTTCTTTGTTTTGGCCTTTCTCTGCTGAGAATCCAGTTCATAATTAATTGGTAGCGTGAAGGACTGGCCAATTTTAAATCACAAGGGAGGGGTCGAGGGGGCTTGTTTTATTGGCTGGTGCCTGGTTGGGGCGGCGGGCGGGTGGAGCATCTGAATTAGATTTGATTTAATTAAGGCATGGGGCCCCTGACTACACACTGGTACATAAATGGGTTATATGCCAGGTTATTTGTTGGAAATTCAACAGTATAAGCAGGCTGCACGCACACACACACACACACACACTACTGAATATTCCCTCAGGCATTCAAGGTCAGGTAGGCTGAGGAAACATGCAGCATGGTGTCTGAAAGAAAGAGAAAACAAGTTCAACAGACTTTTCTAATGAAAGCTTACTTGTTTGTCCATACAAATACTGATAAATACTGAGCTTTCACACTCTCGAATCCCCAGCAAAGGGTTTGACATTTTCAGAAATACTTTACATAGTAAAGTAATCACAATACGTTACATACAAACTTTCTAGCTAGGACATAAGAAGACTGATGTCCATCCATTACTTAAAAAAAATGGTTAAATCTGACAGAAGGTAATAGAATATGTTTATAAGCACATCAGACTATTTTTTTCTCTAATGAAAAATGTCAAACGACTCCTTTAAGTTAATATTGTGACCTCTGTCACCGCATGATGTTAATTTCAGCGTCCAGTACATAAGCAGCTTATTAATTAATGTAGAATTAGAAAGTTTGGGATTCCTTTCACTGGCATTTTATTTGGAAATGTGGATCAGGATTATAACTCACTATTACAATGTCACACTAGTGGACTTTTGTGTATGTTTGGTTTGTTTCTCTGAGGCTCTATAGCTCTAGCACATACAGTTGAGGTCAGAATTATTAGCCCCCCTGATGAAATCACACAAAACCCTTAATATTTCCATGGAAATGACC
>JAUMHL010000027.1:9157823-9205029 GCA_032362345.1 Sandelia bainsii | reverse complement strand
AACATAACTCCCAAATTCCAAATACAAATATTGTCATTTAGAGCATTTATTTACAGAAAATGAAAAATGGTCAAAATACAGTTCAAATATAGTTCATATTCGTTTTTACACAACACATTACTAATGTTTTAACTTAGGAAGTGTTCAGAAATCAATATTTGGTGGAATATCCCTGATTTGCAATCACAGCTTTCATGCAGTGGTCTCTTAATTTTTTCCAGAGCTGTATGTTAATCTGTGATGGGCCATGGTGTTCTACTGTCTTCTCTGATCTTCAACGCAGAGCAACTCATGTCCTGTTTTATCTAACTGCTGTAAGCGGTTTTATCCTCACAAAGAATTATTTTGCCTCTCTGTGCTTTCTCTTTCTTCATGTAACAGAGTGAGGTCCCTGCTTGTGAACTGGGTGCTCAGTAGTAGCCTCTGCACTGTACATGATGCTCCATTTGTTCTCCTTGCCTCTAGAAACTCTGTGGGAGAGTCTGGCTGCTGTTATCCTTTTATTATGTAGCGCTCTAATCTCCAAGAGAGGCTGCATCTATTGAATTACACAGAACACATTTCAAAATGAACCTGAACACAATTTACTGCTTGATATTCATAGCTGTCTTCTTCACTCCCTTCTCCATTCCCCCTGGCTCTGCAGCTCCACAACTCCTCGTGCTGTTTTCTCAGCCTCGTATTCTGTTAAATTGTTTACCTCTTCGCCCTCCTTCCTTCCTCCATTCCCCTCTGTGCGTCCCTTGCCACCACTCATCCAAACTTTTCTCCAACCTCCTGCATCATCCATCCTCACACTACTCTGCATGTCATTTCTGCAGAAGCTCCTGGCCAGGACTTTGTGACACTGGACTACCACCTGCGCTACTACCCTAGTATCACCTACGCCGTCATCGGCAGTGCGGTCATCTTCGTCCTGGTGGTGGCATTGTTAGCTCTGGTGCTCCATCACCAGAGGAAGCGGAGCGTCCTGTTGCCCAGAAGCGTAAGAGGGACCTCGCATCACCAACACCATCATCAGCCCCTGCTGCTGTCACGTCTGGTCATCTTGGACCGGGGCCATGTCCATCCTGGAGGTCCAGGTCTATCCCCCAGTTCTCCCACAACTGCAGGCCAGTACAGCTCAACTCCTCAGGCTCTACAGCTGCTGTCTGGGACCCTGTATCCCTCAGGACTACCCATTGACTCCCCTCCATCATATTCACAAGCTGTTCTGGATGTCAGGTAAAAAGGATAATGATTTAAAATGTTTTAAAAAGTTAGAAAGTTTAGATTGATTTTTCTGTGAAATCTAGATTTGCACTGAAAACTATGACTAAACCAAAAAACCAACAACAGTAGTGATGAAAGTTATCAGCTAGCGAAGTATAATGTGATTTGTTGTATAATTTTTTTACAACATAATACATTAATTTTGTTTACTTGTTAGCTAATTATGTCATACATTCAATTTCCAGTTCCAAATTTGTTATAAGAAACATCTGCCAGCATCTGTCTCAGTGGTGCTTTTATGTAATTTATAATGAACAAATATTTAATCCTGTAATCTGTTGGATACTTATTTTTTATTAAACAAAAGAGGAATGCTGCTGTTTACAAATTTTAAATTACTAAAACAACACATAAACATACAGAGCATTTGCAGAAAGAGCTCAATATTATTGATGTAATAAGTCAAATTAGCGAAAATGAGAATAATACTAGGTTACAGGATTACTTAACTATATATACTACACATAATAAAGGCCTATTAAATAATAATAATAATTAAAACTCATGGTCAAAAATAGTCATTAGTCTTTTTATAATATCTCATAGACCTGGCATCATATTCTTCTGTGTCTTTTTCTCCTGTCCGTAGTCGACCTCCGTGGTTTGATCTCCCGCCTCCTCCATACCTCTCAGATGGGGAGCTTCCATCAGAGGGTGAGCTGCCTCAATATGAGGACACACAAGACCCTTTGAACCACCCTACAGCACAACCCACTGCACCCTCCGCACCCAGAACTGTGGCTACAGCCGCACAGCCGAGCTTCAGAGACAGGTCGGACCAGCTGTAGCTTCTGCCTTACAGACTGCTAATAGTTGGAAGTGCAGGACTGAAGAACCAGGCTGCAGGGCAGACCGTGTGAGGCCAGAATAGTCCACAACACGGACCTGCTGAGGAGATTCAACAGGGACTGACAGACTGGACACTGTCCGAAACTTGCTCCCTACACATCAGCTCAGTGAAGAGCTGGACTGAGACCAGCTTTTCCTGCTTGACTGATATTATATTCTGGCGCCCTCTACTGGGGTCATTGCCACACTACACCTTACAGATCCAGTGATTTGTGATCAGTTCAGTAAAATTGAATTGTGCTCTCATCAAAGAAATTCTGCATTTGACCCCTAACAGTGACTACTGCATGTGTCTCCAAAGATACAGCTGATAGCAAAATGATGAATTGGTCATTGTTTTATGGAATGTGTTATTGAATAATCAAGGCACAGTGAAGCTGTAGAGCAGAGTGAAAGTCATGCAGAAGTTCATCATACTCCTCACTGCTCTTCAAGTTTTTTGCATCCACAGTATTTTCAAGAGATTGTAATGGTGTTTAAATTGTAAAATAGCTAAATAATAGTTAAAAATCATACAGAATTTCATAACATTTTAAGAGTGATTCAAAACAGTACAGGACTATTATGCCATTTTTTAATTGAAACACATGCACATGCAATATACAATAAATATACAAAAGTCTCCCACCTCTATGTTGATGTGAATGTGGGGCGGCATGATAGCTCAGTGGGCAGCGCAGTCGTCCTCAAACCTGAGGGTGAGCAATTCCATTCCCAGTCCCAGCAGACATAATATCGAGGTGTCCTTGGACAAGACACCAAAACCCCGTACTAGCACCGATATGTATTGTCTGGCAGCTATCCAACAGTAATTTCCCCAAGCAGATTATTAATTATGATTATTAAAACAATGAACTGATTACAGTATGTGGCCTGTAATATTTTGTTTTTTCTCTTTTTTTAGTAGCACTTGAAACTAGAGATATTTCTAAAAGGTCAACAGAGGGTGTTTTCATTTTTTTAGATTCCAGCTAAAAATGTGAGGATGACCAGCGAAGTGTTTAAAGAATGCTAGGAAGAAATTACATTATTAAGTATTTACACTTATCAAGTGAGTTTTGTACAGCATTCCTCTGAACAGAAGAACCACCTCTGTTGGCAAAGACAACTTTTTAATCACGTTTTTATCTGAAGACCAATTATGTTTCTATGTAAAAACAAGTAGCTAATACAAAGGATTTTGCTGAGGCCTTATTCTGTGCCAGTTTGGCCCCCAGTGCCTTTGTTTGTGACATGTTTGTGGGCCCATGTAGCCTCTTTAATGCCTGAACTGAGATTTAAAAGTACGCTTATGACAACATATATTTAAGAACATCTTGTGTGAGATTGGTTACATTCTGCTTTTGATGTACTGTGTATAACTTTGACTGCACATCATCATGGAAAGTCACCATCTATCAGACAATGCTGAAAAATACATATCTGAAGGATCTGTTATTTGTTCAACACTGTACATAGGAGATAAGGAAAGTGAAGATATATATTTAAAATTAGAAAACTGGTCAGAGTTTAATGAGAATTGAATATGTATAGTAACAATGACATGTCGTTGTGCTTCTTCTTCTAGAGCCAGCAGTGATGATGCAGAAAAATGAACCAAAGATAATCATAACTTCTCCAATGATATTACTCTCCAAAGGAATGATTGTCAGAACTGTTTGTACATTTATTACAATAACATGTGGCTTTTATGGAATACTACATAATTCATGTTATTTGCTGTAAAACTGGAAAAGATTCTCAGGACAAAAATGATACCAGTCTGTCTGTCGTGTTGTTTATAACATGGTTTTGTTTTAAGGACTGTAAGATCAAATTGCATTTTCTTCTCATTAGTTTTCGTAGGCTGAACAACGTTGTCCATGGTAATATTTTCTGTCCTTTGTAATCCCTGCATTGAAAGAAATACAATTTAGACTCAGATCTTGAGTGTATGAGTCTTTTTGGAGACCATTATTGCATTTTCTCAGCAGCTTGATATGATGTCTGCTAGCCTGTACCGCAGACAGACATATTTCAGATCACAGATTCCAAAATAAAAACTAAAGATAAACAAAGATTTAGCAAAGGTCTTCCTCTACTACTTTACTAGTAGTTACTCCATACCTGGAAGCTAGTAAGTAGTGAAATGTTTTGACCTAACAATTTCCAGATGACTTACCTGGATGACTGAGAATCTTCATAGACCTTTACTCTATAGTAAGTAAAAGTCCTGCATTGAAAAATACAGACATATTAAGTATCAAAATAGGACATTGTCACATTGTTAATAGTGATGCATCAATGTAAAAGTAGTATTTTACTGTTGTCTGTTGTAACTTAATCAGGTGGAGCTACTCTGAGCTACTTTCTACTCTGACAGGTGGTTTATTGAAACCACGTGAGAAGTTTAGATGTGAAATCTCTCTCAGGTAGAACTGCTGACAACATTCAGCCAAGTAAAAAAAAATTTGGAACCAGTGGTTTAATGTTTATGTAAAATCCTGATCTAAAAAGTAACCAGTTTCTACATTTGTCAAATAAATTCATTATAAGTTCAATATTTCCCCTTGTCTTAAATTAAAATACATCTTACTCAGTATATTTACTTACTTTCCACCTTTTATCCCAAATTCTTTAGTAATCCTGTGCTGATGTGAAGCATTAGCCAAGAGTCACTTTAAGAAATTGTGCACAGGTGAACCACATGAGTCATGTTTTTTTTCTCCATGCTTTACCTTAATGTGTTGCAGGGGCAGCTGAAGACATGCATGCAGTTTTACATTTCCACCAATAGATGTCACAGTGTCACCACAATGGACAAAACTCAGAGCAGAACCATTTTACGTTCAATGTCGACTCACCATTTCTGTTATGTCACTGTTGTAATCCTACTGTATATGTTAAAAATAGGTTTTGTCAAAGTAGCTATTTATACATTTATAGTGAAAAGGTCACTCAAGCTCTTACATCTGGTTTTCATGGCAACTACCTTTTATGGCTCCTAGTCCCATGAATTCATGAATATTATCTCACAAGTCGCCCCTTTTTTAATTGTAATTTCCCCCCATAACCCTACATTTCATCTCCCACCCCAATATCCGCATCACATTATGATGCATCAGATAACATTATAGCACCTCTCACAGTACACACCCATCCCCTCTCCTGTCCTCCCCATCACTCTACCTGCCCGTTGCTTCCTAATAGTTATTCTGACCTGCTCATCTTTTAATTTCCCACCCTTATACATCTTTCATTTTCACTCCCCCCACCCTTCCTCCCACATCCAACGTTAGGAGCTTTTCTCTCATCACCCCACTCTCCTTTACCTCATCTTAAACTCTGATGCTGAAGGCTCATGTTTGCTTAGCCCAAGCCCTTAACTATGCAGACTTTAATTAAAAGCCTCTACGCTTCTCTATCACTGCCTGTCACCGTTTCTTTCTGCCTGGCAGCTGGTGAACTGGCAGTAGGGAATTTATACCTATCATGTAAAATAATGTGTTGCTGGATTCACTCCACTTATGCCCCAAAGGAGCTGAGCCCAAGCCCAATCATACTGAGAGCAGTAAAGACTATGCAAATGATAAATGAGTAAGTGGTTGTTTGGTTGGCTGTCATGGTAGTAGTGAGGAAAGTTTTGTCGTTAATGTTCAGACAAGGATAATTGTTAACAGACACCATGGCAGTATTCCAAGGTGACTGAGCAGAGGGACCAGTTTTTCTCTCTTGAGGGTCTTTCATTTTGCATTACCGTTAACTATCACATACAGTGCAAAACCTGGCAAATATCCCACTGACAATAAAGACCTTTAATTGTTTCAAGTAGAGCTGAATGAGACCCTTGAGGTTGTTTCATATTTTATGTGCTTGTGTCATTTCTCATAATATTTCTTTTTTGGCAAAAGGAAGAGAAATAGAGCTCAAGTAGGGAAATAAATATGGATTTAACTACATAAGTGTTTCACTCTTCGCTTCACTTTTATCCAGCTCTCTCTCACATATACGATCATGCACACTTACTTGGCTGTTGTGCCATAGCTCCAGTGAACTGGAGATAAGACCCAGTGTTTTCACATGTAAATGGTGAGAGTGTGGACGGGGAGGAGGATGCATTGTTAGCATGGAGCAGCTCTGAGGGGCTCTGAGGAGCTCTGCTGAGGGTTTGGCCAGTGCAGCCCTTATCAGATGAAGAGCAGGCCTCTGAGGGAAGGAGGGGTCGGTGAGGGACGAGGGCCGGGTAGGGTTGAGGAGGCCAACAGGAGAATAGAACAGCTGGTGGAGTCACGCGTGCAACCCCAAAAACACACAGAGCCCAGACACGCTGAGCACGGTGGGAATCTCCTCAACAAAAAATCCACAAACACACAGCCTCTTGTGTTATTATCAGCTACCAGCCAGCAAGTCTGAGCACATAATCACACACACAGCAGCACGATAATGGGAGCATTTCACACAATCACGAATACACACAGGAAAAAACACAATCATTTTCGACAATCACAAATGCACATTTCCATACAGGCGTCTTTACACATCATTAAACTAACACACATGCAAAGAAAAAGAAAACCTATGGTCACCGCAACATAGAGATAGCTAAATCGCCATCTGGTTTCACCTTCCATGTCTTACACCTGTTTATACACTACGATGAATATCAGAATGGGCCTGAATCTACTACACGCTTTTGTCCTGTTTATCAGTGAAGTCCAAGACTTTCTTTTATGCTTAATAGGTAGTTATCATGCTGATTATGCACATCTGACTACAAACAATATTTATTCTTGCTCCTAAATTAGTGAATATCACAGTCTCATGACAAGTTCAAAAGCCTTCCAAGCCCAATGTTAGGAGAAAGTCATGTTCATGAGATACTTTACAAGGTTAGACATATGGTGATACAGTGATTTTTTTATTTTATTAGATCATACAAAATAGTACATTTAAAGTCTATCATTTTTGCAATACAACTTTTATTACATAATTTCACCTCAAATAGCAGATCTGCCAGTCAGTCAGCATACCGATAGTAAAAAAAATTCCTCTCATATATATGCATGTATGCGTATATATGCATAAGTCAGACTGGCATTAGCAGCTGAAACAGTAACACTTCCCTGCTTAAGAATAGACTAGGGTGCTGGCTCTTGTCCTTTCCATTCAGACCAGTGTTAAACACACAGACTAGCATGCTAATGGGTAATCCCTGAGGACTAGCCACCTTTGTCCCAGCTCTAAGGGGATGTCTCTCTCTGGGCATTGGGTGACAGCCACCAGACTGCCTGCTACTGGACAACCAGCATGTTGCCAGATAGTGATCTCAGTCCTCCAGAGGGATGCCAGTAGGTTGCCAGGTCCTGATTGGTATCTGATGGCCTGAAGATTGGCATCTGTCCTGATTTCTTTTTTGTTTGTTTTTTCCTTTCTGTGATGGACCAAGAGAAGGTTCTTGGTGAGAGGAAAGTGAAAGTGTGTCATAGGGGCATTTTGTCGTGCAGCAGGTGGTCTGAATGTGTCAGCCAAAAAGTGTGAGTGGCATGAGGTTGCTACTGTTTGTCTAAAAAGCCCAACAATCACACATATTACACAAGCTTTTAAAACAAATAATTGATTAACAAGATAAAGAAGCAACAACAGCTAAAATGTATTAATAAATACTTATTCAAATTGACTTGGTCAAATAACAAGATATTCTGAATTTAAATGATCTCATGTGGTTGCATGGGGGGTGTTCCTGTGATTGCAAGCACTTTTCTGTGTATTTGCATGGATTAGGACATTCCTCATATCAAAGTGGACAGTAGGAGAGGGAAGCCAACTGGGAAGGAGCCTGTCATTGATTTGCTGGGAGGAAATTCCAGGGTGCAAGGTGCAGTATGAAAGCTGTAAGAAGAGGGTAATCCTTTGGGAATACTAGTATTCCTTATCCTTATGATGTGATGAAATAAAGGGAAGGTGCTTTAGAAGCTTTAGAATTGATGACAGCATCATGTGCCATGTGTGTGGTATTATACTCTAGGTTGTTGGTCAAGGGATAGCCATATGATGATTATTTTAAACAATTTATCTAGCCCTGGTTCTATACTGTCTGTGATGAAATATTGTATCTGTACCACAATGCTGTACCCTCATCCGTCTTTTCACCCCCAGAGAACTGAGCTCCACATACAACAGCACCCAGTATGTGTGCACACAGGCACACATACGCTTCTCAGTAGAATACACTAGTCTCTACTCTCATTCTATTAAAGTACCATAGATTTATAGATTTATTTTCATCTTTAAGGTGAATGCAAATGTAATACCAGCTGTAATTCATGAAGGTAGTATTTGACGCTGAAGTCCATCATATGAAGGAATTTTTACGACATTTTTGCACTTCTGGCCAATATTTATCATCTTGAGAACCAGTCTGCTGATCATAGACTTTTTTTGCAGATTAATCAGGGGAGCGGAATCCCCCATGATGCTAAAAAGTGGTTCCTTTTCCTCAACATGTACTCTGAACTTTAGCAACAACCTTCTTCACACATCAGCTATGCATACTCCACAGACCCACACTTCTCATCCAGGCTTGCACCCTGCCCCCCACTTCCATCCACACTCCGTCAAAATGAAACACACACAACATAGAAACCATACCCCCCCCCCGGCCCAAGTCCGCCTACCACACAAGGCCACGCCATGCCTCGCACGTTCCTCTTAGACAAGGAGCACGACACTGGGCCCCCCATCCACATCTTCTCTGTGCCCCCCCTGGCTTGTCCATGCCCCCCAGTTCCATCCATCATATCTGCCCCCCGGCCTCCATCACATTCCCCACAAAGGCATCTAACCCAAAGAAAAGAAAAGGCAAAAAAGAGGGGAGAAGCATACAGCCGCTACCATGCAGAACAGTGCTGGCCGGAGAACCAGCTTTTGTCCCCAGCCCTGCCTCTCCTCGCCTCGACTCTCCTGCAAACACACCCTCTTCTCCAGGGGAACAACAGCCCAGAAGCTTGGGGGGTGGAACCGAGGAGTGGTGCTATCTAAAGCAGTATAGTTTAGCCCCTTCGATGGCCCCCTGGTCACCAGCAGACTCTGTGTGTTGAGCTGTCAAACGGTGCTGCCCTGGCCCTCCCCTTCGTCCACGGCTACTCCCTCTGGGGGGCAGTAGGGGCCCTGAACCCCTGACTGAGGGGCCCACAAGCCAAGGCTCACTCTGCTCTACTGACCTGACCACTGATGCTCTGTGGAGTGGAACAGTAAGACTCAGGTGAGGAGGAGGGCTGAGCACACATCTGCAAAGAACCTTTAAAGAAAGATGGATAAAGTAGAGGATTTACATAGGTTGACATCAAAGACACCTTTGACTTGTGTGATATGTGCACTCAACTGTATTGCTGCCAGACCACAAATTTGATTTCTGAATACTTGGGGGGGGGGGGAAGAAAGACAGAAGCCTTTTACTGTCTGGCTTTTGCAGAAAGACAGACAGAAAGCCAAAATAAAAAGAGCTAAGATTGAAAAGGGGAGTGTATAAGTGCATGGGCTGCATCCATTAAATGCAAACAAAAGCAGGTGCCTTTCAGTTGGTGCTGATGTTCTGTCGCAGGCCATCCTGCCTTTGTGGACCAAGGAAGAGAGGGAAGTCCCAGCTTTGTCACGTTCACACCCTCTCCTGATAGAGCACCTCTCTCTGCTGGTCATGGATGTTAGAAAGTGCTGCAGCTGCTTGGGCACAAATGAAAGAGATGGGACAGAAGCCAACACAAAAACAGAAAGATGTATACGAGATGGATTTAAGAAATAAACATGCCAAAGATCTTTAATTCCCAACTAATATTCACATAGAGGAATAAAGAAATGAGTGGTGAATATAAAACACATTATATAGAAACCAAATGAAGCAAACCAGCAACACACTTGAGGAAAGATTTATGCAGAAAAGGTTAGAAGACAGGGAAATTATTAATAAGGAAAAAAATCCTGGTCGAGGAAAAAAGGCACATGTTGGATTGTCCAAAATCAGTGTGCTTGTTTATGAGACCCCAGAGACTTGTGAGGCAGGTAGTAGACTGGTGGAATGAGAGTGGGCTGGAGGGGTGGAGAGACGGAACAAATGGGGTTATATGTTGCTCCCTATTGTTAATTAGGGCCTGGCACCAACATGAAGAGAGGTGGGGGACAATCACATTTATTTTGATAATCTATCCTTTAATCGACAATATTAGTAATTAATTAATTACAATATTTTTTACACTATTGTGCAGAAGGGGCGTAATGGGAAATACCTGGAAGAGTGGAAAAGTTTAGCAAAAAATAAGACAAAGTAACACAAACATTATCACAAACACACGCACATCACTCCTTAAACACACAACACACGCTAATGGAACCGTGACTGACCACGTTCCAAATCTATTCACTAAAAGGACAATAGTGTGCTGAGGCTGCAAAAAGCCAGTCGAATGTGTGTTTCTAGTCTCTGTGTGTGTGAGTATATGTAAATGCTGTCCGTGTGTGTGTATGTGGCGGGGGGGGACTATATATGTAGGCCTGTGTTTGGTCCTTGGGTGCACAGATTGTGATTTTCCCAGGTGAACAACACCATACGGAGTACTGCATCTTCAAGCTCATTAAAGACCATTCTGAGCCATTAGAAAGCATTCAGCAGGGTGTGCATTCCCCCAGACTCCAGTGTCAGGGCACAGTGCCATGCCCAAAGGCCCCAGGGTGGGGACCTATGCTAAACTGGCTAAGGGAACACACCAGAAGGAGCTGATGATTCTTCAATGAGCACTGGTTGCTGTGTAGCTAGATGGAAAGGAGGGGGCTGGGAGGGTGTAACAGCTTGTTGAGTTCCCTTACTTGCGGAATTTAAAAACTCAGAGTAACTGTTGAATAAAATAAAGAATATGTATCCAGAAAATATGGAATTTCTTTCATGTTTACACTCAAATGACTGAAAAAAGCATAAATTCTTGACAATCAGTTAAAGAATGTTCTTTTATGACATGTTTTTTTCTGGACATCTTAGTGAATAGAAGATGATATAATGCTATACTGTTTGTGATAATAGATCAGCAAAGACAAACAGTCCCTCTTGTGGACAGCAGCCAGATCCTCAAGCATCAACCTTCTATTGATTCCACTCACTATAGAGTTGGACCACAGAGCAGTGTGATGCCATTCAGTGCGAAGCGTTGCTAGGTAGAGTGCACTAGCCCATAGTTTGTGTGTGTCTGTATGTGTGAGTGTGTCTGACACAGAGAGAGAGTGAAGGAAAATGAGCTTGGTAGAAAGGCAAGGGTGCAGCATCCACCCCTGATGTTTATAAATGAGAGTCATGTCTGCAAAGGGACCCCAGGCCATCTGTGATACTCACAGATGATCTCATAGTGTGCACACAACACCCATGCTAAAGTGAAAGTCATCCTTTCAGGAGTACATTGCAAGGCTTGTTGCCATATACACAAGAAAAAGAGTTTGAAAGGATTTATGTAAAATATAAGTTTACATGGAGAGCTTTGAGAGGCTTGCACTAGTTGCCCCAAATTGCTCTGTTCTATCTGGATTGTGTTTTCAAAAACTCTACAAAACTAAACCAAAAGCAGAAAAAAAGCGTCTACTTGGAGATGGCGCTTGCAAATATGGCATAATGGAGGTCCGCAGTCTCCGCTCCAACTCATCCCAGAGGTGTTTTATCGGGTTGAGGGTTGTTCTGTGCAGACCTAAATTCTAAAAAGTTTCTGCATGAGTCCAAACGGATGTTTGTCTCAGAAGTAATACTGTTATTCTGAGATAACATTGATGAAAAAGAGACATACATGAACTTGACCTTTGACCTTTGGCCACCAAAGTCTAAAAGGTTAATCACAAAGTCCAAGTACATAGTTCCCTCAATGCATTCCTGACATATCAGTTCACAAAATTTGGAATTAGGTGACTACAACCTTAACCTTTGACCTTTGGCCACCAAAACATAATCAGTTCATCACTGAGTCCATCTGAATATTTGTAGAAAATTTGAAGAAATTCCTTCAAATTGTTCTTCAATATTGCTTTCACAAGATTGGGCTGCAAGAAGTGATCATGAGGAAACTGTGACCTTGACATTTGACCTATGGCAACCAAAACCTAATCAGTTCATCATTGAGTCCAAATTTGTGCCAAATTTGAAAGAATCCCCTCCAAGTGTTCCTTAGATATTGCGTTCATGAGAATGGATGAATGGACGAACAGATGGACAACCTGAAAACATAATGTATCTGGCCCTGGTTATAGCCAGAACGGAGGGATAACAACACAGAGATGGGGATATTAGGTACATGGAGAGTTTGGCTTTTTGCAGCCATATGGCTCAGTTAAAAAAAGAGACTGCAGAGGAATGTGGGAGGAAGCGGGGCAAGCTTTAGCAGCGTAATGTTTCACTGATAACAGGATCAAATTTACTGCTGAATAAGAGGTTCTGTAGGATACAGAGGATAGGCCCAAACTTTTTCTAGGTCTCCCAAAAAACATGATCTATGTTTTCTTTAAGTCAATTAATCAGATGGCTTGCCACCCTGTTCCCTCTGGTAAGGAGAGCAGGAATAGGAAAGAGCCTCCTCTCGTGGTAAGGGCTCGAGGAAGGAGAGTCAAATATTTATAGAGCTACACACCAGGATTCATTTCTCTCTTGTGACATTTGTTAACGCCTGCTTCAGCGAATAGCGTTTTGGCAGCCTTCTCCAGATAGATAAATAGCTTAGTGTCCAATCAGATCTGAATTTATTTTAGCTCTTCCAGAAGTCAAATATAAACATTAACTGGCCCACATAAGAGCGCAAATCATGAATCATACCCAGAGGAGAGGAATTAAAAGTCAAAGTGACCTTTTGTGGAGTCACTGGAGAATACTGGCCAAAGGAAAAATGCTGCCATTTCCTTCAAACTACAGTAGGGTGGTCAAAAGGAAAGGCAGTTTCCAGGGTAACTTGTGGCGGTATGTTTTGGTGAAGGCCGAGACAAAGCAATGTGTGACAGGCTCGCCGTCCCCCTACAGCTGTGACATGTCTCCCACCCTGGAGAGGGAAAGAGGAACAGGAAGGGAGAAGAGATGGATTGAAAGAGGAAAATAAGTGGAGGAAAAGTGGCCCAGAAGAACAAATAAAAAAAGATGAAAAGAGAAAAAGGAGACTGGACTGAATCAAACAATAGTACCAAAATAAGAGAGAGAGAGAGTGAGAGAGATGGCTAATGTCAAAGACAGCAAGAGAAGTAATTTTCAGCAATACATTTGTCTGGAGTAATGTATTTTGCCAGCTTGTTCCATCCAGCTCACTGCTACTTCTACCCCTTCCAACAATGAAGAAACAAAAAGGTTGTAAAAAAAAAAAGCATGAAGTTGTAAAAGACAAAGAAATAGAAAAGAGTGGCTTAACACAAAAAACTGCTGTAACAGTGAGGGGTCATAGTGGCAGAGGACCGAACTCTTGACCCCCCTGATGACTGAGAGCTGACACCCAGTTAAAACAATACACTTATAATCTCTCCTCCCTTTCTCTGTGTGTGTGTCTGCTTTTGCATATGTCGTCACGATTCAGCCCTGAAGCCTGGTTTGATGTAGTTTTATTTAGTTTTACTTCTGCTTTTATTTTGAAATCCTTTTGCCTTGCGTGTTTTTGCCTGTTTCTGTATATTTTTGCCCATTTCTCTTCTCAGCCTGTTCCTACCTCAAGTCCTACATTTCTTCTGTTTGTGGACTTCAGTTCAGCTGAGAAGATAACCAGTCCACCTGTCTACCTGGATTTGGACTGTGCCTGTCTCTGAATAGGTCTCTGCAGTTCCACAAGTCCCCATATTCTCTCTGATCTCTGGATTCTGGACTTCATGCCTGTTTGACTCTGAGTATTTGAATGTATATTTAGATCTTGTATTCTGAGGAGGAAAGGCTCTTAGATATTTCTGTTTAATTGATTTTTGTTTCTGGGTTCGTACTGTACTTGATGAAGACTTGAGTGTCTGGCTTTGCTCTGTTGTTTGTAGAGATTTTGTAGATTTTTGTAGATTCTGTGTTGAAGAGGAGTTAAGATTCTGTCCTTCCCTGACAATCTTTATCGACCTTTACCTGCTGGGGGCAAAGCCATTCTTTGTATGCTTGTGCACCACTAACTTACCTGTATTCTCTAAGTGTGTGTGTTGTCAGATGTCCAAACACGCGGTGGACATCAACTCACCTATGCTCCGCCATCTCTGTATATCCACTCCTCACAGTTTGACCATGCGGTGGACATTAACTTACCTGAGCTCATCTCCTGGCAATATCCAACCATCCACCTTTTCCTGCCAATCAACATCCCATCCTCTGTCTTCTACTACCATCCCACCATCTTAATAGCAGGACAAAGATAATCTTTCACTGTTGTGGAGGAATATTATTATACTCTCGTGTTTTTTTTTGTATGCTGATCCAGCCATCCACCTATAGGGGGCGACTGACCACGGTTGCTGCACCAGGTGGCTTTCTGTTTGTACAAGACTTGTTATTTTAATAAACCTTTAAATGCTATTCCGGATGCTTGCTCAATCTTTGAGTTTGTTTAAACAACAATATGACATATGGATTCCGATACCTCTCAGTAGGTGTCTAATAAAAAAATAAAAAATGTCTTCATCATTAATAATCATTTGCCCTCTTTCTGCTCTTCTCCTCCCCAAAACTCCTCTATCGCAGACCCTCTCCATTTCAACTCGAGTGTGTTGCCTCCCACCAACAATAGACATCTTCTTCTCATCCTCTGGAACTGGATGGGGAGATAGAAGAGAATGAGCTCATCCCTTTAATCCAGGATAGACAGAGGGACTCTTCAGTGAAGAGATAGGAAATCCACTGATCAGGGGCTTAAGATGCAAACTCTACAAAAGACCTTTAGCATCATCACCTCAAGACAGGACACAATCTCTCTCTCTCTGTGCAACCATAGGTTACTTATTCCAAAGTGATAATGAACACTACACAAACACAAACATATTATAGTAAAACTGTCTACATGGTGCAAGAATAGAAGATGTTCCCATTTTCATACTAAAATATATGCAACATTACATAAAAAGATAGGTAATGGAGTGAAATGTGTCCTACCGTTAGACATTACATTTAGTCACAAGAGTATTTACAAATGTAAAACAAAAACCTGCACACAAAATAATTTTGTTAGTTTTTATGATTTATACTGAATCATTAATTTGAACAACATGATTTTGTAAAACATTAACAAAATATGATCATCCATCCATCCATCCGTTATCTTAACTGTTTGCAGGCATGCTGGAGAAAATCCCAGTTGTCATTGGATGAGAGGCGAGGTACACCCTGGACATGTCGCCAGCCTATCACAGGGCTCATTATGGTCATATGATGAGTATATTATATCACTATAGTATAATTCACCCAGGCCTAACTGATCTACACTCAGTTTGTATACAAACACAAAAGATCATTATATTATTAATAATATGACACAATTTGTCATAACATTAGTACAAAGTTCAGATAAACAATTTTTGCTTTTTCATGTTTGGGTTTGCATAAAAATGCCTGGTTGGGTCAAAACTTGCTCCAATCTTTTGTATTTGTGATAAATAAATACATTTTCCTGTCAGAACAAGTTCACATAATACTGAAGGTGTGGTTATCATAAATTATCAAACGGTAATAATGGTATAGTCAGTAAACTTGATTGTTGTGTCTGTGTGTGCATGAGCTACAAATTGCATATGAGTACTTGCACACGTGTATCAGTATGAGCATGCGTGGCACTATGTGTGTGTGTGTGTGTGTCATTGTGTTTCCGTGTGTGTGTGTGTGTGTGTGTGTGTAAAGTGGTGAGTGTGTGCCTGCATTCAGCATCTCCCTGCAGCTAATGAGTGGCAACCCACCTCTCCAGCAGGCCTGGCAGTCCTTGGCTATGAGGCTGGAGCTGGCTGTTTTCTCATGGTAATCACACACTTTGTCCTGGGATGGATAATCCTGCACTGGCTTTGTCTGGGCCCCAGAGGAGAGCCCCACAAGGTCGACCCCGCTTCACAGACTGCCACAAAGACCCAAATGCAGTAGCAGCACCCCACTCCAGGCTTGCGGTCCTCAACACGCACCCATACACACAAATTTGCATGCTTGCACACAAATGCACGCACACCCACTGGCACACACTCATTAGTAATCCTCAATTTCAACAGCAAGGCCTGGAGTCATTAAAACTGTCTGCTTTTGCAAAAGCTCAGACACACTCATCCTAATACCCATATACACACATTGTACAAGCAATAAGCAATAAGCAGCAGTACATTTTAATGCATTTACAACTCTTATTTGGGAAATGGCAATCCAGCTAACATTATCTTAACTGAGCAACACTCCCCTGCAAAACATTCACATTCCAAGTTAAGATGAACTCTGATCAAAACTCACTTAGCTTTCCCACCACTGGCAGTGTTCCACTGTCTATAACCCTGATCTGTATATGTAGGCCATATTGCTGGAAGGGCAGTCAGGGCTCGGCGTGGCGTCAGGGAGGATCATCAGCTCAGTGCAATATCTGCAGGGGTAGAGAGAGAAGATGAAGGCTGAAGTGAAGGAGATTGGAAGACAGGCTCCCACAGGTCTCTCTTACACTCCATCTACTCCCAAATCATTAATGATCAGGCCTGGAAGGAACAAGGCAACCGGTCCTTAAACAGCCACTTTGTTGGTCTCTTGAAACATTAGGGCAGCCAGTTGCACTCAGCCCTGAGCAGCAACTGGAAGTCTGTAGCCTATGTTCAGACCTCCCACAACACTACTGCTTTCTGCAACTTGAAATTGGTAAAAACTGTGAAGTCAATATGTACTGTAAGGAAAGAGTGCAAAAGTTCAAATGTGTGACTTTTGGATTTCCCTGATAGCCCCTGGTGTTCAAATGTTTTACTGTATGTGTACGAAATATCAGGGATGAACCCATATCTGAGGTCTGTTTGAAATAGTGAATGTGTCTAACTAGGTCATTAGCAAAGGGGAGTGCAGTACTGTGGACCAGTGTGATGAGGCAAAGACAGGGTTTGTAATCCTCTATGGTCAATGGGACCCAGCCAAATATCTGTCTAAGGACACACTAGGACATTTTTGTTCCACAAACAAGTGAGACACACACGGCCATGCATACATACATAAACGCACACAGACACACACAAGTCCCACTGAAATCCCACTGCTTCCAGAGTAGTAATCCTCATTGGGTATTCCGACTGAGTTTTGCTGTGGACACCAAGTTGACAGACAGAGTTAGAGAGTAAAATAGGAACAGAGGGAGGGAGGAAAGGGAGAGGAAAACAGACAAAAATCTTCCCCCTTCTCTGTTCCCCCAGTCGTCATTGGTTGACGGCACAGGGTCTTTTCTTTCTTTTTTGCTAATTGGCCACCCAGGCATTGACTCTGGCGTGAGTTCTACCCCAAAACACGTGCATGTCCCTCAGTCCCATGAAACACCCCTTGGCTATTCTACACTCACCTCTCACCATTTAAATGATGGAAAGGGGGGTTGTTACCATGGCAAATGGAAGCTACTTCTGGAGGAGGTGGTGTAAACATTTTGCCACAGGTGCAAAAACAGTCAGCCCTCACATCAGCTATACTTCTGTCTGCAGCCGTAGCTGCAAATACTCATACAGTGCAAAACCTTTAATTTTTTTAGCTGCAGCCAAATACTTTAGTTAATGTGATTAAAGGGGCAAAATTAAATGATTTTCAAGTTCTTAAAAAGTGTAAATACATGTTTTAATATGTATTTGTTTATGCAACAGCTTCTCTGGCCTTCAGTCTTAATGTCTTTAAGGCCCCACTTTCCCATGTGTTCCATGTGCCAGCTTATGGAACTCTTCTGGTGGGCCAAACTATTACTTCAGCAAAAACATAGCTGAAAATCATGCTGCGTACTGTGTCAGGCTGTGAAAAAATCAGTGAAGTGCCGTGTGAACACACAAAAACACTGCTCGAAGTCTGTTGCTGGCCTGTAACTGTGTACATTGTTGTTCTTATGGTTTTATCTTTAGGAAAAATAAACAAAATTTCACTTATAGCTGAAAAATCACTTTCCGCAAGACATATCACCTTTGCACAATCATCTGAGCTACTGCTAGCCATGAGCAGAGCTGTGGTAGCTAACCTGAGAGGGCGTACTTAGCGGGTGTAGGAGCCCAAAATGTATGACCAGTTATGGATTTCCATAACATCAACTGATATAACATTTTGAAAAAGCTCATGGGAACAAAGCAATTACCCAGACTGAATTCTGGGTGTTTTACTTCCAGCCAGAATGCAAACATACATTCATCTCAAGCTTTGGGCCCCTGAGTATATGTAACATGAACACCCAAATATGTAACAGCAGAACATGAAAAGCATAACATGAGACCTTTAACACAATTACTGGTGCCACATGATGTGGAAAGACATATATTGCAATATAGATATATTTTTTATTTTATTTTTTCAGTGCAAGTTATGTATGGTGAACAACAAAAGGCTTGCTTTTATTGTTCACCCTTCTTCCAAAAAGGGCAAGTTTTTCTTTGGAGGTCTGGATTGTTTAACCCACAAAGGCTCTACACTTTGAGAGTGAGGCTTTTCCCCTTGATTCTTTTGGGTGCGATTGAAAAGGGATGATGTTGTTATTTCATTAACTTATTAAGAGCGGTGGAATTTGGTCACATCTTCCAGCTATTTTCTCCCTGCCTTTGGGTGGTAAATGCAAAGGTCTGCGATAATTTCTTTAAGCAAATGAAAGGGAGGAAGACAAATGGGGGAGATAAATGAGAGGAGAAACAAGTAATTTGATTGTCTGGAGGCTCCATATGGTTCCATGGCTTTTCAGTTCACCCTGGCTGGCTGCGAGGCTCAAACTGATGACAAACTTCCCTATCCTCCCTTCAAGCCACTTCTCAATTTCTCGCCACCCCACCACCCCTTCCAAACACCCCAAGAACACCCTGAATCTGGTTAGGGGAATAATAGAAGAGGCAAACAATGAAAGAGTATGAGGGGGTGTTGGAAAAAAAGAAGAAGGGGGGGTGTCAAGTGACCCACAGAAAACACTATCAAACAAGACTGGACCTCTAAGGGGTTGACAATGGAGCGGCCTGCTCTTTTCTGTGCTACACCACTGGTGGAGCAAGATAAGGGAATTCCTCAATACAGCAAAAAGGGAAGAAAGGGGATAACTGCTTTTGAGAGATTCAGACTTCAAATCCAAACACTCCCCCCACAGATTATATCTTGTGTATTTTAAAAGGTGGCTGAAAGAAAGCAGCACTTTGTTGGACAAGTTAGCCTTGTTGATGTGGATCTGTGCAGCCATTGTGAGCAGTAGTTTTATGCAGTTCTATGCAGATGATGAGGAGGTTGGGAAAGGCCTGAACTACACAAGCCTTTAAAGTTTTTATACAGAGATCTGTCACAATAATTAAATGGTAACACAATGGCACTAACTACTGGAGCTTTCTAGAATAAAAAGTGGATTTAGTTGTTTTTTTCCCCAAAGTGCTTATCAAACCTTTCAGTGCACTCTGTTTGACTTATGTGCTCCACACCAGATTGTTTGCTGTGTTTGAAAACTGATGCTATGGTAATGTTATAGATTGACTGATTTGAAAGTCAAATAGCCTACAATTTGGTATACTCGGCCTTGGGCCATGTGAAAGGCAGTGTGCTAGAGCATTTAGATTTACACTAACACATTGTCAAAACACTCAACGCATGCAGCCAGGGGCCATGGTATGAACCTGACTGCTCCACATCAAACAAGGTGAAACATTTCACTGAGGCTTGACTATGCCAACTAACTGTCATACACACAAACACACTGACTATCCCACTCACACATGCACAGTGCAGACCCCAGTTTCACCCACGTGTGTTCCTTGTACTGTCAGAGAATAAGCTACTGTCTTTCCTGGCACATCATCATCAACTAGCAGATTAAAAATAAAAAAAGGCATCATTACTACAACACTGTAGTGTCTCACTCTGACCTCTGCCTGCAGTGAGACTGATGGACCGGGACTTCATCCAGCCAGCAGACTGACTAAAAACTGACTGACTGGCTGGTCTCTGACTGAGCCCTTTATTTAGCTAACTGTTTGAGTTATCAAATCACTAACTGGCATGTTTATCAGCTGGCCCTTTGCATGGATGGATGATATGGTGACTTGCTGACTGACTACACTATTCAAAGATGGTATTCGTAGATACAATTTTAGTTATAAATCATAGCACCCCACATCTAAAGACAAAGGACATTTTTGGGACACTAAATTAAATATGTGCCAGAGGAGTACTTGTCTGAACCTTCATCTGAAAGTTTCTCTCAGACATCAAAGTCAGGTAGTGGGGCATGTGAAAGAAAAGAAGAGGGAATCTAAAAAGATACAGAGAGAAGGAAGTAAATGAAAAAACAACACAAAATAAAAAAAATTCCCACAAAATTATTGCATAATTTTCCCTCAGTTTACTGTATTTTTTCTGTCAGTCTCCAACGACAGATCCAACAGAAGAAACCTGTCATTGCCATTTTATCAGTCTAAAGATATGGGTACTGATTATCTAAATTGCTGTAAGATAAAAATTCCACAACATAAAATTTCATTTCATTCTCGATGCCAGTATATCGAGAGTGATTAGATTTGTTGTGCAGCTCTACTGGAAAACAAAATGGCATGAGAGAGAACCAAAAAATTGACCGTTAAGACATTACTCTCTGAATACAACCAAGCCAAATGCTTATCTCAACGTTTGGGGCAGAAGGGGCTTTACTTTGGAGCAGAGCTGCTCAAATATGCACTATTTGCATAGCGTACAACTTCCCAGTCACTGCGGATTAGGCAAACAATACAGCTCCCCCATATTGCCCCTTGTGCCAAAAAAACCTCCACCCAAATTAGTCTTTCTTTGGCCAGTTATAAAGACCTGAGTATGAATGAGGGCCTCTGTTAGTCCAGGGAAGATAACACACTCTCACTCACAGTGAGGGGGAACCAGCACGGTGTATTTGGGCCCTCCTCAACATCTGACTGCAGAGAAATGATTTATCTTGACCCGCACACTGTCCTCATCGGGGGACTGGGGCACGTTTTACACCTGTCCGACTGTTGGCTTTCATGACATGTTCATGTATGCAGAGAGCATGCATGACTTCTTACACATACAGTATGTGAGAGCTAAAAAGATGTCTGCTACATACTGATTAGAATAGGCTCAAAAAGTTTTGTCATTAGTCCAGGACAACCTGCCATTCTTGCACCAGACTTGCAGTAAGACAGGAGTCCAAGCCAAACCACTAAACAAGCAGCCAAAGTAGAACTGCTACAACTAAAATGTTACTTTTCGAAAGATCATTCCCATTTTTAGGGAAAATTGTTTGTGTATTCAATGCATGCATGGATGTTTCCCAGTGTACAACACATGAGCCATTGGGTTGAGGTGTGGTGAAACACCCTGAGTTGATTAATGGAGTTCAGACTTTATCAGCCATATGAGGTTTGAGAGGTGCCTGGAGCAAATTCCTCATAGTCAAATAAATTCCAACATGCCCTCCTTTAATCACCAAATAGAGGAATAAGATAAATCTCTTTTCTAAATGTCCACGTAAGATGTAACTCAGAGAACAATAAAATAAACATTTCAGCAAATGACTATATGACTGACAGCCATTCTGATGACCTGATCTGCTTCACTGGCTGCTGCTGCTTTGTTAGTTATATGATATCCTATTGATCATTTCTATGTCATCAAAACTGAACTAGCTGAACTGTGTGTTACAGGTGACTGAAGGTATGAGGCACAGCCACTGTGAAGGTTAGAAGATAAACATAATATGCATTAATTCCACTAATTGGACACTGGGGGTAAAGAGGACACACTGAAGTTGTTGTAAAAAAGAGAAAAAAAAAGTAGGTATGTGAATGCATACGCGTGCATGTGCATATCTGAAAGAGAAAAAAAGAGTAAGTGCAAGGTAACACAGCGACAACAAGAATGTTTAATTAAATTCTGGAAAAGGCTCTGGGTGCTTGTGCTCTAAATGGCCCTCCAGCTGAAAGGAAGGATTAACACAGAGCCCGGACAGGCCTGCAGCTACAGCACGCTCATTACTGCAGAATGGAAAGATAAGTCAGAGTAAAGAGAGAGGGGAAGAGAGACAGAAGGAAAGAAAGACAGAGAGTTGAGGGACAGATGAAATGTAAAACAGAGATGGTGTGTATCTGACTAAGGACTTCCAAACTGTAAGAGAAGAATGTGGATAACAGTAAGCAAAAGGAGCAGAGCGTTGAAATCTCATATTTTACCGCTCATATCACACTTCACAATTCCCATGTAACCATGTAACAATTTTCACTCTATTAAAAGATAATTTCAGGTTATTAAAACCCTTCATTTTGTAGATTAGTCTATATTTTCTATCAATAAATCTATTGAAAAAACCTGTTGAAATTACCCATGCTGTTTATTGTAAACATCCGATATAGGTTTCAGACTACTTTTGAAGTTAAAACCTGACCTACTAGTATCCATAGGATCCAGTCATACTCCTTGTAAAAAAATGTAACTGTAAAACCATTTTTAAAAATAATTAAATAGGTTTTGCAAAAGTAAATTTTGCACCCATTTTTAACTGAGTCATCTTCTCAGGCTTTGCTGGCACATTACTGTGTTCCTTGGCTCACTGTCAATTGTCAAGTGTCAATTACTGCAACAGCACAATCAGCTGTAGTGTTGTGTACCATGTTAGTGCATACCTGTGCATGTACATTTTGTACATTTTTGTGTGCGTACATGATGCTGACATGAAATAAATAATATTCTACAGCAGAGGTGTAAAGTACACAAACTGCATGTACTTGCCGAGAAAAATACTCCACTACAAGCAGAAGTACCCTTTAATTTTTCTATTTATTGAAGTATATGCTCTAAATTTTAAAGTAAAAAAGTGAAAGTACTCCACTAAGACAATTTTAGACACTGCTGAACTTGAACTTGTAACTAATGATGTTAAAACATAGTAATGCAGTACAAAGTACAATATTTTCCTCTGATTTGTAGACTAAAAGTAATATAAAATGAAAATACTGCTGTAAAGTACAAGTACAGTAAAGTAAATGTACTTAGTTACTTACCACCTCTGTCTATAGTGCTACCACTGGTCAAAAACTCAAGGAAGAGCCTTGGTTGGATTCTTTTCAACCCGCCAGAAGGTTCTGTTATGGCGCCTTCTGATATTGTAGTGTTTAACTACAAAACTGGAGACAGATGATAAAAGAAACAGACAGGATTCCAGAAGTGAGCAGAGACACAATAAATGAAAAATACTGAAAAATGTCCATCACTTTATAATAATTACTTCATAAAGCAGGCCTTGGTGTGGCCAGTACTACAGGGATTAGTGTTCTTGAGCTCAAACATGCAGGCAGGCTCTCTCTTGGGCATCTGAATGACTGGGCAGAGCAGGGTCCACTCCAAGCTAAGCCCCCTGAGCCCCGGCCGTGTCTGTATTATGGCCACAGTCAATCTATCTGTGTTCAGTGTCAACAGCCCACACACTGGATTCACAGGGGGCAGTTTGCTCAACCTGCAGGCTACACCCTCAAATGTCCTGTTGACCTGGCTGCTCCCACTGCCAGTCAAATACACACATTTACATTT
The DNA here is from genome assembly GCA_032362345.1 of Sandelia bainsii. Taxonomy (NCBI): domain Eukaryota; kingdom Metazoa; phylum Chordata; class Actinopteri; order Anabantiformes; family Anabantidae; genus Sandelia; species Sandelia bainsii. The sequence goes on along the minus strand of JAUMHL010000027.1, from coordinate 9,181,229 downwards.
CACCCACAAATACTGCTTCTTTAAGTTTCTTGAAACACTGCGGTGGAAGTGGTTGTTGAGGACGTTCATTACAAATAAAACATATATGTATGTGCTTGTACATACAACAACTGAGATTTTTGTAACATTTAGTAACTGCACACAAGGAACATTTGCAAGTGTTACACAAACATCATCCTTGTTGCAGACTAATTTAGTAGGTGGAATGGGTTGGCACTAGGTGTGTGAAAGTATGTTTGAGTGACATCAACATTCCTGTGCAAAGTACAATGTCAACAGCTTGCTAATTTTGCACTTCGACAAGTAAACCAAATAAAGCTCCATTCACAAGTTAATTCTCGTTCTCCACCAGTTGTTGCTTTAAATGGTAGACAATGCTATGTCAGAGATAGGAAGCAAGCAATAGGGATTTAGCAACTCAGTGGTTTATGTTCACCATAATATAACATAAACTAAAAGTTTAAAAAACATCTGTAAGATATTTATAGATGTCTTTCTTTGCTCTTGCTTCTTCAGTTTTCTTCCTTCATCCACTTATTTTGGAAAGCAGCTTTGGTGATTTTGGTGAACTGACCCTCTAAATGACAGAAGTCCAGCAAGTTCTCATAGATGAACAATAGGCCTCCTGTGTCAGTCACCTTCTTTGTACACACAGCTCTTCAGCCCAGTAATGATGGCTACATTAAATGATTGTGGATTCACAAAAATATTGATCACCATAAAGTTGGTTTACGAAAGTTAAATTATTTAAGTGCCACAGTGAGTGAGACATAAAACAATATCCCAGTAGTGATGGCTACGTTATATTATCAAGAATGAATTCAAGATCAAATCAGCACAGACACATAAAAATATACAGATAATTAAAAGCAGGGACCAAGTTTGAAATAGCAGTTTATCTCTGGACAGTTAATATTGACTTTTATTAAACAGGCTGAACGTCACGTCTCTTCACAATCACTCCTACTCCATGATAGCTGTGAAGGTAAAGACCTGCCTGTGAAGCTCTTTATCTCTGTTTATCTAGCTGCACATCACCAGCATCTGAATCATACCTGTGTGGTGTGTAGGTGTGACAGCACAGAGGGTTGACATGACTGAGCAGATTAATTGCTAGTGAACTTGTGTTCAAGTTCAAAGGGAAACATAGATGGGTGAAAAGATAATGCTGTGCTGTTTTAACCTGTTCTGATTGAATGTTGGCTCTGAAATTCACATTGTTGTATTGGTTGGTGGAAACAAGACATTTTAATTAAAAATCAAACAGCTCCCAATATACATCTACACAACATGTGTGTTTGTGCTTCTCTCCATCTAAGTAAGCCTTTTAAGAGTGAAAGTAAGCACCCATAAGCACCCATATGTGTCTCCTGGGGTTCCCTTTGGGATTTGGATCCAAATGAGTAGAGTGTTGGTGCATTAATGAGTAAAGGAGCCCTCATCTCCAACAATACCCCCCCCAAAAACACCCCAACTCTCACACACACACGCACACACACACACACACATATGTATACTAATATGCACACACCACCACCAACACCGTATACACCTCCTCCCTCTCTGCTGACATTTTAAGGCTGTGTTGGGAGCCAGAGGAGGAACTTCTTCATTTGGAGTGTGAGACAATGTGGCAGGCTGGTTGGCTTTGTGCTCCTGACATCCCACCGAGGCACAATATGGCCCCATCAGGGATCAGTGGGAATATACAATGGCCATTACCCACGGGGTTGTGCGAAGGGCCTCAGGGGCAGGGCTGGGATGGGACAGTTTCCAGACTACAGGGTGTCTCGGCCACACTGAAAGAGAGACTGAAGGAGGAAAGAAGATCAGAGAGGACATAGAGAGACGGAAGATTAAAGATAAAAGAGAGGGGAAACGATAAGATTGGCATAAAAAGGCATGGAGAAATAAAAGTTGGAGAAGGTAAGGTGGTGGAAGAAAAACTAAAAAATTTTAAAATGGTAAAAGGTTATGAGAAAGAGAAGAGTGCAGACGTGATAGAGCAAAAAGAAGGAGGATACAAAAGAAGGGGGTACTGAAAAGAGAATAAACAGGGAGCAGGTCCTCTGCCATTGATGGAATAGTGTGCAATCAAAGAGAGGAGACACTCTGCCTTGGGGGTGAATCTCCCTGGGGATACCAAGAGAGGAGAGGGTGCTGGGGGGTTGGTTTATCTTGGAGCTGAACTTGGTTGCATGATCACACTCAGCATAATGACAGCCTTGAACAAACAAGGCAGGGAAGAGATGCATTTTCACCTTCACTGCTGCTGCTTTGACCCTGGAGCTCTTTGAGGGTACACAGTGGGTGGACAGGAGCACATTGGGGGTGGACGTCAAAGGCCAGAGGTTCAGAGGTGGTGACCAGGGGCCACAGAGGGGCATCTAGAAGGACAGAGAGAAAGATACAGAGGGTGGATGTGGGTCAGCAAGCCAGCTGAACTTAACCATCAGTCTCCCACGAGAATCTCCCCTCTGTCACTTCTTTCCACCTTTCAGAAAGCGCTAAACCAGTTAGCTGGGCAAACAGTCTGTGGTGTAGCCTACCTTTAAATGAGCATGGAGGTTGGGAAAGTGTAGCAAAAGGGATACCATGACCTCAGTGTTGAAACATCAAATTATCCCAAAGTCAACCACCCCCATTCAGATGTTACCTGTAATTTTCAGCTTCTTTTAACTTCAGTTGAAAGACTGTAGGGCATGCATGATCTGAGCCATTCCTGTAGCTCCTGACCAAATGTTTGCTCTCACCTTAGTTAGGGGTCAGTACAAGTCTGATTAAATGGGTCAGCGCTCACCTATTTTCAGCCCTTGCTGACAGGGAGATGCATTAGTAATCTGGGAGTACTTCCCTGGAAAGAAGGGAAAAAGATAAAACTGCTGTGCCAGTGGGTTTGCCTGTGCCCTAGGAAGTTTCTCCACAAATCTCCCAATGGTACATCTTTCCTGTGATAGAGGTGCTCTTATCTATATGCAGCCTGCTCTGGCAGAAATTAAGTGAATTTCAGTATTGCTGTGGTATATAGTTCTTCAGAAATATTCTGCGCTCATTTGGGGCTGAGCAGAGATGCCAGAGCCAGATGGCTCTCTGCCTTTACTGTCGCTCCCTCACACGTATTGTCTCCCAGTCTGTTTCTGCAAATCCACACTGTTTTGCCATGTCTTCCTCTCACACATATGAAGTCTTGTGCAAATAATTTTATGGAGTTTGGAGGATTACAGACAATGTGACTCTAGCTTGCGTGGAGTCACAGGATGGAGGTGGTTATGTAGGAGTACAGTACTTTAGAGCTCCACGGTTATGTAAAAACTATACAAAGACTAAAATAGATCAACTATGTGACAGTGCACAATATGAAACCAAACAACAAACAGGTCCTTCCAATGTGTTCCAAGGAGAAATCTTTTCACTCACTATATCCTCCAGTTCAAGCTCCTGTCTACTGCTCTTGGTGCACAAGGCTCCACCCTGGGTGCTGCCACAGGTTTATTTAGAGCCGGGGGAATGTCCACATTGCACAGCTTGTCTGAATGGAGACTCACAACATGGTGCCCCCCCCCCACCAAAACTTACCATCTGGCCTGGTCCTCTGCATTAAACCCACGCACAGCAGCATGCTACGGAGTGCACAGATGTGGGATCAAAATATTCCCATGCTTGTGTGCATATGGAGACATTGCACACAAGCAATGTCTTTTTCATAGTTTAAACAACAAAATCAAGTCCATTCTTTTTGGTTTCTATTTTATTGCCATAGTTTATGTTAAAGTAATAAGCAATAAAATAATAAAAAAGGAGGACATATTGGATAGTTATTTCTTGTTCAGCTCTAGGTCAGAAATCCCTAAAGATCTTCTACGACCACATAGTAGACAGACTGTTCTCCAACAAGAGCTGAATGGCCATAAGCACGCTGACCTTTTGGGGTCAGAAATCACTGTGTCCACTGTGTGGTCTCTGGTGTATAATTGACATTTAATGAAGGCCTCCGTTAGCGTGGGACCATTATGGCACTGAGTAGAAGAATGGAGAGTGGGGAAGTGGTGAAATGGGGGAATGGTAAAGAAATGAGGAAACATTCTAATAAAAATGTTGTAGAATTGGAAAATAGCTGATAAGGTAAGTGATGTGTGTGAGGGAAGGGTGTAAAAATCAGAGATAAAAACAGAGATAGAGAGAACAGGGCAGGAGAATGGCACATGGGAAACATGGGAGCAAGGGAAGAAAACCCAGAAACAGACACACAGGATGACAGCCTGTTGTCTGGCTGCCAACCCCATCTGTCTACTTTCACATCACCTCCATCAACTCCAGAGAGCAAGACAGCCAGTGAGAGAAATGGAGATAGAGGGATTGAATACAGCAACGTGCCACATGTTGACAGTATGCCCTGAAAGGCGTGCCCTGAATAGCATAACAATGCATGAGATGTTCCCACAAGTGATCCATTTGTACAAAACCCCTGAATAATCTATATAATATATATACCTTGTCTTAAAGTTGTTTTTTTTCAGGGCATATCTAGGTTCAAGTGCATTAAACACAACTCTTAATTTGCACAATAGTCTGTCACAGTCCGGTTCTTACAGCATATGTAATGACTAGATCAAAGTGGCTAAATCTATTCACCAATGAAACAGCCAAAGCTCATCTACAGTAATGAAAAGGTGTGTGTTCTTTCTGCCATCTCATTTTCCTACCTCTTAGAAATGGAGTCTGTGTTTCTAAAGAGTGGCTGTTTTTTTATCTGCTTTAAACTAACTGAAGTTGGCCGAGTATCAAAGTCTACACTTGGGGAAAACCAAGCTAAAACACAATGGTCCACAAAATGTGATAAGTAAACAATTGTGTGGCCAGAGGTCAGCCATTGTGGTGTGCGACTTAAAATTGTGGCAGTAAAAAAGGGATTTGCCTGAGGTCAGAACACTGTGCCCTCACAATCACAGCAGATCTAAGAAGCAGCAAGAAAGATGAATGGAGCATGGTGGGGAAACCCCTATAATACCGTAAAGTATGTTATAGAAAAAGAACATAAAAACGTACATCTAAATAGCTGCTCTGAGCGATGGAAACAATCTATCTCGATATGTTGAACAAATTGTACTGCTTATAAATTTAGGATTGCATATTCCATACTTGTGATAAAGGTATATTATACTGACATAAAACATAAAATGATAGTTTCCTATATTAATTACATTAAGTATTTGTTTTATTGTTTAGTCTCCTTGTAAGTGCGGTGCTGTAAAAAACATTAAAAAACAAACAAAAACATTACCACCCAATGTACCTTTTTTTTCACAGCAGACATATTGACTTGTCATAGCAGGAAAAGTACAGGTGTTACTAAAAAGATCAAAGATGGCTTTGTGTTATTCAAATGTCCCAGTGCGCCATGAGAGTGTGCCAGTGAGCCAACATGCACAACACCAGGATGCTGAAACCGAGGCGGCTAAATGGAATTCAGCAATGATTAATTACATTATTCACACATGTTATTTGATTTTCCTACTGTGACGTTTAAATATGTCTACTGTGAAAAAAAAAGTCCTGCAAAATGTAATTAAATTTCTGCAGTTTCATATTCACAACTGAAAACTTTGCCGGATTATAACAAAGTCATAGATTTTAAATTAGACTTAACAATTTCCAGAGAAAGGGCGTGGGAGAGCTGGTCTGTCGCCGAAAAGACGCCGATCGCGTGTTTTTGGCAACTGACGACAAGTTATTGCAAGTTCTACTGTCTTCCAGGTGCATTCACTCTGACACAGTAACACATATATTGATTCTGACACTTCTGTGGTAATCTCACGTCCTTGTTTCATTTTGAGTGGTCTTGATCATACTATGCCATCGCTGTGAGAATTATTTAGTAACTCTTCAGTCATTTTTTACATATAGTCCTTTTATCACAAGCATTTCTCAGTTGAGGTTTTATAGTGACGTAGACTTCTTTTTTTTGTGACTTGTTTTCATTGTGGGATATTATGACTCAGGACAGAGAGCAAGTGCTTTGATGTGTCTTTTTAGAAAACAGTGACAAATCAAACTGAATATTTTCAGAACTCATACTTTTCCAGTTTCTGGAGAATGGAACCTTGTAGAATGCAAGGCAGTCAAAAACTATTAAAACCTCTCCTTCTGGGGTTTAAAGATATTCTAAAATAGACTGTGCGACAAATTCAGCCCTCAGGGAGGACCTCAGGCTGTTCTTCCCAGACAAACTTTGGTTTCCCATGAAGCGCTCATTCTCCCAGCTTTGTGATCTCTTTACATTAATTCTGTTTGTCATTTACTCCATACAGTAGTAGAATTAACTTCTTGTGTAGGTTGCCAGATCAGTGCACACACACACACACACACACACACACAAACATACTAAATTATTACACAGTAAATATTTTAATAGCCACACATTCTTCTGTCTACTTTCCTGTCTGTCTTCTTCTTTACTTCATCGGTCTGTGTCTGCACAAACAGGCATACACACATATGTGCAGTATCTCTAATGTCAAACATACAACAAGCAGAGAGCAGAATGAATCGCATGCCAAGATCAGGAGCAGAAAATCTGATCCTCTTGAAGCTTCTTATTAAACTGACAACACTCCTGTTGAGTTGGCAAAGTTGAGATCGGTCAGACACCTCTGAACTGGTTTTCTGTATGTTCACCTCAGACTGAACTCATGATCAAGCAGAAATTTTCTTTTTTTTTACATTTGCACAAGACCTTATTCCACCTATCTCATCCACACACAAAGAAAAATATTTTCTTTATACCTATTATTGTTCCTCATCCTTTCCCGTCTTTCCTTTCAATGTCTGTCTCCCATCCCTTCAGTACCTGAAACCACACAATTAAAGCAGTTAACGGTCACACTAGTGTGTGTATTTATGTGCACGTGCAACATGTGTTTAATATAAACAGACTTGAAGACAAGCATCTGTTGCCCGAAATTAACTGTCGACACAGGAAGGCAAACAGTAAATTATACGCTCTCTGAAAGTCAGTGTGCTTCGTGCTATCTTGGAGAATGGTATGTGAGAGGTAATGGCTTGTAACTAGGAGTCAGGATTACCAGGCCCACAGCTATTCTTGCCATAATGAGAAATCATTAGCTAAACCGCACTGAAGACACTCACAGGCTCCAACGGTTCACTGTGTTCTGTGTACTGATAGAGGCGGAGATTTTAAAAAATTATTGTGAAACATGAATGAAATAATTGTTTTGTTGTTGTTGGAGGGATCTTCACCTTATATTTACACACAAACACACACATATACACAACAAAGTTAGGGATGTGTGCTTGCCTGTCACTAGCTATCAGATGTTCACACATGTGGAGTTGTTGAGGGAAGAGCTGTGTGCATACCTGGCCTTGTCCCCTGCAGGTTACCTGTCAGTTACAGCGTGTCACGGCTCACAGAGACTACCCTCAATGCTGTTGTGTAAACCACGGATTAGTGTTCATACAGCTCTAATATTCTCAATCACATGTAACACCAAACAGTGTTGTCTTTTAAATGATGACGTTTGACTGAAATTCATTATTCAATCACTTTTTTTTTTTTCTTAAATTTTCATCATCCATCCATCTATTATTTTAATTGCTTTTCCTGTCAAGGGTCGTGGAGGTGCCGGAGTCAATCTGAGTTGTCATTTGGTGAGAGGTAGTGTACACCCTACACAGGCTGCTAGTCTAGCACAGGGCCAACATGTAAAGACAGACAACTATTCACACTCGCATTCACAACTATGGAGAACACACCAGTTAACCTAAACTCATGCCTTTGGACTGTGGGAGGAAGTCAGACTACCTGAAGGAAACTCACACAGGCACAGAGAGAACATGCAAAATCCACACAGAAAAGCCATATTTTTCACCCTGAACCACAAATGTTACCTCACTGTGGCACTAGAGGAGGAGGATGACAAACATTTATGAAGATCCATGCTCTGAGTGCCATGAATATCTGTACACAATTTGGCAATTCATGCAAAAATTGTGGATTGTGATAGTCTTAAGCTTTGGACTCCTGCCTGCGACTCAGATTAAAGGTGAGAACGTTTATTTTTTTAAAGAATAATCAGGATGGCAGGAGCTGATGGACGAGGAGGGACGTGAACCTGAACTGCAAGGGAGGACAGGTGAGTGAGAGGAACTGGAGACCAGAGAGCCAAGTTGGAGACTGTGGCAGGTGATATATTTGAATCCAAACTGAAGGGGTGGATACTGCCACTATAATCCAGGGAGAACATGCAAACTCCACATGGTAGCTCTGAATCTAGGTCCTTCTGGCTATGAGGCGACAGTGCTAGAGACCACACCATCGTGCTGGCCTAGTAATGGCAATAAATATGATTATATCATTAAGGAGATATACGAAAGATATAGGTTATATATTGGCCATTGTCTGTTAAGAGTTCAAGTTTATACGTGACCTGAATCTAAGCTGTGAGAGAGTAAAAAGGTCTGAAATGTAAAGAAGTGTTATCTGTCATTCCACACTGACGCATACTTCACCTTGAGAAAGGTCTGGTGGGAAAATACAGTAGATGAACTCTTCCCGGAGGGTCTCTTAATTTTCTCTTAACCTTCTAGTTTCTCCTTTGTCCTGTCTCTCACCTTTTGAAGTCCATTTCGTAACATGACCCTCTCTTCACCCTCAGCTGATGAGCCAAGAGGTCGTAAACTCAGGCAAAATGAAACCAGACATATGTCAGAATTCAGAACACCTGACAGCAAGAATGCATATACAGCAGATTTGGTCCAGGAGAACTTCAGGTTTTCTTTTCTATTAGGGAGTTAACTGCATCATAGGATGTTCCATCTGTAAAATAGTCCCTGAGTGGATGAAGTGAAAATCAGAACTCTGAGTCATTTCTTGAACTCTGTTAGAATGATTTCCCCTTTAAAATATGCCCTGTTTCCTTTAAATATATTAATGGACATATTACTGTTAAGGCTTGTGCACTTGTCTGTGGTTTATGCAATGAAAGCCGTTGTCTCCCTAATGAAAACTGTGAGAGAGAAACAAAGTTTAACTGTAACTTTACTAACAGTGTCACCAATTGAATGTGTAAAATAATATGTAACCTGCTAAATCACAAGAAAGATCTGGGAAAGTCAATATTTAAAAACTTGTTGACTAGTATTACTCTATCCACATACTGTTCTCGTTTGCTTTGTGTCTCACTCTCTTTTTATTCACAAAAGCACAGGAACCTGTAGGCTAGGTTTCTTAATGCTTTAATGGAGTATGCTTGTGTGTGGTGTGTGCACGTCTGTCTCGCTTTGGAGAGGCAGAGAACTCCTTCATGTCAGGGGGAGTCTTCTCATTAATCCTAAACTAAAGAGCAAATATCCAAAAGAAAATGTTTAACAGTGTGTATATACTGTATATTCTCATACTCCCAGCATCAATATGAAATAATGCATGCTTTTGGCTTTCTTTTTCTATTGGCTTGGTATGAAACTGTCAGTCTCAACCTGCCCTGACTGTTTTCATTTAAGTCAGGTAAGAGAGACAGAAAAGGTACATTACGGATTAAGGAAGAGAATAAAAGTACAAATCTGTATTTTCATTTTTTTATATTTTGTGTTGACACGTACATAGTGTGAACTTTAACATGTACAGTATGTGCATGAATGCATGGGCACACTTTCGAGTATGTGAACAGGGTGAGGGTACCCAGCAGCATCGGGGACAGCCAGCAGCCATTTCTTGTGCTTGACAGAGTTGTCAGAATGCATTCACTCACCCCCTCTATTTCAGGAGCGCAAGGCATTCATTCTTCCATCAGAGAATAGAAGGATGAGACCTGGGAGGTGTCTTCATCCATAAGGGCAGACAGAATCACACAAAGAAACGTACGGTAGACTTGTAAACTTACAGAATCTGACAGTGCTAGTCAGTAGAATGGGACACAGCCTGAGTCCCTGTGAGCCATCTCCTGTGCCAGTCACACTAATGCACCTCAGTGATGGACGGCAAGACAGAACCCGGTGTCAAACGGCTAATATTTTACTTCACAGGGCAAATGTACCTACAATGAAATTTACATTAGCACTGCAACACAAGCAATGACAATAAAAATATTGCTCTTGCCTCATGTTATCCTCTTAACATTCTGCTGACACTGACACTCATGCTCAGAGAGTCAAAGCCATCCTTGCTTCAGGCTACTTTCATTCTCTACCTTGCGTTAGGACATGAGCAGACCTGCCTGTCACGTCTCACACCAAATTATAGCGAGAGAATGCCCCTAACTGCAAACTGACTTCTAATAGTATGTGTTTGTGTATACTTGAATATACAGTACAGCATGTGCATGTGTGATGCACACATGTGATAGTCAGGTAATGTGTTTTGGTACATGCAAACAGCAATTCATAACTATCAGTTATACATTATATAACTGAACCTATCATTAAAAGGTCACATTCATAAATCATGCTTTGCAAATATCATAATACATTCCTTGAAGTTCAATCATTTTCCATAAATGTCACATATAAAACTCATAATTCAGGCTGAAGACTCAGAATACATTTGACTAAATGCCAGCTGTTGAATTCCAAGAAAGTGGCACTGGTTAAATTATAAATACATCAAATTTAAGAAAATTAACCGGTCAAATGTTAAAGAACAATAAACTCAAAATGTAAAATTGTTGCTGAAGTCATGTTTAGTCAACCAGGTTTGAATCATCAATGGTGCATTACAGCAACCGTACCTTTATCTGACTCTGCTTGATGTATGTAAACAAGGCAGGCGTTACAGATCCAGCTCTGTGTGTGTGTGTGTCTGGAAGCTTCATACACAGACGAATGGAACAACTGGCCTACACTTTGATTGTCTGCTGCCAACGCCTTGTCTGTTTGTTTACTGTACAGTGAGATAAGCAAAATCCAAAACATAGTAAATGCTCAGCTTGCTCCAACGCTCATCCGTTTCTCTGGAATGCCGCTCAGTTTCTACGAAGGCAGTCGGTTACCACTTGAGGAGGAGGGTGGAGAGTTGTTCATTTAAACAGCGCACAGTTGTTTGATCTAACTGCAGTATGATTTGTTATGGTGATGTCATTGAACCCCTTGGGGTAGTTTTTTTTATTTTAGGTGTTGTTTTTTATAGGTAGTTTTTTATAGATGTTGAACATGAAATGGAATAATATATATATATTTAGAGAGTTTTAACACTTGATCATATACAGCAGGTCTTCTTTTTTAATTGAACCATCTAAGAGTCTGAAGAGGTTAAAGGCCTAGTCATATCATCATTTAATGCAAATTTAACAGGAAATTTTATTTAATGGAATTAATTTTAATTGAACTTCTTTAAGAGGGGTGTCGGGTGAAGTAAATCTGTGCAAATCTTTTGCACGTAGTTTGACTTTAGTTAACCTGTTACCACACCCTGCTGACAATAATAACTTAGCTTTAGGGGAATGGAGAGCTGGACAAAACGTAACTATACGGGAATTAATGACCTGTAAAGGTGCTGGTAGATGGAGTTTTTTTTTTACCTTGGAACAGAGCCAGTGTAGCTGTATCCTCCTTTTTCCAGGGCTTGTGATAAGGTAAGTGGCTTGGTCTAAACCACTTAAAATTTTGTAGAATAGAGTATATTCTCAGTTTTAGCTAAATGTGAATCTGAACTGATGTGAGCTTCATAAAGTCTTAAAGATAATACAAATAATAATTCATTTATTGCATTCATGTATAACAGTTTTAACAACAGTTGTTAATCTATGGGGGTCATACATTAACAACTTCAAATTTATCTCCAACACCAAAATCTATAAGAAGAAAAAAGGACTGGAGAAGCTAAGAGCCTCATCTAAACCGTTCCAACATAAACACGAGCATTCACCCACATCCATATGCATATAAAGCCACACACACACAAGTGTTTAGGCACAAACCCACACAAATGAAATGTGTGTGCGTGTGTTTTGATCAGCCTTTTTAATTGTGCGATCCTGCATCTCGCCTGGTGTATTTACAGAACGCATAACAAGGCCATTGGAGCCAATTATACAAAGAACAGTCTCCAAACCATCGTCCAGGCGGAGGAATCACAGAAATATTTATCCTGTTTAAAAGTTTAGGAAGAAGAGAAAGGGCCTTGGCACTAAACCCTTTAGTGAGGCAAGGGGAATGAAAACCTCCAGTGTAAAAGGACCTATTAGTTTCAGGACATGGGCATTAGCATGATAGTAGACTTATCCTCAGGGCTGAAGAAGAGGGACGCTGTATCTACGCTTTCAGCAAGTAGGAGAAGGGGGGGGTTCCTTTACATACACATACACACACAAACTCTCTGATAGGCAGGGAAATGCAAAGTGGGGCCCTATACAGAGCATGAGGCACACCAGCGAACCAGTAAATAAGGAGGAGGAGGAGGTGGGGAGGAAAGAGGGCGGGTCGGGGAGTAGAGGGTGATGAAGAGAGAGAAGAATTAAACTCTCCCACAACAGACCAAGAAGAGGAGAACCATTAAAAGATGTAAGGAGCAATTTGTAAAACTCAAAGTGACAATAATGCTCTGCATGCATGAAAAAAGAGTTTATACCTTATTTATGCTCTGCTCCAGTGTGTGATGATGAGTTAACAGTTGCATGGTATCCCAGGAAAGAATTCCGAGGTGTTTAAAACAGATTTTATAGTGTCAGATGGTAGATAAGACCTAAGGATCTCTGCTATTTCATTCATACCCAGTGAGGCGAAGATGGAGAAAAGATGCCTAACGAGAAAACACACGGGAGAGCTCAAAAGAATGGGAGGGGTTAACCTGTACAGAACAAGTTGACCAACACTTCACGCCAAGTTTAATGTGAAAGAGTCGACACAGGAAGCCCACAGTCAGATATCATTATTCCAAACACACCCACAAACAAACACTCAGTGTATGCTCAAATACAAGCGCAACCATGTGCGGTCATAGAGATATGCAAATGTGTGTGCGGGTGTGTGGGGGCAGCAGGAGCAGGGAATTTCCTCAGTCTGGGTCACAGGGGCCATTTATGTACGAACCATGTGTTGATATAGTGTAAAGATGAAAGAGACACAAGCAACCCATGCAGGCAGAGTAATAAATAGGAAGAATGAACCTCATTACAGACCAGTTAGCATGGTGCTGAGCATGCTGGGGTAGTGGTAGTGGTGGACGTACGGGCATTGAACTGTGAATTGACAAAACAATCAGTAGGCAGGGGAAAGAGGGAGGGCTGGTTACACGGAGGAGACGCCTCTGAAAATATGATAAATGGGCTGTTTAATGTCAGCATTCAGAGTTTTGAGACAAGGCAAGATGTTGAGGGATTAGGCCTTAAGAGTCAATATTAGTGTTAGTGGCATTAGGGAAGCCCTGTCTGGTTAAACAGAGCAGGGAAATAAAGCATTTCCAGCTGATGTCAATGTTTGAACAATGATTCTAATCATTTGTACAGAAATGGGGTCTGCCTTGGTTTATCTATTAGATCAGGTGCTGGTGTGGGGCTGAAAGAAAGGGCTGCATAGTAAGATGAGGCAGAACAGTATCCTGAATGCACCAATGGGGGTAGAAAGTGTAGAAGATACTATATAGCTCGCTAAGGAGGAGCACTATAATTTGACTGTAAGGCTGCTTAAAGGTGTGATATTTTAGTGGCTGTTTTCATAAGGCAACCATAAATATCAGTAGAGCACTGGAGAGTCACTTTACTTGACTACTGCAAGTGCAATTTTAAGTAAATTCTACAAGCAAGAGAAGTTGAAACTTATTATAAAAATATAATTAAAGCTACAATCTGTGATTTGCCAATTTGCTTGAAACTTTATTAATAAGATAAAAGTTTTTCAGTGTTTTCACTGACCATTTTAAGTGTATTTTGTTGATATATGTAAATTTAGCAACACACTCAAAATAAAATTAGGGCAGAGGCAAAAGAAGGCTGTAAAGTTTTGAAATATTCACGTAACAAACTCCTGTCTGATTCCATCAGAAACAGGTGAGTATACGATGAGGCTCAGTGTTTGCAAGCAAAGATGAATAGAATAGAATATTTGTCCACACAAGATTGCAAAGAATTTCGGCCTTTTACCTTCTGCAGTACATATATAATATTGTGAAAAGATTTGGGGAATCCATGGAAATCTCAGTACATAAAGGCCAAGGGCAGAAACCACTGTTAAATGTTTATGACCTTCAAGCCCTCAGGCAGCATTGTATGAGAAACTGTCATGCTACCTTGATGAATATAGCCACTTGGGCTCAGGAGTACTTTGGAAAACTATTGTCAATAAACACAGATTTGTAACCTGAAACTCTATTATGCAAGTTGGAAGCCATACATCAAGTCCGTCCAGAAATGCCACTGTGTTCTCTGGGCCCGAGTTCATATCAGATGGACAAAAAAAACAGAGATGAGTCTCTGTGATGGTAACAGCGCAATAGTTTAGATTTGTCAAGGTACCATTAACATGGAGGCATGTATTAGGATTCTACAGAGATATATGCTGCCATTAGGACAACAAAGTTTCCTGGGATCCATCTGATACTTCAGCAGGACAATGACAGACCTTATTTTGCAGGTGCTACAACAGCGTGACTTTGTAGACAGCGTGTGTGTGTTTGACTGTCCTGCCTGCCGTCCAGATCTGTTTCCTGTTGAAAATGTGACACATGATGAAGAGGAGAATCGGAAAACTTTGACCACGGACCGCTGAAGTGGAAGTCTTCTATCCAATAAGAATGAGCAAATACTCAGTTTACAAAACTGCACCAATCAGTGTCCTCAGTTACCTGATGATCCACAAGTGTAAATGGAAAGGTGATACAGTGGTCTATTTATTTCACAGTTTAACAATTGGTTTGCAGTTTCAAACTAATCAGGCAAAATAGAATCAAATTATGATGGATATGGATTATATTCTTAGCTTTTATGGACATCTGACAGTGTATAAAACACTTAACAGAGATTTTTGTATCTTATATTTTTGTTAATTAGTAGCGCACGTAGTTATTACTTCAGCTCAAGTAAAAATAACACGCACAGACATGAGTGTAAGGGCAGAACTGTTTATATCCATTCCAAACAGCTACATTTGAGGGAAAGCCTGTCATCATTGCCAGCTCCTGGCTGAGTCCCACTGGCACTTACAAACTGCTGTATAAAATGGGCATGAACATCATCAGATTGTCTGTTTAAAAATGTGCAAATGCCATAGGAAAAGATGTTTCAGATGTTGGTCAGATGATCAAAAAACTTAACTTACGCTCGACATTTTCAGTAGCACTGCTGGCTCTAGTGTGGCCACAGTCACAGAACACAGAGCAGGTATTTGTATGAACAAAACTACACTAATTTCCATGATGATTTATTATTTGCCACCTCTTTACTCATACAAATCATGGGTCATTTAAGAACTAAATTTTAAATTGTGAATTACAAGGTTTGGGTCAGTAAACATTACTGAGTAGACTTTCTAATGTTACATAACAACAACACACCCACCTACCCAGGTGTTTTTACTTACTAACATACAGTGGGAGCCCAAGGTTGTAACTGCAAATTCAAAAGATCCCCAGACTAACTGACAGTACAGCTCCTGCTACAGTATGTCTAGTAAATGAGGCTGAATAGTACATCAGGTATGACAGATAACATGCAAATGAGACCACATTCAAGATATCTCTGATAATGCGTCAAAATAACTGTTCTACAAGTATTTGCATACATGCACTATTTAGACAATAGCAAACTGATATCATACAGTTATGTTGCTGTGGTAATGCATGTGTGTGTGTGCTTGTGTGTGTGTGTGTGTGTGTGTGCAGAGGTATCCCTATAAGACAGGGGGAATATACTTGGCCCGCCTACAGCTGTGATGAATGGGTCTGAGGCTTTGTACCACAATGCCCCTCACTTCATTACTGTCACATGGAACAGATGGTGCTTTTCAACGTAGCATCACATGTACACACACACGCACACATACACACACTCTTTTTGGGGATGCCGTCGTCCTGAGATGTGCACACACATGCAGGGGACAAGAAGGCTTAATGAATTCTACACCACATGCAGCTTCTGCCCTCAGACGAGGCATTAATTTACAGATCTGAAGAGCAACCAAACAAAAAATTATATGATGAGTATGAAACGTTAAATAAACTAAAGAGGGGGTAATTGAATGAAGCAGGGAATAAACAAAAACCTGCGTTCCAGCTTACAAATGGAAAATTGTTTTGGTAATTAAGAATCTTGATTTGCCAGCACAACAATGTTTGGGGGAAAACAATAACGTGTGTGTGTGTGTGTGTGTGTGTGTGTGTGTGTGTGTGTGTGTGTGTGTGTGTGTGTGTGTGTGTGTGTGTGTGTGTTGATGCCTTAGGGAAAACGCAGGTTACACACGCTTCTTTTCGCTGTGTGCCTCAACTGGTGTTCAGACAAATACACACACAGTTTGAGCAAGCATTTTTTCTTATTATGCATGCAAACAAATTTACTAATCCAAATATGAGATATGCCAAGAATCATATTAAATATTGCACTTGTTTTCACATCTTATGCACCAAGATCAGCAAAGAATAAATTTCACCACCTTTTTGCTCATTTGACTTTTATTCTTATTTTCCTCCTTTCAGGCCCCAAAGTCCTGGGCCTGTGGATGTGTGTGTAGCATTTGTGAAGGCCCACTGCTTGAGCAACTCTCTGCTACCTCCAGCCTTGAACCAGATTTCCTCCTCAACCCTGACAGTTATCCCCTCTCTTCCACACAGGTCACAAATTAATAAGATCTCGCAAACTCAGTCGCACAGGAGCATCCCTGGAGGGCGCCAGTGTGGTGGGGAAATGGACAAGCCAAGGGGTCTGAGTTGGTCTGAGTTGTGGGGTGGTGAAGTGTAAGGAAGCAGGGTGGTGCTGAGTGGTGAGGTCGCCTCTGGAGAGATGTTAGGCAGAGTAATGATGGATGTACAGTAAGTCTTATTAAAGGGGAGCAGGATTTTATGCTTCTCTTCTCTTTCTTTACAAATCTCATTTATATCTTCCTAGTATTCATTTTTAATTTTTTGTATTCTCATGCATCTTATTTCCTTCCTTACCATTTTGTCTTTTGAGACAAGTTACATTTGACTTACCAAATAAAAAAGTAAAAATCTTGACAGTCACAGCCTATAGCAAGCAAAGGTCACTGGGCTGTACACTCTGCTTACACCTGTCAATGAGTGGGTGCAATAAGCACTACCTTGTAACTTAGCACACAAACACATACATCTTGGTCACACTATCTAACTGAAAATCAGAGCTACTGATACAGGGACTGAGACCACACGCCACACAGCACCCAGTATACAAACTCTATCTCTGAATGGAAGGAGTCCACACAACATGGTCCCTGCATTATCTTATTGGTTTAACATTAAGCAAACTGTGGCAGCACACCAGACCCCCAGCTTTTGGTTCCTCTTTGCTTTATGATATTTCTATTTACTCTCCTTTCCTCCTGACATCTTGAAGGGAGCTATTAAAGATGTGTCTCTCATATTTACAAGAGGACCAAGATTGAACTTGTGTACCTGTGTGCATCTATGTGTGAATGGGTAGTTTCACTTAAATGAGAGCAGGAGAAATCAATGAAAAGGAGAAAACTGTGGTAAATAATAAGGAAATGTGTCCTTTATTAGTCATGTTTGCTCCATAGAAATAATATGATGAAAAGACTCCTTTTATTCAAACATATAAATATTGTCTTTAAAATTAGTGAACATAATAAATATGATTTTATTTGTCTCAATTTAGAAACTGCATGTTTACGTCATAACAGGGAACAACATGTGCATATGTGAACACACAATATACAAACAATGCCTGACTGAATGGACATTTTTTGGACTGTTAGTGAAGTAACTGGTCCCAGTAGGCAGCAGATGTAGGACAACCTCCTCACCATATAACAATAGCTCCCAGTCCATGCTGTCCATCCATCTGTATTTGTCCAATACAGTAAAGAATCCCTGCAAGAAAACCAACTGGCATTCTTCTGTTGTCTATTGTGATGAAACTATCACAGGAACAGGTCAGCAGGAAGGCAATCCAACCTAATTCTCTGATCCCAAAACAAAAAGGAAGGCCAAGAATGGACTTTGATTGATCACGAAACAAATGGAACAGATTCTCCCTGCCAGTCTTTCTCTGCAAACACCAGCATCTGAATGGCTAACTTAGTTAATTTCTGGGCCCCGTGGCTTCATACCTGTCAAAGTCTGACTGAGTGGCTGCATTAGTAGGTGGCTCTTGTAATGACTTAGGGGGGTCAAACATGCTACTGTTGCTGCTGTAGGTCTTTGTCTCTGAGGTGAATGAATGTAGACCCCCCAGTAGAGATGACACACATTCCTGTGTCTACAAGGAGATTACTTATCACTCCAGTGGCGTTGGACACCACCAGGTCAAACATACTGTACACAAATGTTTGCAGTACAATGGATTAGTACATCATAAAGTGATCTGATGAATTTGTTTCTAATGGTGCAATGTCCAATGTAACATCTCAGCATTGATAAATCACCACACATAGTATGTGATGTCATCTCAGCTGAATGATCTATATTTTCTGAGGAGGAACCTGTCACAGCATGAAAAACACCAAATATGCTTCTAGGCTACTCTGAGGCATCAAGTTCTTTCTGCACTCAGTGCCTTCGCAAGTTTTATGAGTTGAAAAGTCTTAATATAGACTGAAGATACATCGACTCTTCTTTGATACAGCCGTAGAAAGGTGGATGTTTTTTTTTTTGCACTTTTACTTAGTAAAGGAAAACATTTTTAAAAAGAGAAGTAATGGCTGAGCCAGACAAGGAACAAATGCTAACAACTGGTTAACAGCTGTGGTTCAGCTGGTTAATCAATTGTCCATGTGGTGGGGACAGAGCCAGTTGTGTGATTCCCAATTCTTCCTGAGAAGAGTATTTATTGAGGTGCCAGACAACAGTGTAGTAAGTAATGCTAAATATTACAGCCTATATACCCAATATTTACTGACCTTTAAAATGAGCACCATCATGGACGGGAGAAAGACACATACAGAGAATGCACCTGACTAGCCAAACAGGTTGAGTGACAAGCAATCCCGCAAGAACAAGGACAATTGTGTTTTTGCTTTGTCGGCTATTTGACCACGATCATAGGTTGGTGTCTGCAGCGTGGTAAAGCCCCAGCCTGGACTCTGCCCAGAGAGCTGAGTGAAGGGACGGAGCGATGAAAAAGAGTTTCATCCTTTATTGCTCATAAAGACCCAGGAGTGGAGTCACTTGTGTGCAGTAAAAAGCGCTCAACACCTGCCGGGATGTTGACTTAAAATCTTTATCACCAATATCTAATCGCTTGCCTTCTCCCCCTGATAAATGGGCTCATGTTGGAATTTTCCCCCTCTAACTAAAATACATGCTAAACACAGGTGTGTGTGTGTGTGTGTGTGTGTGTGTGTGTGTGTCTGGGGGAGGGGGTTACTGGGGGGTGTTTGACAGAGAGTATATGTAAGGACCTGTGCATTTATTCACTTATGGTTGACATGGTTAATGCTTAAGCAGGTGTAGATGAGTGTACTGATGCCTATGTGTTTGCCAGTAGATCCTCTATACCTGAGTAGGCCATGAACCTGGGTGTAAAGAGGAAGAGGACAGAAAAAGGTTGTTATCTAACAAACTGTGATTAATGGTAAACAGAGCAGACGTGCTGACACATGCCATTGAAATTAACCAAAAACCCAGCACACAAAAATTCAAAGAGGGAAATGCTGTTTACACTTATTATAAGGCAGATAATTAAATTGGATGAATGTGGTGAGTCAGTTCTATCTTTCTTTCTTTGTAACTCTCCAAGAAATACCTCGAACATTCCTCTCAATGAGTAAAAAGCAGAAAAGAAAATCAAGTGATGTTCAAAGCTGAATGGCTGACGGTTTCTTTAGCTCTAGTACAATGATGGGCTTTTCTGCTGCTCTGTGTGATGTGTTATACTAAGATCTTACACACTTCAAAGTGTTGGGATTACACTCTTTGCTTCTGTTAATCCCAGTCCTGTCCTGTTTGTTCACAATGACGGCATGGGCCCAAAAACTGTTACCGCCGGCAACAGAAACACAG
Source organism: Sandelia bainsii (assembly GCA_032362345.1). Classification (NCBI taxonomy): domain Eukaryota; kingdom Metazoa; phylum Chordata; class Actinopteri; order Anabantiformes; family Anabantidae; genus Sandelia; species Sandelia bainsii. The sequence continues at coordinate 9,161,092 of JAUMHL010000027.1, read as the reverse complement.
AGGAGAGAAAGCCAAGCTCTCTACCTGAATCTAAATATTGACTCTGAGGTCTGTCACTGCATTTAGTTTAGCTTGACTGCTATTCACACTAGAAGAAGGTGATTCAAGATGAAAGCACTGCGCATGTAAGGAGAGTCATTACAAAAGCACCAACGAGACGCTGCAGATACTGTGGAATTAGTGGACACTAGTAAAACTAAACCTCACTTTCACTCACTCATGACTACAGTGATGAAGGAATAAACATCAACCAGAAACTCCTCGCAGAGGTGCACCTCCACGCACAGCAGACAATAAATCGGTCAGGTTTGAGGATTGACAGTAATTGTGATGTGTTGTGTCACAGGACATGGCAGCTCAGTGTGGTACAAGGACTGCAGGATAACCTGAAGGTTTAGCATGTGCGTGCGCTTGTCTGTGTCATAGGTCTGAGCATGCACGCAACGACACTGTCAGTAGAACTAAAGTCTCGCCACACCCAGAGGTGCTTGTTATAGTGGTCAAAATACAATGTGAACAGACACAATAAAGTCATAAGAAAACACACCTATGAATATGCACACAGTGTCCTATGCTGTCTGGAAAGGTAAACTGAAAAGTTGGGTCAGGTGGTGGAATGTATCAATGTAACAATGTACATTTACTCAAGTACTGTACTTATGTATAGTTTTACAACACTGGATGTGTACTTTACCTGAGTTTTCTGTTGCTTTGCTACATTTACTTGACAGCGGTACTCGCAACAGAAGTTACTCTGTGAATTGAGATTTTACACCCAAAGATATGATGCACATGTTTCAGATTAAATTAACCATAGATAACAGACTTAAAATGAGATAAATCTGTCTCACTAAAATGACATATAATAATAATAAATACTTCATTGATCCCCTTGGGGAAATTGTTATTTGGACAGCTGAGAGACCTGTGTCAGCGCTATTATGGGGTTTCGGTGTCTTGTCCAAGGACACCTCGTACATGTAGCTTGCTGGGACTGAGAATCGAACTGCTCACCCCTGGGTTGGAAGACGACTGCTCTACCCACAGAGCTGTCATGCCGCCCCAAAATACTACTTGGCCCATACGGGGAATGAACATGAACAACAATTCTCCAACAATTCTCTAACAGCAGTCTAATGTATATCATGAGAACACTGTGAAGGACCAATTTTACTTTAAGTACATTTTTAAGTACATTTGCTGATGAAATTTGAGTAAGATTTTGAATGAAGGTCATTTTTACTTATCTTTACAGTGTGTTTATCTCTACATTTACTCAAGTACAGGATATAGATACTGCTTTTCTTCTATCGCTGTCCTGGTCACATACTGTAGAAGGCCTTTTTCTTACTTTGTTTGTGATTAGAACTGTTATCCCATCCAATCATTAATTTTATTACAGGGCTACCAAAAATAAATCATCCTCCCTTTCACTGCCAGAAATTACAGCTTTATAATGTTCAGTGGCTTTATAGCATTCTTTAATTGAGCCAATGCAGTCTTATTACTCTCCTTACCCACATTTGACCCCTCTGCCTTATTGATTCTGTCTGAAGGGTGTTTACTTGCTTCTCTGCAGTAAAAAGGAATATATTAATGAAAGTGAATTAAACTGTTTAAATTATGTGTCTGCCCACCTACAGAGCAGGTGAGAACACACACACACATCTGAAAATAGTCAGCAGATAGGAGCTGTCACTAAACAATGGATGCAGGGCTGAGACCCAGCCAGCGCTGCCACTGCAGAGATTCAGACAGGGGACAGCAGAGGGGGCGACACATGCTGATAGTGGAAAAACTGATAAAAACAAAGCGAGAGTGAGAGAGAAGAGGAGAGAGGAGAGGAGAAGAAAGACCTCCTACCAACAAGGCCACATAGGATCAGCCACATTTTACTAATTCATCTGATCCCCAGTCGGATTCTGTTTGCGTTAGTTTGTTTGTTGCCAGTGATAGCAGTGAACTGGCACTCTGTTCTTTGCTTGGAAGTTCGTGTGGTTTCAGTTATTTGAAAAGCTGGGCACACAAATTGTTCTGTCCGCTGGCATCAGTGAATAAAGCTGAAATAGGATTACACAGTGACTTGTCTTCATCTTAGTCCTCCACCCGTTTTCTGTCTTTTTTGAGTCCTGCTCTGGACCCGGCCCTTCTCTCAGGTCTGTAAAGCCACACTGATGAGCCTGACTGGCCGGAGCTCTTAGGGCCCGTAATAATCTCTCTTTAGGAGGCTGAGAGGGTGAAGTGAGCCATAAGAACCCTCTCTGTCAGCTTTAACCGTCCAGCAGAAAGAAAAAGTCATAATTATAGTACTCTCTCTGGTTTGATTTAAATAAAGCTTCCTGGCTAGGCCTCTACAGACACACACTCACTCTTGCTCACACACACACACACACACACACACACTTCAATAAAGAGGCACTAATCAATCAGGGGTTCCCCTGCCATGGCTTCATTTGAGCCCCTGTCTGAAAGAACGACTGACAGCCCTCAACCTCCCAGTATTGTCAGACGAGACTGATTAGGCTTCTGACTGGCTACCTCAGCCACCAGCTAGAAAAGCACAGAGGTTAAAGGGTCTCCATTTGAAATCGACAAGCACTGAAAAGTTCTGGACACCTGCTTTTTAGAGTGATGCTTGTCTCTGTGGTTCTATCCTCCTTTTTTGTTATTTGCAATTTGAGGGCAGCACAGGGGAGAGGGAGAGAGTTGTTTGAGAGAGTAAAAAGGGGTGAGCGGGGTGCTGTGTGAGTGTGTGTGTGTGGGTGTGTGTGTGGCTTAAGTTTTGAAGGGGGAGCTTGGCTGTGGGCCCAAGGCTGGAACAAAGAGGGGACACTCTTTACATGCATAGCCAGACAGAGTAAACTGCCCAGCAGCACTACCAGCAAATACAAGGCACAAAAACAGACTTAGAGAGAACGGAAAGAAGGGGGGAAAACAGGAATATCAGACTAACCAAACCATCAGCTTGCTCCACCTCTAAAACTTTACATCCTTCATGTCTGGATAAAATTTGAAATGTATTGGGTGGAATACTTACAAGGCGTAATAGAGCACAAGATTTTATTGTGTTTGCATTTAATATGGAGCTGGTTGGCCACAGGTAAATCAAAGCTATCCCTTTGCAAACACCCACAGATAAACAAACACAGGCAATTAGTGCAGCACAGCAACAGAGAGACAAGTGGATGGAGGAGAGGAGAGGAGAGGAGAGGAGAGGAGAGGAGAGGAGAGGAGAGGAGAGGAGGAGAGGAGAGGAAAGGAGAAATTTT
>JAUMHL010000027.1:9098529-9157723 GCA_032362345.1 Sandelia bainsii | reverse complement strand
CTAAATACTCAATTTACAGAACAAAAATAAGTAATAAAAATGAATCAAGACTAGGTAATTTCTGGTCATAATCAGTCAGGATGGTGATGTAATTAGATCGACGTGGTGATGCAAGAAAATAGATTTAAGCATCGCCAGTAAAATCACTTTCAGTTTCACCAAACTCGGATGACGAAAATCCCACTTCATCACCATCCCCGCCCTCCGCATCCTGCCTGCACAGGGTGTGTTTCATTTACCAACCGCGAGCAGCTCGATCGTCTGTTTAATACCCTGTGCGAGGAGGGTGCGTCCTGATTCTTCGTAAATCAAACTCACCCATCTGCGCGTGGTAAATGCCACACGGTGAATCGTGCCCTCCCACCGAGGAGGAGACGTCTCAAACTCACATGATGTCAGTGGTTGTGTTTAAATGAATGCTGCCCATGAATGCTTCCCGCACAGGAGTCAGATCAACACCGCTACAAAAAGCAACAACTCAGCAGAGAAATGCAAAGGTAGGGGGGGGGGAGAGAGTGTCGTCATCTTTTATCTTCCTTGAACATTTACGACATTAGCGTTTTGTTTTTTTGCATGTTTTGTTGAGAGTAGGTTGCGAAAACATCAATATCGTGTGCACTGTAGTTGTGTTTGTGTAGTTGTAGCAGATTTATTTAGTTCCTTTTGTGTGAATATCTCAGATCTCGCGAATCAGTCTAGTAGAGAGCGCATGTTGCTCGACAATGATTTGATCGGGTCGCGTCGAGGATCCCAGGTCAAAACAGTGCGATGTTTTAGGCTGCCCGTCCCGAAGCGCTGATCTGTCCTTGTTTCCTCTCAGCGTTCCAAAGCCTCAGTTTGCCAGCTGGCTCATAAAGCAAGTGGAGACGGGCCAGTATCCGGGACTGTGCTATGTGGGCCAAAACAAGTTCAGAGTCCCGTGGAAGCACAACTCCAGAAAGGACTGCAATGACGAGGACAGTAAAATATTCCGGGTATGTTGAATGATCTCTACTGAACCTGTTGACACTTGTTTTTATGGATCAACAGGATTAGGTGAATGTTGATTACTTTGTTGACATCTGTCTTTAGTAACTGTAATAATGTTGTATCAGTACCTTTGAATTTAAATAGCCTACATACCGTATATTCATATACAACTCCTTTAGAAAATGGCACTGGGAGCTCATTGGGGATCCAGTCATGTTTGTCAGATGTATGGATGGTGTCAGGGGCAATCACAGCACCAGTGGGGGAACTTTCACTTTGCCAAAGTCAAAGCAGATGCAAAATAGGAAAATGGCAGTGTCTGGAAGTAGTGAACTCCATGTAATTTAACTACAGTAGCTTGCTGATAGATAGATTGCTACATTCATATTTGTATAGTGTTTCAAGCAGTTAAATTACTTTTTGTGTGTGCAGAAAACAACAACAATTTGGAGCCATAAAAGGAAAGGAGTGATTTTAAAATATTATTTTACCATTGCTTCTCTACTGTATCATTTAACCAGCCCTTCCTCCTTTTTCTTTCATCCTGACTGCTGTGAAGGAATGTCTATCCCTCTTTTTTTTAACTTGTGAGCTATATAACTATCAACTATTGCTGTTTATTAACAAATGTTCATCTAAAGCCTCATTAAATGTTAAGTACCTAAATCTATTCATTTTCTACTTCTGCCTAATACAGTAATGTCACATCACAAAACTTTCTGTGTGTGGTTCACAGGCGTGGGCAGTAGCAAGTGGTAAAATCAACGAGTTCCCCAATGACAAGGCCAGGTGGAAAACCAACTTTCGCTGCGCTCTCAACAACCTCTCTGTGCGCTTTAAGATGATAAGGGATAATTCTAAGAACTCTGACGACCCTCATAAAATCTATGAGATTATCAACACTGAGAGTAAGAAAATATTGCTTGATCCAAGCCTTCTAGTGTGAAACTATCTTGAGTTTAAGCTCTAATTAATGTTGGGGGGGGGTTTCCTTCACCTACAGACAACTATGAAACTCTGCCAACACAAGACTCCCAAGAGGATTCTGACATGCCTCCAGACATCTACAGCTCTCCCACAGAGTACTTTCCACCAGGAAATGAGGTACAATATTGCCTACACTACACTTTCACTTCTCTCCGCTAACTGCAATAGGTTTGGTCTGTTTTGTAGATTTATGTCATGCTGTTTGCTGCCTTTATTTTTTTTTTATAAATGCCTAAATACTTTGCCTTTGTCCTCCGAACAGTACAACCTGCTTAACAATTTCATGGCCTTAGATCTTGGCAACCATTCAGCAGGTACGTCTTATATAAAGAAAAAAATACTGTCATATAAGTTAATCATTTCTTCTCAGCTGGTTTATTATGTTTATAAAGAAGGTTAAATGTAATGTAAACTGGTTTGTTTTCGACAGAGGAGCAACCATGGCCAGAGAACTATGGCCTGCCCCAATCAGCTGTCCCTGGAAGCTATCTTGTTGCCGCTGAGAACAACTCCCACGTTGTAACAGATCAGCCACCTTACTATGAGGGTACGTTCAGCCAAATAAAATCAAAATTGATGTAGTAAAATAGAATGCTATACTAGAAAGAAAAAATCTAAATGATTATCTGGTAAGATGTGCTCTTTTATATGTAATCGTTCTCTGTTTTTACAGCAAATCCTCCGCAAGCCATCAGTTCACCTCTGCAGCCTACTATATTTGACCTAGAGATCTCCATCCACTACAGGAAAAAAGAAATGCTAAAGGTCATGGTGAATACTGGTCGTCTCCAGCTCCACTACCAGCACGAGGACCCTGAGCTCAATGCACACCATCTCTGCTTCCCCTCCACTGATGGCCTGCTGGACCACAAACAGGTACGTGGTTACATCAGCTGGACACCCTGTGTTGCTTAAATGAATAAAAATGCACCACAATCGACTGATCAAGTGTTTTAAAAAGTACCTGTTAACAGTTTGTATCGCTTTCCTTGGCCAATTTTATTAACATGCATTTTTTTATTGGCTTTTAGTACTCAAAAGATACATGTTATACAAAAAACATCAGCGGCAACAAGATAGCTTCCAGGGACAGCTGATTGGGGCAGGCCATAGTTCTCTGGCCATGGTTGCTCCTCTGTCGAAAACAAACCAGATTACATTACATTTAACCTTCTATACAAGTAAACTTGGCATATTGTTAGGAATACCAGCTGAAACGCTTCAACAGAACCTAGTCTCTCTGACGGATCGTAAAGGCACTTGTGTGTTAGTTTAAATTGATTGTTACTCAGCTAAACACAGTGTGTAGATCTTCAATGTCTAACAGATTTATTGATTTTAAGTATTTTAAATGACTTCCTGCCCAAAAGACTTTTGAGAATCCAGAGAGAGCTGATGGATTGTAGATACAGCTGGAGAGAGATGCAGCAATGCAGTATTGAAAATGTTCCACTCACAGATCACTTTTTACAGGTTCACTGCATTACTCCTTTTTTACATGATAAAGTCAGTGGACAGTTTGATATCTGTTCGACATGTATTAAATGTCTAGGTGTCTATTAGAAAGCCTATTCAAAGACATTCTTGCAGTAACACCAGGCTGCTGAAAGGAAGCTGGTGCTTGCTTCACCCCTCAGCTCTCTCTAGATTGTCAAATGTCTTTGAGGCAGAAAGTCACTGAGGTAAACAAACCAAGTTCAAGGAAAGTTGGCACACTTAGTAAATTACTAGTGCATTCTCAATGTGACAAAGCTTGTTTATATTACAGTTTTTTTTTTTCTAATCACAACCTTCATACAGATTCATTTCACCAACCGCATCCTCAACAGCATCCAGAAAGGTCTACTCTTGGAGGTTCAGCAGACTGGCATCTATGCACTGAGGCAGGACAGGTGTCATGTGTTTGCGAGCACCGGTGACCCCAGCGTGGCTCATCCAGACCCTAAAACGCTGCCTCCAAACACCATGGTGGAACTCCTAAGTTTTGAGAAGTACGTGAATGGTAGGTGTGGATCTTTTGTTTCTCATTTATGTGAACATAAGTACTTTATATTAATAATATTATTAAATTTAGTATGAAGTCAGCATTAAGTTTACATTTTGAAATAAATGGTTCCATCTGTTTCAGAACTGAAGCAGTTTAAAGAAAACAATGGTGGCTCTCCTGAGTACACTATCAACATGTGCTTTGCAGAGAAGTTTCCTGATGGAAAGCCTTTGGAGAAGAAACTCATCGTAGTAAAGGTAACACTATTTCCTATTTTTTCCTCAGCCTTGATTCAAAGACATATACACCGTCCTTTAGTTATGCAGTTTTTAAGTGCTGTTAAATCTCTCCTGTCTCTCCTTTTGCCCTGTAGGTGGTCCCTCTGATCTGTCGGCACTTTCATGAGATTGCCCAAATGGAGGGGGCTTCATCTCTTCACAGCTCCAACGTCAGCCTGCAGATCTCGCACAACAGCCTCTATGATCTCATTAACTCTGTCTTCAGCCTGCCTACAGCTGAAGAGCCAGCACGAGCAGCTGCACCTTTCCTACATCACATGTGAAATTTCATTTAATTTGTAATGGGGAAGATTTTGATGCACCACATACTGCTAGTACCTAGTGGTTTGCCAAAAAGTAGCCAATTTGCTAATGTGTTAGTTTATTCAAGCTAAGTTGCTGTATCAAACTCCTACTTTGTATCATCTCCTGTTCACTTCATGTTCACAAGTTACTGACATTTTTTAATCACTACGAGTAGAAATTGACTCCTCCCCTTTTTGACTGTTAAGTTACTCAACTGAGAGGCAATGGCTGTGCCTTAGAATAAACATATGATTGCTGTAAATGTCCAATAATTTCTTTATAAATTGATGTATGTTTATAATAATCAATGTCTAACATTATGGTAAATGAGTGTACAGTTTTTTTGTATACTGATCACATATTTATGAAAAATCAAAGTAAAGTTAAACAATGTATGTTTTTATGTGTCATAAAGCCACTGACTGCACTATGTACATAAGTCTGTGGTGAACTATATTGTGTACTTCTGTCCGTTACCCATTTGTAAACTCTGTTGGTCATCTTGCACTTTTCAGTTGCACTAAATGGCATTATTTGGATTTCAAATAAACTGTTTAGCCTTGAATAACAAATTGGGTGGTTTTCTTTACCACTTTTCAAGGTTTGCTTTAGAATTCCAAGGACGGAATATACAGAAACCAGTTTATAGCAATTATATGTTATAGTCCAATACGATGTAAAATCAAAACTTTTTCAAAACACAGTTGCTACCGATGACAAGATCTTAGACTACAGCTTCAGGTTTGTCTGTGACAAACCAAAAAACAAGGATGACAAAGATCTTATTCTTTTATTAAAACATTATCCCTGAAATGAAAACACAAATAACTGTGAAGAGGCTGTTTTCATAAGTGGTGGATCAGTGTGAAAAAGTGCCATCAGTATGATTCAATATGATTAAGTTTGGATGTTTTTACTTTAAGCCCCAAATCCTTAAAATTGAAACATTACAACAGGACAGAATATGACTAAGTACCTAAATAGAAATAAAACCCTATTATCATCAGTGACGCATTATTGTGTCCCAGCTGGCCTGTTTGTTTTTTGTAAAAGCAGATCTATACATTCACATAAACATGAGCACCTGTCTTTTTTAAGGTTCTTTCATCTCCTGTCCTTGGCTTTAGAAAGACAAATCAAATGTGATAAAGGGCAAGGCAAGTCCAGCTAATCACACGATGAGTGTTTACAGCAGGCAGAATAACTAATACAGACAACAACATGGTGAACTAGCAGATATTAGTTTTTCATAAACATTTTTGTTTAAAGAAAGAAATGTGTAGTAAAGGGTATCACCAAGCATAAGATACAAGCTAAGAACAAAACAACAAGGCAGCCATAATGGCTGCAACCAAATGAGACATAACATCTATTATAATCCTTTTCATTCCAAAGAAAAACTGGTATTAACTACTAGTGCTGTAGTCTCCACCATTTGAAAATATAATTTCCATAAACAAATAAAATCTCACTTATGACAGGAAATGGAGCACTTTTTTATTTTTACTAGTTTGGCACAAAAACAAAATTTTCCCTGGTTTCTCGACATCTCACAAAGGGGAGATTCAAAGTATTTTTCTGAACATACAAAATTCAATTAAGCTTAAAGAGAAGAGTGACTCCTTTATTTGAAACGGAGTCAGAATTCACCTGTAGTATGCTGGACCAGATTTAGTTCATTAAAGATGAACATTAGAGATGCGGAAGACAGATAACAGAGGCTTTCAAATACAAAACATAAACCAATCAACACTATAAACTACAACTATTCAGTCATTCACAACAGGCAGCACAGATGAAAGGAACATGTATGTGAATTTATCAAATCTATTTTATTTACAACCAAATCTAAAACTGTTTATTATACTGATAGATGTTCTACAAAAATTGCATAACAGTGTCTTTCCTTAATGTGATTAACGTCCTATTACACATACTTTTATACCACTTCTTATCCAACAAAATGAGTTTTGCCACTGCTAAATATCCCCACCCCACAAAAAAGTCATTAAAAAAATGCTGCACCCTCTCAGTAATATGCCTGTAGAGAAAGCTACCTGATTTATCACCCCATGGGAAGGTCTTTGAGATTTGCCTCTTTAAGGCACACTCTCTGTCCCATTAAGTTTCTGAGCTGTGCGACACAAGGAGACCAGTTCTTGGCAGTGACAGTCCAAGCGCCAGACATCAACAGATGCTGTTCAAGTGATCAGTGAAAAAAGTTTGTCCTCACAATTACACAGATTAAGATAGAAAGCTCTGTATTGTAGAAAATGTTCCATCTCGAAGCTGTGAGCAGATCTTATTTAACCATTTAGACTGAGTGTGTCTGAGAAGTATGACACAAAATAATAATAATGTATGTGTGTTTCTCGTGGGTGTGGCTATCCTTGCCTGTAGTTCACGCCCCCTCATGGGCTGTCAGAGGTTTTCATGGCCTCAGTCTGTACCTCTGGTGACTTCCCCAAGTCCTCTCCTTTTTTGTGTTTCCGAGCATGTTTGTATTTGTCCACGTATGCCTTCACCAGATTGCCCACTTTCACTGGATTGATCTCACCACTCTTGCTGTGACACACCTGATGACCAGGAACACAAAACAATCACAAACATCTCAGGAAAGAGCCATCCAACTCATCTGTTTGTAGTTTACTTTGATTTCATTATTCAAAAACTATTTGGACTTTAAGTTGCTGGTCAGTGATTATCTCAGCAAAAGTTGAACCTACCTTGTGGACAGCCTTACGTAGAATCTCTTTGTATTCATCCTTGTTGATGTCTCTCCTCTGGTAGAAAGGCTTAATAGCTAGTTTCACCTCCTCTATAGCCCTCTCCTGCATGTGCAGCTTTTTCAAATATTGCTAGCAAAAGAAAAAAAAATCCCTCACGTCATACATTTCACAACCAATTTTCAAACAGAGATTGCAGGAGTTTCAACAAACAAACCAAAGGGAGGAATGACTGCTCCAAACATTCAGTTCAAAGCATAAACATTTCAAAGTTATACTCACTTTCCTTGATAAATCCCCTTCCTCTGCCTCTCCCTGCCCAGTATCTGATAAGCCTTCTGGATGTAAACTATCAACTCTAGAAGAAGTTGTGGGGTCACTGACAGCTCCAGCACTGTCCTGTGAAAGTCATATAAAAGTATACTGTATGAATGATAAGCAAATGACTAGACTAAAAGATTATAGGACTTAATACTGAAAACTCCTGATTTTCTCAAGCAATCAGATTATCTGACATAAGACATATTCAATTCAATTCAAAAGAACTTTATTAATCACAGAGGGAAATTGTTTATTGCTGTAATGCATCTTATATAGACACAGTTTTGATTTCCACAGTTTGTGTTTTACTTTCATTTAGTCTGAAAATACTTTTCTGTTTCAGTTTGTACCACAGGACAGAAAATACAGCTGCTGCTTCTAGATAAACACTGCCACACTCTGGTCATTATTCACATTGCATGCTTGATGCATGTATGCAAACCACTTGATAAAAGATTCACTTAACTCTGCAGCGGCAAGTGGCTCAGCCCTACCTGACTGGATGTCTGAACCGTCAAAGAAGGTCTCCGGACTCCTTCCTGTTTCAGCTTCAATTTATACAGAGCCAACTCTGTGTAAGAATGAATGAACAAAAAATAGATGAATGCCAAGAAAAGGACATAATGTATTTTCAATTGTCTCCTGGTAGAGGAGAAATTCTAATTCTAATTATTATTTTTATGCTTTTTATTATTCTAAAGTCATAGTATTATACCAAAAATGTAAAACTGGCCAAATCTGAACATGGCATGATCAATTCATTAAAGTGAACTGCAAACCAGAACTTATATGAACTTATTTGGCAGCAACACTTACTGCTTGCAGATTTCTCTGGTTGAGGCCCCTCAGGCTCCTGTATATTCCAGGTAACCCTCTTCACCTGAGTCTTCGATTTGGCTACCACTCTGGCAGATACCTGATCTCCTTCATTCTTCCCTTCCTCTACTTCATTCTCGTGTTTGACAGATGCACCATTTCCCTCTGTGTGCTCGGACTTCACATTGTCCAGGTTGTCAAGCATGACGTCAACACTGAAGTCATCATCAGAATCTGAGGGTTGTTGAACTTCTTGCTTTACAGACACAGTCGACTCTGCAGTGTCTGGGGGCTCTTCTGAGGCCATTAACCCTGGCTGAGACTGAGAGAGTGCATCCTGAAGACTGTTCACTGTAACAGGTGTGGTTAATGTAGAAAATGAGGTCACAGTGGGTAAGTGGCATGTTTCTGGAGAGCCTGGCTCTAATTTAACTGAGGTGATTTCAAAAGTCTCACTTTTGATTTCACACATTAGAGTCTTGATGGAATCTTCTTTGATTCCCTTGTCATCTATACCTTTGGTTACAGTCATAGAAGAGTTGTCCATTTCTTCTTTCTTAAGTGGTTTAGTAATAGGAAAATCTTCAAACATGTGAAAAGAGGGTTGTCTTTCTTTCTTAATTTCTTTTACAAATCCCATCTCTTTTGTTATTTCTGCTGTTGTGACCTGACTGTCTGCCCTCAGGTTTTTGCCTTCCTTTTCAACTTTAGAGGTGGAGGTACAGGAAGACAACTGCTTCTTCACTTTGGCAAATAAACCCCCTTTCAGGGAGCTTCGAATGGTATCCTTCTCTTTTTTCTTGTCCTGTAACTGCTTTGGGTCTACCGATGATGAAGCACAGGATCCTGGAGTTTTTTGTGAACTTCTGGATGATCCTTCGTCTTTCCTTTCTCTTGAGCTCGATCTGCATCGGTGTTTCCTCTTATCTTTTGATTGTAAATCCACCTTGTCTCTGGAGGAGAGAGATGGTTGTTGCAGTCGTGCATGATCTCTCCTCCTTTCCCTGGATCTGGACCGTGATTTTGAAGACTGTCCAGGTTTACATTCCCTTGATCTAGATCTGGATCTGGACCGTGATCTTGACCGACCACGTGTCTTTTTTGACACCTGTCCTCTTTCACGGTCTCTCTCTCTGACATCATTTTTCTCCTTGTTCCTCTGTTTACACTTCTTCCTCCTTGAACGCTCTCTGCTGCTGGAGCTTGATCCAGATCTGAACCAAAAAATGAAAAGGAAAAATATTACCAATTGTATACAAACCTTTAACAGCAGTAAATGCAATTAGTCCCCAATAAAGTTTTTTCTTCTTGGTTTATCCCATGGGGGTCGCCACAGCAGATCATGGTCTGCACATTGATTTGGCAAAGGTTTTTACACCGGATGCCCTTCCTGACACAACCCTTCCTAATTTTCACCGGGCTCAGAGTCTGTACCCAGAATGCAGTGTTTTGTGCAACCTCAGAGGCGTGAGTTTTCTTTTTGAGACAGTTAGGGGGTTCCAGTGTATTGTGTTGGCCAGAAGACACAGGCCTCAGTCCACCAACCCTAGAGTCAATAGGTGACCACTTTACCAACTGATCTACTCCCACCCCAAGGTCCCCAGTAAAGTAAAAAAGTAAAATACAAGTAATAGTTGACATAAGACTGGAGAAACTGCTACATACTCACCTGGATCGCATTCTGTGTTTGGACCGTGACGGAGACCGCTGTCTCTTTCTGCGAGTCCTATCAGGAGAACTTGATTCAGAACTTTCTGAGGTTGAGCGTGCCCTCCTCCTTTCTCTAGAACTTGACCGCCTGAAACTCCTTTCTTTGTCCCTCTCCTTTTCTTTCTGACTGGCTCCATGGCCTGAGGCATGTTGGTCTGCTCTCCTACCTCTGTCTGTCTCTGAACTACTAGAGTGCTGCTCCTTTGAGGTTTTGGAAGTTTTTTTCTTAACACCCAAATCTCTTGATGGTGATTTGGAACACAATGCTGAATCTGATTTAGTTTCTGACTTTTGTTTTTTATTAGTGGGAGCAGAGCTAGATGCTGATGAACCATTCTTACAGTAAGGGGGAGCAGTGTTGGGAGTTCCAACATTCTGTCCACTCTCTTTTTCAAGAAAATCTTTCTCTGTCTTTAAAAGATCAAGACAGTGAAGAGCACTTTTTCCACGTTCTCCTACATCATCTAACCCTTTCTTAGCTTTAGTTTCAAGTAATTCAGTTTGCTTCTCAACCTTAGTGTCTACTAATCTTGATTCTTTTTCAATTTTGACATATTCCTCTTTGCATCTAACCTCCTGCAATATGGTTTCCTGGGTACTGTCTCTCATTGGTTCTTCCTGTGATATCTCCATCTCCTGTGTTTCAGTTTTCACTCGAACCAGGTCCAGTTTGCTTTGCACTAACCCATCCTTGTTTCCTAAACTAGAGGCCTTTTCTTTATGTGTTGCATGTTGGGAGCTGCTATCCAGGCTTGAGCTCTCAGCTTCAACATCGGAGCTGCTCGAGTCTGATAGAGTCGGATTAAAGGGATCATACATATTATTACTGTCTTGTTCCTTGTTCATCATTGTACATGATGCCAGCAGCATCTGTTTATCCTTGTGCAACTGCCTCTTCCTTGCTTCCTCTTCCTTTTTTCTCCAGTGTTCCTGCATGCTGCATCCACTAGCAGAGGATGATGGGATGCTTAGCCGTCTTGAATGCCAAGAGTTCCCACTGGGGTTAATGCGGAAGCTCACTGCTGATGAAGATGAGGAATAACGTGGCTGACTGGCAGAATAACTAGTTGAGGATGAAGAGGAGAATGAGCTGGAGAAGGCTGATGATGAGCCTGCCCCGTCAGGCCGATGTCTTTGGGACTGCCCTTTACCTGTGCCCTTTTGATGGTCTACACTTGGCTGCCGACTTTTGTCCTGAGCAAGGCTGTTTATGCCTGTTTCAGGCATGCTGTAACCATTACTACTAGTGGTAGAACCACTATTATTTCCCCTACCACCATTAATTGCATTACTGCTATGTTGACTAGTGTCATCATTTGTGAAACCACTACTCTCCCTTTTGATTTTTGGTATTCTAGGAAGCACTGACACATCTATCCACATGGGCTTTGTAGGTGCTTTTTTAGGTTGGGACTGTGATGAAGCCATTCCCTTGCTTTTGGAACTGGAGTCTGGGACTGAATGGATGGATGAGGAAGCGCTTTCCCTAGGGGTTCTAACATCATTTGTTGCCCTATGACCTGGAAAGTGCATGGGTCTGTTCAGATGAGGTGGCAGCAAACTTGGGTGACTTCTGGGTGGTAAATTAGAATGTGTAGGTTGTTGTGTGTGGTTAGCTGAGGACATGAAGGGGGGTAAGTGAGCAGAGCTTTGGGGAAAAAGTCTGTTTGAGGAGCTATGGGAGATCCCTGGTAGGTCTCTGTTGTAGTGAAGAGAAGGATAACTGTCTGCTAGGCTGGGTGACATGCCTTGACTGATCTGGGTGCTTGCATCACCTGAGCTACTGCTTTTGCTGCTATCAGTCTTTAATGCAGATGGCATCACTGCTAAATAAAACAAAACACACACACACAGAAAGGCATATTAAAACAGCGGAATAATTAAGTTCTCGTGCTTTACATTACACCAATTAATAATTAAGGACGCAGTACTTATTCAGAACAACACCCACTTTTGAGGAAAGCCAGAAAATGGGAAACACTCAGTCACAGTCGCAATGCTGAGAATGAGTGAGGAATAACTCACTGCTCACTGCCCAGGTTGAAGTTAATTTGAAGTTCAACTGGACAGTAAGAACTGTCCAATTGCCACTGAACAGTAATTTTTGGGATTCCAACCATATCGACTCTACAACACAATTAAATATTACTGAATAAAACGTTTTATTAAAATGTACCACACACTTACTTGGCTTTGTAGCTTTAAGGGAACCATCCCGATTAATGACAATATCGGAGCTGTCCATCAAGAGCATGCTCTGACCTGATAGGATGCTGCCCAGCAGGTCAGGCACAGGAGCCGCCTCCACAACACCCCCTGATCGGGGGACATCCATTCCCCTCCTGTAATAACATAGCATACCTTTACTTTGATTCTCATCTTTGCTTGAGTTGAATGTAACTGCATTAGCCTATTTTGAAGCATTATGACTAGGACTGGGAAAATAAAAAATCCTGCATTCTTAAATCCTAGTGCAGTAAATGTTTGGTAATGTTATTTTCCTTCATCACAAGAAATAATTATATCAGTATGGTTGATCACTATAGGTTTGTTGATTCATACATGAACAGTGATAAAGCAGTAGATGCAATTGAACAGCTTCAAAGACTGACAAGCAGAGTCAAAAGGAATGTTACTACACAGTTTTTTCATCTTAGAAACTGTTCTCAATGTACAACACTGCACATTGCAGCAAAGAGGCAATGTTACCTGGAAACACTTGCAGTGATTGGTCGAGCTACAGGCTGGTGAGAGCGAAGAGCAGAGCGAGAGATCCCTCGTCTCTTGGCCTCCAACAATGACGTAACATGGCCCTCCTGCTCCTCCGCCTCACTAATCAAATCAATACCATAAATCACAATTTGTATACTAATTAATACTGTAATATGCTCAGCTACATACAGCAGGGGTTCCCAACCCTGGTCCTCAAGGTCCACTGTCCTGCTTGTTTTCCAACTATTCATGACCTACCCACTGCTGCTTACCTGGATCAGGTGTGTTTAGTCAATCAGAAGCTGACAGATACCAATTCACTTTGTCTCTTTCCTTTCCACCCACATCTGAATTGGTATCTTCCAGCTGCTGATTGACTGAACACACCTGATCCAGGTAATCAGCAGTAGGTAGGGAGGCAGGGATAGTTGGAAAACGCAGGGCAGTGACCAGGGTTGACACAGACACATTGAGACATACGTTAACACTATCCATACATGTACTATGTATTTAAATGAATGATAAATACATAATAATGAAAAGACTGCCCCTAACTACAATTTTCAATTATTTGCGAAACAGAATTTGTACTTGAAATAAATACATTGTTAGTTTGATTACAAAAAATGTTATTCGTTTTGCAGCATACATTGCACTAAAAGGAGTAAAGTGGACAGATATGTGAAGCCAGCAAAGCATTTTACATTACTAGATAAAAACAAAGCTCCGTGCAAACTATGGGACAGAGTCAGAATCAGTACTATAGTGTGCGAGTGGCACCAGTAACTTGGTGCATTCCCTACACATCGTGTGCAACAACAAGAACACTAACAAAAATCTATACTAATTAAAATGGTATTCAAATCAGTCCAACTATATGAGCAAGTCTTCTTACCAATCCACAAATGGATCCAGGTCAAACGGATCTCCGTAGATAGAGAGGGACGCAGCACCTATGTCAGCACGCATGCTGCTTAGCGTATGTTCTGAAGGCCGGTATACTGTAGGGATTGAAGAGCTCTTCTTGTCTTTCACAATTCCAAGTTGATTAGCAATGCGGTTTTGAGGAGTGGCTGACTTTTTCAGCATCTAGTGGGGAAAAGTGATTTATGACTATAAGAGGAATTATTTATTTCTCACATATAGTGTGAGATAGATGTAGTGGCATTTATAAAACAAAACTATTCAAGTCTCAGGATGGATGTGGACAACAATCTCACCTGTTTTTTTCTGGATTTAGTCCTCCTCACTCTCCGTTTCCTCCTCCTGACTCCTGTACTTGAAGCTTTACCTGTTTTACCCTTAGCAGATGAGGTCTTTTTGCTTTTGATGCGTCTGCGCTTTCCTATTTAATCAATCAAAAAAGTCATCCCTCATCACAAACACAAGTGGTCATATTGGTGCTTGTATTTATGACAGCCCTATTTAGAGTTTGTTATGCATTTGCATGTGTTTATACTTACTAGTCTTGCGCCTTTGGGTAGAGGGGGCACGAGGAGTGAAGTCCCGTATATACACAGATGTGTTGAGCCCAGCAACAACCCTATTAATGGTTTCATCCAGCCAAGTGGACCTCATAAGATACGTGGGAGCCAACTGGTAAGAAAAAGTTTTCATTACTCCACTGGTTTGCTTTCAAAATATGTTTGTCTAAACTTCGAAACACATGCACAGCTGAAAAACATAAACCACAAACATGTCAATCACCAGTCAAAAAAACCCCCATATATGTCAAAAACACATGCCATTATTTGTGCTGACAATTGTTGTTACGTCCATTAGCTAAGTACAAAATTTAATAAGTCGTAACTTATCAGTAAATCTAAACTGCACAACATAAACTCTACTGAACATCAAAACGTTCTGCAAGAACTAAACATAAACCAAATGCTTCGAAAGTGAGTTAGAAAATAAGTCAAGACGGAAGCATCACGCCTCATGCAAACCTGTGATGTGCGTGCCTGTGTGATGCGATGTCTATTGACATTTGCTCGAACCCTCTCACTCTGTTGAGTTCGGGCAATAGCTCTGGTGGGACCCACAGCACGGGGCTGAGAGGGATGGATGGCTGAACGTGCAGTTGAAGGTAGGCTTTCTGCATCACTAAGTTCCTCAGCTGAACCCCCTGAGTGAAAAGATTTATTTGTGAAAGGGTAGTTATTAAGATTATAAGATAAGATTTTTTTGTGTGCCTATACAGTGTTCAAAAACACTGTTTTATCATATATAAATTTAAGAAACCAAATGACAAGGTTTACTTGAGCGACGGTTGTTGACTTCACACTGAGGGCAGAACCATTCTTCTACAGGAACAGAGTTAAGAGGTGGGGTGAGGCACTCCATGTGATACCTATGGAGCAAAAAGGCTTAAAAATGTCTTGGGTGATAAGACATCTGACAAATGGTTTTGCTGGTGTAAAACTGACAAAAACTGAACCAGAATTTATATGTGAAAATTATTTAAGACACAAAAAAGGGCTATTTTATTACTCGGCTTTATTTACAATGGTATCAGTCTCACCCAGCATCACAGCCATCGCAGAGCAAGAGGCGGTCCTCATGATCACTGCCCCCACACAGCTCACAGCTAGTCTGCTCCAGGTCCACATTTACAGTTTCTTCTTGACCTTCCTTCATAGGCTTTTGTACTGTGATCTGAATGAAGCAGTCATCACAGATGTCACACATAAGCAATTTATCCACACAATACAAACGTATATAGTGTTAATAAATGTACAAGAAGTTACGCTACTGAAGACTGAACACACTCACCATTTTCTTCACTTTGCCTCCATAACATTTTCTTAGGTATATGCTGTTGAAGGCAATACGGTCTACAGGACATGAATTTGCATTCTAAATAGTGGACAATAAACACAAAAGAATTAAGTAATTTTACTCCTCTATCGCAGATGCATTGTAACAAAAATTTAACAGAGTGCTTTCTTCTTTGGCTCATACAAAATTAAATCAGACCCACCTTGGCCCATTCAAGGATGCAGTCAAGACAGAAGAAGTGCTCACAGTTCTCTGGTGTCGCAACAGGCTGGCTACTAAATGAGTTGAGGCAGATAGGACACCTGTCTGAGTCCTCATCTGAGCTCATCCCTACAAGATCAGCAGAGGTTCCCCCAAAAGCTCCATCCACTGACTTATGATCTTCCTCCTCTTCTTCAGCTGGTAAAAATAATGAAATATGTTGTGTATATACTATACAACCTACATTTACGATTACAGGCAATTTCCCGTCACACTTTGTACTATGCTGTAATATCACCTACACTGCCCGGTCAAAAAGAGTCATGCATTCCCTAACATTTTTTGGAGCAATTACAGCACACATTCGCCAAGGCATAGTTTCTATAAGCTTATTTAACATTACCACATTTATTTCTCTCTCCTCTGTTGTATTATTTCTTGTCACTGACAAGATCTCAATGATGGGATTGGACTGATGTATAGTCTTCTCCAGCACACCTCAAAAATTCTCAATATAGTTAAACTTAAATTCTGTACTCTGTGGTGGTCAATCCACAGATGCTTCCTGAACCACTCTTTCACAATTTGAGCCTGATGAATCCTGGCATCCTTGTCATCTTGGAATATGCCCATATCATCAGGGAAGAAAAAATATCTATTGATGAAAAAACCTGGTCAGTACAATCAGGCAGTCAGTACAGTGAAATACTGTATATTAATCACTGCAGTGGTTATCCAATGGAAGGCTTTGTTTAGGGAAATTTGCTTAGTGAAAGTGGTGGCTTTTTTGGCCAGGCAAAGTATTTTTTCTGTACCAAAAGTATGTAGTTTATCATAGAAAGAAATTTTTGTTGATTTACAAAAATTGTTGGATGAGTTGAAAAAGAGAAACTAGAAATCAGAGACTATTGTGTATTACTGTACAGAAATCTTCATCAAATATACAAGTTGACCAAAAACAAATATATGATAATGAGAATACTCTAGTTTAAAAAGCAAACCACCAACATTATATTTGACCTGAAATATTAATTTCACATTCAGTCACTCATACCATCCTCCTCTTCATTCCCTCCTTCTTCTTCCTCCTCCTCCTCCTCTCCATCTAGGTGATCCTCCCCTTCCTCCTCCTCATCACTGTCAGATTCTCCTTCCTCAGACTCCTCTTCAACATCATCCGAGTCATCTAGGAGTAAAAATAATATTAAAATACACATGAACTGCCTGAGGTTTTAAAATCTTTCATGCACATTTGATACCATATATTTATGAAAGTGAATACAATTACATCAGCTTTTGATTTTAGCAATATTTAAGCAAGTACCTGAGATGGGCCACAGCACAGGCCTTTTTGCTTTACTGTGGGAAGTACTGCGGTTGATCAGCTCATCTTGGCTGTCATCATCCTCCATGGTTGATCATTGGAAGAACAGCCAAATACTTTTCTCTGACAGCTTTCCTTTTCAGAAATAATCCTTAAAAGTTAGAACAGAATTGAAGATCATGTTTAAAAAGCTGAAATGTGACTTTTATTGTGTGTGCTAATTTTTGGATTGTGATGCAATTATATCTAACACAATGTTACTAAAACCTAGAGCCCTAGGGTTTTTAAGGAAGAGACAAACCAACTTTGTGGAATTAATCTTTTGCCTGAATCCTTCAGAAGAAAATCTATTCTTCAGCATGTACTCTATGGGATGTGGTTATAACAGTGTACAGACAAATTATGTCAAGCGTTTTAGAGGAATTATAATGGTCTGAATTGTGTCGGTTTGCAAACATACACAAAATGTTGCCCTACTGCTACCTAGCCAGCAACCTGCAGAATATGCTAAGGCTACATTTGTAAACAAAGAAGAAAACTCGGTGCCAAACACAGTTCCTGATTCCTGTATTCCTTACATAAAATAAACATACACAGTAAATGCATATGTTCACATTACAAATATGCACACTGACAACAACATAACAATAACCTGCAACTGCACTGTTCTTGCTGGACGCTAGCTAGCAGCATTAGCTAGCTTCAGCGTGTTAGCTAGTCACAGAATAGCTAAATTTAGCGAACCTCAACTACAAGCTTGTTCAGACTCTGCGCTGAAACCACTCACTGCGTGGTTTTTTTACACAAATGTCCAGTTTAATCCACATGACAACAAAGTCATGTTCACATGTTTAATTGAAATTCCAAACCTACCCTATTTAGCAGTCTGAGGTGTGTTTGGAGTAATTTGAAGTCTCCACGGTTGTTGAGTGACACCACCGGCTGGCTAGTCACGGAAATGGCCGAGAATGGCCGAGTCTCTTAAAGAGGCAGTACCCGTGTATCTAAAATCAGTCACATACATCTAGAGATGAACACAACTATTTCACCCATATCTAAAAGTGTGGTTATTCATGTGTGTTTATGTGTATTGGCTTCTTGAGGTACTTGCATTGGCTGTTTCAGTTTAATGCTACTTTATAGCCTACTTTTAGTCCACTACATTTCATGAGGAAATGTTGTACCTTTTACTCCACCACATTTACCTGACAGTTATTTTACCAATTAAGATGTTTCCAGTTTGTGTAACTTCAGTTTTATTATTTGTTTTCATATTTCTAGGGCAGCAAGTGCCTCATACATTTGTTTTTCAAGATTCATGGTTATTTCTATTAAAAACAGCTTGAAATACTCAGAGTGCAGAAACAGTTTTTTTTTCAGCTCCGCACTGACCGTGACATAAATTTACATTAACCTTGTTAAAGTGTAAATTCTGCAACACTAACATTTAATATTTTAAGTTTATAGAAAGTAGCCACTGTCGCCCCCCTGTGGCAATTCTAAGTCAAAAATAAACTGTTACATAATGCAACTTAACCCTGATTTGCTACTCATGACATGGAGTTATGGGTGTGCTAAATGTACATAATCCGACTGGGTTCAGTCAGTAAAATAACAAACAAAAAAAACTACAAGAAATATATATATATATAAATTTAAAAAAACTCGTATGCGTATCCCAACCAAAAAGGTTTAACATCCCAAAAACAATGAGAAAACTTGTTTGCAAGGCGAAGCAGAGGTCGATTAAATGTCTGTATACCTAAAAAAAAAGAAGACATATTTTGTTAGAATTTATGTTGATGCCTTGTGTTTATATAATTGTCATAAAGATTCCTATCCTTTCGTTGAGTAATGGAGGTGCCTACAATGATTGTTGTGAATGTCCCTAAGCTGTAAATACACTTTTCATGTGATGATGGATTTTCAAGTTAAACAGTGGTTTCAAGCTGATGTTATGTTATACAATTTATTAACGATTTCGCGGAGACCTAAATTCCGACTCCGTGTAAATAATTGAGCGTTCATCATAATCATCATCATCATCATTATCTTCGTCGTCCACCACCTCCTCCTCGTCATCATCAGATCAGACCGTCATGCTGCATCCTTGATACGTGCACAGCCTCACTCAGCTCATGGCAACACTGTACACAAGCAAGCCGAGTTCAACCACTTCACAGTGGAGGGGTAGGGGCGTTCTTTGTCAAAACAGCGCAATGCACGCTTATGCCGACTCCAGTCGTAGCCGGTGCATCACAGGGAGTCTATTTAAGGGTAAAGAACCCTGTGTCGTGTTGATGTTTGCAATAAATAATGTGTCAGGACAGGAAACTGTTAACAAGCGAATGGTTCATTCCTAATGTACGACGTGCAAAACTGAACGCGCCGCACCCCAACTATAACTCTCAAAGCCAACTGAACGTGCTGGCCTCGTAAAGCCCGCCTCCCGCAGCCTTTCATTTGTCAATTATCTTTGATGGGTGGGCCCTTCAACTCCAACGCGGTAGCCCATTGACTGCGCATGATGCCAGTTTCCTTAACATTTGCATAACCAGGTCGGGTTGCAGATGCAGAGGAGTGGGCAGGGTAGGGGCTGAGCAAGTGAACTGAACTTCTGCGTCGTTGTAGGCAATAGCCTACTATAATCTTAAATGCACCGAACTTTAATCATGCACCGTGATTTCCCTTGACAGAAAAAACATCCTGGATGCTCGGATATATGGCAGACAGGGTTCTATGTACGGAAATTAAATATTTTGTCTTTTAAAATTATTTTAAAAGAAAACTGGGGATTGGTAAGTAGCTGCCTTTATCTGCCACTATTCTTTATTCTGTCTATATGGTGTGGATGACTAAGCCACATGTAGTATATCATAAGATGTATTTTTTCTATAGCCCAACTTTCTCTCCAGTTGTCAGATGTAATTATTGATTATTTTTGGAACTTTTGGACAAGTGGAGAGTATTTTGATGTATTTCTTTAACCAAATCCATAGATGGACTGAAAGCCAGCTGTAATTTTCTATAGCTATAGTATCATTTGTTGGGAGAATAATATATTTCATTTATTTGTTAAATTGTTATATAATTTATTATATTATATATTTTATTTAAATGAAATAAGTGAAGGTACACTACCCTCCATAGTTCATGTTATGTATGTCTGGATTATTACTTCTTTATTACACAGCTTTAGTGTTGTTCCACAGACTGTGGACCGAGTGCTGTCAATGTAATATTTGAGCTCTAAAAGCAGGTAAGCCACTGACTAACGCACATTGTGCCAGTTGCCAATTCCACTGTGCGTGTGACAGCGGCTAACCTGGTTTTGGGAATACCTCTCATTTTTTTTGGCCTGTCCAAGACCAGCCCCGGCGGACGTGACAGACCCATATCAACAAGCAGTGCTTGATCATGAACTTGTGAGCATTCCTGGGACAGGCCTGCCCAAAGTGACTACCCTTGCAGTAAATGTGTACTGTAGCCTACTTCCTCCTATGTTCACATACTGCACCTTATTTAGGGCCAGTGGCTTTTGCATTGCCTCCTGTGGAGCAGATCTCTCTAATGCCATCTACTGTCAAGACTATTGGTGAGTGTTTTGTTTCAGTTTCTGTTTCATCTGCATGTGTTAGAAAAGATAATCATCCTTATAATCATAGCTTTCCAGTTTGAGGTCAGGTGCCCTCCAGGGGTTCTTGAAGAGGTTCCAAGGGGGCATCCGACAAAAATAAAAATACTATTAAGACACTGGCAAAGACAGTTGGTTTTAGAGGCAGCTTCCACTTTACTAAGTCGTGCAGTAGCACATATTCAAGTATACATGAAGCAGCAAAATTCAAATAAACTGTATCACTACATTATGTGGCATGTTATATGTTTGTAAAAGGCATCCCATATGTGTAAAGTAAAGTTTCTACTCAAATCATTTGTGGCATCATGTCTCTTTTTTTCCTCTTCTTTTTAATCATGTTCTACATTTTTCAGTATGATGTTTTTATTCTCTGGCGCATAATGACTCATTATGTCACTGAGGAACAGATAAGTGCAGTATGTCAGAGTCATGAAGTTACTGCCCCATTCATCATCATAGTTATGTGGACGTGCAGATGTTCACTCTCATTCACAGGAAGGAGGTTCTTTCCCAGACACCAACTGCTTGTTATGAATATGTACTGATCAGTTTTAATTTTAATCTGGTAAAACATTCAGCTTTGTGAACCATTTTACATTCATCCAAAAGCTTCCAAAGTAGATATGGACAGGGTTCACGTGGAGTTCCATTTGTATGGGCACAATTAATTCCCTCAGTGTGGTGTCCAGAAGCATAATCTGTTAATGTCCTGTTTA
Organism: Sandelia bainsii; assembly: GCA_032362345.1. Lineage (NCBI taxonomy): Eukaryota > Metazoa > Chordata > Actinopteri > Anabantiformes > Anabantidae > Sandelia > Sandelia bainsii. The sequence goes on along the minus strand of JAUMHL010000027.1, from coordinate 9,136,255 downwards.
TGAGATTGGAGTCCTCTGGAATTAGATATGAAGTGGATGAGTTTGGATACATTTCACTTTGTATGTAGGACAAAAAAAATAGATGGATGTGATGTGATGTAGTGCTGTTCAGAAAAGTATATAGGAAAATATATTTTCAGTTGCATTACCACCAAAACTCTCAGTTGGTGGGAAACGCAGAGAGAACGACTATTTATGTTTTGAGTGTGTGTGTGTGTGTAGTCCTCATGCCCACAGGTTGGTGTCACTGTTGCTCCTAGGCCTGGGCTTGTCCAGACAGTGGGAAATAAATAAAGGATTTGAAGCTTATCTAACCCCTGCCAAGCCAGACAGCTCTAAAGCTTCTCAGTATAATCCAATTCAACATAATTAATCATAATATCTAAATTGGCTGTCTCATGTACTTCTCCATAATTCTAAACACATGGTCAGAAGTTAAAAACATTCACAAAGCTGAAAGGACTGATTAAACTTATATATTTTAGATATAAAAAGTTTTGACATTCATTCTTGTTTATATTGAAATTGAAAGAAACACCTGTTTTACTCGGGACTCTACCTGGAAAGTGTCAACAAATGAGAGGATTTATAGAAATCCACAGGGTCTCACCGGGGTTAGCCAGAGCAGGGAAGCTCAAGTCATTCAGAGTGTGACAGCCAACATATTTACTCTCCGGGGTAAACAAACAGGAGAGGCATAGAGTATCATGCAGAACGTCATAGTTGTGCAATTATGTTCATCCAAGTTCATCCAAGTTATGTTTATATGTTTATACCAGAGTTGATTTGATCACTAATGTGATAATATAACAAAAAAAGTTATTTTGTTTTCAGAGAAAACATACATTTACATCTAGACAGAGTGCTAGCCAGGCTTCTCAAAGGTTCACAAGTTTGCAGTGCCCTTGTGCCTTTATAGTGATATGTCTGGGGTGGTCATACTGTGTTACATCATCCATAATATCAGCAGCTGTCACGACAGGATGTCTGTCACATTCCCCTCTGCATCCGAAGATGCAATCCACCACCTGTGAACACGCCCAGAAATAATTTTATGGTATCATGGGACCCATCAATGCAGAAAGCATGCATATTTCAGTACCTATAATATATTCATAATGCATTTCACATAGGAGCTTCATGTATTGGTTGGTGCATGCTGGTTCATGTTAATTATTTACTGCAGATAGTGAAAATAAAACAGTGAAGCCTGGACAGATGCAACATTAGCAAATCCAATGCAATCTACATCTTTCAATAGGAGTCAATCTATGGTCTTAACGGCCAGTATTAAAAAAAAAAGAAGACACAACTGAAAATGTTCAACAGACCTGGGATACACCCTACTTTCTAATGTTCCAGTTTTGTCATGACTGTGCCAAAAGAGGTTGATCTTATTTTGTACATTTTCAGGCTTTATTGGTAGTGTTGTACCAAATTGTGGTAAGAAAGGTAGTTGATAAATACATTTCACCACAGTTCTTACAAAGTTTAGTATTCCAGATGAGCTGCACCCCCATTCCAAGTTACTGTATCGTTTAAACAATGAAATGTTATTCCATGAAGAAGATATTAAAAAAACAGTCACTCCTCTAAAGATTATCTAAAACACAATACATATTTTTATTATATTTAAATACATTGTTTTCTAAGTAAAAGGTTCCTAAAGTATTTCACATTTCATATAGATACTTGCAGTGTTTACAGTAGCAAAACTCTGTAAATATATTTGTCTTATATATATATACACAGTATGTATATAATTGTAGATTGACAACAATTACAAACAGAGAGGTTAAATATGAGGAGACAGTGACAGAACAGTGTCCCTTGGCTCTGTGGTCCATGTTTTAACTTCATGATGATTCTCGGGATGTCAGGACTGCAAGACACAAAAATAAGTGGGGATGATGATCCCTTTGTTTGGAAAACAACAGGAAAAACCTGTCTCAAAACGAGAAACAATATCTGAGAGAAGTTAGTTTCTTTACCCATACAGACTTTAGTCTGGCAGTCAGAGGAGCATTTTGGGACAAAGGGATTTTCTATAACAAGCATTGAGATGTATAAATCTAAATCAAGAAGTGGTTGTATTATCCCAAAAAGAAAATACCATAATGCAGTCAGGAAGAAGACAGTGAGCACTAAATCACTCATCAGTTTGACCAGTCACCACATTAAGCACTATGATATAATAAATATTGATTTAAGTGTTTTGTGTGGTCTACTATGGATAGAATAGATGAAGAGGACCAAAAAGCAGGAAACAACAGCATCCCTTGTTTGCTTGATGTTTGTTTTTAGATCTTAGATAAGTAAGCTCATCCTAAATCTACAACACACTGAGGCACAGTGCAAGTTATGACAGGTCAAATTATTAGGTGTGATGACAGCAAGAGAACCAGGCACATCCATTCCAAATGAAGAAAAAGACATATCTCAATAGATCATGGCCCAATGGCACTAGTTTTTAAATGTATTGCTTCTTTTAGTGTTTGAGCTTGACAAAAAAATAGACTGGCAAAAGCTACAAGCTGCAAAAATATCTCCCAGCAGAGCAGAAGCAGTACAAATACATTTGTCCATAAGCAAACAAGAGCCAAGGCTTCACACAGGAAGAGAATGGGACTGTGCAATACATTTTGCAGAGCCCTCTGCAAAAGGCTCTTGGTCTTTGGAAGTCAAGAGGCACCAAAGTACAAGGAATTGTATAGATATACAGTGGCTGTACAGTGGCTTCAGAAAATAGTCACAGATGCTCCCCATCCCATCTGACAGAGCTTGAGATGATCTACCAGGAAGAATGGGATAAACCATTCAAATCCAGCTGCAAAGATAGTAAAGACTTCCTGCTTCCAAAAGAGTTTCTACAAAGTACTGAATTAAGTGCCTGGACACTTGAGATGAGAGATTTAGATTTACATAAATGTCTTTGTTACTATGGCTATCTTTTGTCAAAATGGCCATTTTATCCATTTAGAATTCAATCTAAAACACAATGAAGTATACAAAATTTGAAGGGGCCTGAATAGTTTCTGAATCCACTGTAAATATAACCCATATAAAAGGCAAACTGAAATGACACTGGTCTCATATCTTTCCATGTCACAGTAGAAAAACAGGACTACAATCAGAATGTCTGCTACAGTAATTCCCAGTGTGATCAATGCATTACATGGAGATACAGAGAAAAGTAAGTGTTGGCAGACAATTGTTGACTTGAGGTTGGGGAGACCAGAGGAGAGGATTAGGAGCAAGTTCCCAAACACATTAAAGTATAATTAAAGCAGCTACTGTTAGTCCAGATGCAAACAGATGAGAGGAGGAGAGTGGGAAGTAGAGACAACATGAAAGGATAGATAGCTCCAAAGAATTAAAGCAAACAGGGATACAAAGGAGAACATGGGGGGAGGAGGGAGTCCGACTGATAGTTAGGCACAGAGGAGAAGTCTTTCAGCCTTAAAAGATAGAGACGGGGCAGCAGGCTGACGAGCAGCACCTCCACCATACCCAACACCAAAAACTGCAGCTGTAACCTTAAACCCAATCAAGCTGGGGTAGAAAGTAGGGGGACAAAGGGTTCTGGGATCAGGGGATGGGCAGGGCAGGGCAGAAGAAGAGCAGAGCAGGATGGACTTGGGAAGCAGCAGGATCTCACACATACACACCCTCAGGGTTGAGACTGGACACTAGAGGGTTTTGCAGGTTGCGTGGATGTCCCAGGAACTGTTTGGCAGTGGGTCGAGGCGGCGATTCTGCCGGAGTCACGCTGCGACCTGAGTGAGACAAAGCAGTGGGTAAGTCAACACTCTTTAAAAGCCAACTATGCAACTTTGAGTAAGAGCTCTAACATCTACTTTTGTTCTCTTACTTCCATTCTTGTATCCATCTTGTAGAAGATGTGTGAAATCTAACTGCTCTAGCTGCTCCTGAAGCTCTGTGCGTAAATGGGTGTGCGCAGGCAGGACACCTGTCTGCTGAATAAACTGCTGCAGGTTACACTGCCTCAGCTCCTTATTCAACTCTTCCATCATCTCCTGTCTGTCCTGAGAGGGAAAAGAGCATGTATCAGTGAGGGTGACAGAGGGCAACTCGAGTCTCAGATCAGTCAGCACTCAATAATGAATGATGACACCTTTGTTCGCCTACAAACAGAAGTGGGTAGAGCATATAAAAATAAGAAAAACTAATCATGCCTATAAAAAATATATAATTCTGTTCTGTGTGATTTTGTGCTTCTATTACTTGTTTTTACAGTGTTAAATGGGAACTACTTAATTTTACGTTTAACATTACATATCATGTAATTGCCGTCCTTTAACCACAAGGGGGCAGCAGAGTTTACAAGTCTAATCTCAAGGTACATGTGGACGTTATTATTATCAACTACTGAGCTGTAACAAATTAACAAATCATCAAAGTTGCACAACTACCAGCAGTCTTGTAATTCCATCAGGTTCCAGCATCCTGAGGCATATTTACAGATAGACACATGACAATGTTCATCTGCCTTACAAAGCCGACTTCCCTAACCACATGCCAGGAAGAAAGATATTCATCAGCTCCAATTATTGAAAACATGAAGTTCAGAGATCCTCCATTAAATCAGTCTCATCACCTTTACACCAATAGATTAAACTCTTGCTCACACAAATATAATCAGTCTCAATGGACAATCCATTTGTGCTTAATCAATGTGTCTGTGTCTAGTGTAGGAAGCTGCAGCAGTATGTTTATAGCCCACTCCCCCAGTGTAACTGATGTCGGACTGAGGCAACCTGCTGAGGCAGTTCACATCTGTAAGTCTGCCTCCATTAGCCTAATGACGAGAGCGCTGTTCTCATCACCACCAGCACTTAAACTCAACTGGCAGCCTCCGCAATCTTATAATAGACACTGCCATACATACACAGCTTTCTAGTACCATGAATAAAAGCATCTTATTTCTTCCAGTAAATTACTGCCTGGGTGGCAAAATACCTGTGGTTACTTTCAGATCATAAACACTTGCAGTACTTTTGGTTACATGTTATGACACGGTGGAGATATTATACTGGTATATAAGTAAAAACAAAAGGCTTACTGTATACTTCTGTTCTGCAGCAGGTTGCTTTCTACATAATAGTTGAATTGATCGTGACACACAGTCTCTGTCTGTCTACACACTAAATCTGTTGGGTTCACCATCAGAGTCAGACACATCCCCATGAGATTGACTGACTGAAAAGCAAATGAGCTTATCATTATGTTTTAATCAGTTTTGCAGCCAGTTAGCCATTCCTTGGATCTCTGTGGTTTGAGAACAGGACACACTGGTCTTTCAGTACGGATAGTACTGTACTACAAAGGTTTTCACAGTGTGCTCCATGACAAAACATTCAAAACACTGTGTCAAACCGTAATAAAGGAAGAATTTAATTTGATTCACTCCCCTGGCTGGAACTAGTCTGCATAAGCTCCATGAAGTGGATACCAAAGTCTCAGGTTTCATCTGGATTATGAGGAAACTCAAGTTTCAATAAGAACTGGGTTAGGCTTTTATTGATACTTCCACATCTATGACAACCACCACAACTAAACAAACAATGTCACCACAAACTATGATTGGTTGAGGATCAGTAGATCCAATAAAAGGGGCTTTTGTTCTACAAATCAATCTTCTTTAATCTTTTTTTCCATATACAGGGTACAAGAGTTGAAGGCATCTGCCAGTATAACAGCACTGCCAGACATAGTAACCATGTGTTCAGAACATGCATACAAGGTAAGACGATACCTGCCAAACTAGCATTTTCATAAAAGGTAGAACATGAGTAGACAACATTGAAGTCAATGTCATTTCTTTAATAATTCTTTTTATATCACAATACCACTGTAACTTTTGTTTCCTTTTTAGGAGTGTCTGTGCACTGCTTTGTCTGCTTCAGTGTGCAGGTAGGAGAGGGATGTATGCTTATAGTATACATATGCAGAAGAGGGTCTGAGCTACACCCCTAAAATGACAACACACAGCTCAATGTGGATTTATGGCCCCTTCTCCAGATCTGTGACCTCTCTCCTTACCTGCAGCAGAGACTCTGTCTTCGCCAGAGCCTCCATAGTCTCAGATAGCTGCTGCTCCAGCTCTGTCCCATGCCTCTCCTGGCTCGTGAGCTGTGCCTTCACAGCTTCAAGGGACTCCTCAGGCCTGTTGGCTTTCCCTTCCGCCTGGCTTTCCCGTTGGATCTCTTTCTCTAGTTGAACAGAGCGGACTGAGAACTCGTGGAGCCGTCGTCCACAGTCGTCTAAATTTGTGTGGAGCTCCCCCAGTTTCCTCCTCATTCCTCGTTCCCTTTCCATCTCAACTTGAAGCTCGTTCTCCCAGTGCTGCTCGTGGGCAAGCTCAGCCTGGTTCCTCCGCATTGCTTGCTCCAGGGTGTCCATCTCTTCTTGCAAACGAGCGTCAGAGACGGGGGAGGGACAGGGAGATGGGTAGGAATGCTCCCAGGTACACGATTCCTTTTCTAGGGCTTCTAGCTGGGCCTCGATGGCCCTTAATCTCTCCTGTTGCTGAAGAACTTTCCTAAAGACGTCTTCTTTGGACGGGCTCATAGATGGTAAGGGAGAGAAGGATGGTGCATGAGGGGATACAGGGCTTGGTGAAGGGGAGGGTCTCTGTTCTGGAGAGTCCTGAGGAGATCTGTTAAACTGTTTAACTTTGGTTCTAGGGGAGGTGGATGGCCCCAGGTTAAAGGTGAGTGCCTTCTTGGGCTGGCTGCGTTTCAAAGGCTCTGGCTCAGGATGCTTGGGCAGAGGGAGGGGAGTCGATCTGTCTTGTTTAGAGCCAGGTCCGTCACTGCTGCTAGGGCCAGTACGGCGGAGGAAGAACTGAACTTCACTTCCATGTTGCCCTAACTTAGCCAGAGACTCCAGGGGCTTCTCTGTGGCCAGCAGCTGCCTTTCTGTATCCCTAAGACGCTGGATCAGAACATAACGGCCTGTCTGTCCTGGGGACAGAAACAGAGAGACACAGAGTGAGCACAAGCAAACATACTAAGGACCACAAAACAGCACAAATAATTAAACTGAGTGACACTTTCTCAAAGATTGGATTATATACATTAGTCAAATATGTTGATGAGTTACTTGTGAAAGAGTTTTTTCTCCTTCAGAGTAATTAAAGCAGTGGGTTTGACTTTCCCACTGCTTCTACACAAGTAATGCTAAGCGAACAAATGACATCAGACACATTGTGATGATGCTGACACCTTTAAATCGCTGCCTCTGAGGATTGGAATAAAAGGCTGCTGCGTAAGCCTAGCACAACATGTAAAAAATGTTCAAATAAACTGAAGTTTCCACAAGGACCTTGAAATTAGGACAAACCCTCCCTAATGACTTGGCAGGCAGCTCACTCATGGAAGGAGGAGAGTGCTAAATCTGGAGTTATGTTGTTCAATGCTGCTGCAGCGTATGGCTTGAATAAAGCCTTAAGATACAGGGACAGAGAGCCAGCTCAAATCCAAAGTGACCCCCCGACAGTCCAGCAGGATATGCAATTTAGGTCGGCAGAGAATGAAAAGGTGAGTGCAGAACAGGATTGCTGCAACTTTGGCATGTGAAGTAATCCTCCTTTTTGCATCAAATTCCCCAGGCAAGGCAGTTATCTAATAATATAAGGATTTTAGATAAACTGTAAACCAGACAAACAGATTAGATGATGGTATCACAAAATGATGACACTGCTATTTCAGAGCTTCAGATACTCACCAATGGCCTGTGCCAGAGCAATGACCACATCCTGGCAGGACGTCTCCTCAGACAGGCCACACACCACCCGCACCACTCCGTCCACCCATACTTTGAGCTCCATCCGGGACAAGGTAAGGCAGAGTGAAGAGTAAGCTGGTCTTCAAAACAAATCACTTCAGCTTGGCTTGACTGAGCTCAACGTTGCATAGCACTGACTCTGCAAGAGAGAACAGCAGAGACAAAGACGTTAGAGGCGTGTTGATTAATCCAGAAATTTCACTTCATTTGTAAGAAAGAACTTCAGTGGATGATGAAACAAAGATAAGTTCCTTGGGGAAACACACATTTTCAAAACAACTAGAGTAAAAGTCCCCTGATTTCACTGAGTTGGGCATCATAATGTAACCCTGCCACAGCATATGCCACAATTTGTTTCGAGCCTAAACAAAATGTACTGGTAGACCAAGGCACCCTGACTTGTCAAAAATATGCCATTCTGATTGGAAGCATCATTGACTTGTAAATTTCAACACCAGCAGCCACTGGGTAGAGCAGTGTAGCATTTTGTAAAGTTCCTAGTGATTAGTTAGGAGCCACAGCAGTATCTTGTGGACCTGTGAGCATAAACGCCAATCTGTAACCCAATTAAACGCTCTGCTGCCCTCCTTCAAAGCCGTTATGATAGCTTACTGCCGAGGGGAATGGACAGGGAAAGTGGAGCAACTCAAGTGTGTCTATGTTTGGATGAGGGTGTTTGTATAGGCAGAAATACACAGAAACATAGCAGGAGAGATGTATGTGTGCCTCTCAGTTGGATCTATATCAGCAGGACCAAAACTGGGTCTCATCAGACTTCAGAGAGCAGATCAGCAGGTAGCCTAACACATGTCTGGGCAACAGGCTTAACCTAAATGATTATCATTGCATCAGTCCCAACTCTGCCTCTCTGTACTTTTACAGCTAAGCTTCAAAACAAGGTAATAAAATACCCCAGAGCTCATAAAAAGTGAAATGCCTCGGGCAGCGGTAGGATTATCTCTAGAACTTGGCACAGCAAATGAAACTTTGTAGCCTGGGTGGGTAAAAGACAACTCTCCACCCAGAGTCAGACAGATGGTGTTCTCTTTCTGTCAGTTCTCAAAGGGAGGTGTTTAAGACTGAGCCCCACCATTATCTCGCCCCTCATTCAGTGCCTGCCTCTGCTCCACTGGCTGCCTATAGAGAGCTGCTTTGGAGGAATGCACTGACTTCATTTGCCAGCCGGAAGAATTCCTACTTTTCTTAACAAAGCCCTCACCCCGCCTCTCCTCTGCCGCTGACCTGGCTGCCCCGCGCAACCCTCTCTTCTCGGCTGTTTACACGCCAAACACAAACTCCGCTGGGGAGCAACAACCTATCTTATCGTGGCAACAACATCACACGAGAGCAACTGAACATGACATCATGTACAGAGGGAATGACGGCATGAGATGGAACCTGCATAACGAGATCACAGCAAGCATGCAGGATGGATGGATGGATGGATGGATAGATAATCCCATGTGGTAGAAATTCTTTTGAACAATCTGAGAGAGGTGAGCTCATCTGGAAAGAAAACGTGTTATGAAAAGGGAGTGCTTATCAAAACCAAACACTAGAAATTTCAACATAGCAGATATGTCAATATTGTTTTCTGAGAGGGCACAGAGTGTTCTATGATGCAAAGCATAATTAATCTTAACTGATTTGAGTCATACATTGAGTATACTAGCTTTAGCTGTAAGGCTTTTTTTTTTTTTTTTTTTTAAAGAGGTTTGAAAAAAGGAAGCTCTCTTAAAACCCTAAAAGCCTGCAGTGGAATGCTACCTCACAGGCCTGAACCAAACTTCCCACAATGCAATATATCATACCTTAGAGTAACCTGTGAGAAAACGGTTTACAAATCTCAAACTTTTTGTCAAATACACACCTGCATGTACGGTGAAACAAACTTGCAGACAGATCCTAACCTAAAGGTGTTTATCTGTCTAAGTTTTGTATGTACTGTAATAATCCCATTAAATGAGAACACAAACATCTCCCAGCCATGAATGTCACTCTCTCATGATGCTTAGTTCTCGTCCCTCCTGGCTGGTGAAATGTGATAATCTGCACTAACAGGAAACAAACAGGCCTGTGAGTCTCAGGTTACTGTCTATTCTCTCTGTCACAGGCGCAACAACACTGGGAACCAGACATCCGCCTGACCCAGCTCCTTTTCCTTCTCAGTACAGCTCTGGAGTCCTGCGTCAGAGTCAGTTCTCACTGAAATGCAGACACAGGAGAGCTCCCTTTAAGGTGTCTATGACATTTAGCCTCGTGATGATGAAGCTTACTATCGACGCGGGCTTGTGAAAACAAAGACAATGAAATACATAAAGTTTCAAATACTGCCAAAGGCAAACTGACTTTCAGCCAACACGATTGCTATCCAGAAAGGAAAGGGTGACTCTCAGAGTATTTGGTTTCAGAGTCACCGTGCAAATGCAGTAGCCAAACACAAACTGCAGACTTCTCTCAGTTGCTATGTGCACAAACGCATTCTAAATCAAGCCACTAAAACTCTTTTTTTTACCCATGTGACAATGCTCCATACCTCAAAACCCCACCCTTTAACCTCAGGTCATCCCCAGTCCCCCAAAAACTTTCACCCGTGCCCCACCCACCCTGAGCTCTGGCCTGTCAGACATCTTCTCAAAGGAAGAAATTAAGAAAATGCACAAGCACTTTTGGGGTAATCAGTAAACTGAAGCAACCAGAAATCTTCCACTCCATGCTATGACACAAGCACAACCATGTCCACAACAAAGTCACTTATCAGCTTGCCATACTAAAGGATGAAATAGACTGTGAGGAAGACAGGCAGCGAGCAAGTAGAAAAAAATGCTGACAGATAGCTAGATAAAGAGAAAAAAAGAGTGATACAAAAAAGAGCAGTGATTGGAGTCATGTGCCATTCCCTCTCTCTTGCCCTATCATCATCACTCACCCACCCAGCTAACCTCCTTTGCGTCTTTCATCACCCTGTCTGTGCCGCTGTCTCTCCTCAATAACAGCCTCCACGCTCCTCTGTCAATTCGACTCAAGGCAGAAGTGGTTAGCATCACAGCTCTGCAGACACAGAGGGCATGATTCGGCTCGTCTGGGTGCCACCGTGTGTGAGCATAAGTGTCAGGATGAGAACTGATTGGCCTTTTTGGACAAGCTGAGAAACTTCCGCCACCAAAACTACAGCTTGTTGTTTGCTTGAAATAAATAACAGTGTCAAAGGCTTGAAAATGAGCATTTCTTGGGGACAGTTGTCCACTTGGTGACAAACTTCTTAACAATGCAAAAATAAACACCTAACATTTGGCTCGGAGAGGAATCTTGCTGGAGGCGTGAGAAACACCTACTCTTCTCTTATTTAGTTTTTTTCTCACTCACGAGAATCCAGAAAAACATGAATACAAGCATATATTTGCATGGTTGCATTCATTCATGGACTGACACACCCTTAACCTTCAATTTCCTTGGAAAAGGTCACAACAATTAATTTGTGTTAGTCATGAGCAGTATCAGAAAACATGCAGAAAAGCAAAGTTATTAATGTACTCTACTGTAGCTTGTTAACACCTGAGCCCTTAGGCTACATGAAGAGTATACTTACTGGGTGTGTAACTGAGTTTGTGCATGTGCGTGCATGAAGTACACAACACTGTGATGGTCAAGGGTTGGGTGTGCATGCATTCATGTACCAGCTTGTATGCCTAAGCGTGTTTGCAAGCAGATATGTTATTTAGACCCATCTTTATGAGAGGTTGCACCAGCTCAAACTGATTACTCTACTACTATCTCTGCAGCAACAGAAGTCTGAGAAACAATGGCAGGGGTAAAGGGCAAAGCGTAAATCAGCTCTGATTTACAGATAGATACACAAGTATACAAGTGTAGACCAACAACTGTTCCTATCAGTATCAGTAGAAACTAAGACCTTGGCCCAGGCCGGTTAAAGTGTACATAATAGGTTAGACATTGCTGTTAAAACACAATGAATGCAGCTTGGAGAAGCTACAGCCCCTGTGCCACTCTGCTCCAGGTTGGCAGAGATACACAAACACTCAAAGAGCCAGTAACACGCTGGCACAGAGCAGCCTGGTCTCATCTATACTGCAGAGACACTATTGTTGTTCTGGTTCCACACTCAGCAGACAGTGTTGCCTCTTTTGTGGCCTCTGGCATGGATTGTCTGCCATGTTGCGCCACGCCAGCTTTTACTGCTATTCTGGTGTATTCGCATGTTAGTACTGATAAAACTAATAAAAGCCAAAACAGATACTTGCTTTTGTCCTCCCTCTTCCCTCCTGGTTTGCATTCTTTATTCCTCCTCCTCCTTCGTTATCCAGTGTTTCAGTCTTCCAAGAGAATTCAGTTTATGTGCTCAAAGACCAATGAGACCAAAAACACACAGAAAAGTCCACAATGTGCCTGTAGTTAAGAGCAGCACAATAATTATTCATAATGGTGGAAAATTATCCTTTTGCCTCAGCAATTAGGACTAGTTCTCTATGGAAATCCTGTGATGGATCACATGGGTATTCTCAGCTACTTCATCATTACACAGCAAGAAACATTTCTCAAGTCTAATGCCAGCTTGCACATCGGTTAGGAAAGGGATGTCTCACACACACACACACACACACACTTTCAGGGTGTTGAGGCTTTTAAAAATGCAAAACACCACTTCAGTTTGGACAGAAGTATCCAGGTGGTGCTGGAAGCAACCAGCTCGGTCAAAAATCCCTCATCCTCATTATTTACAGTGAACAAGCTTACGTAGTCACAAGCCCAGCGGCTTTGGAAACTTCCACTTTAATGAACAAGGCATTTTAGAATTGTCATTTTATTTCTTCATCAGTATTTTCACATGGTATGGTTCAACTCAATAACTTCGCTTAAAAATCTGAGGTGTTCCTTAAAGTAAAAGATGCCTCAAGGAGTAAACTGTCTTAATCCCTGTACAAAACATCTTCATAATCTAGGACCAACTTAGTCCTCAGGCACTTTCAGAATATATATGGGGACACTGACAGGCCAAGCCTAGCTCCATGCCTTTATCTGCTCATTGTACCTCTGACAAACAGCTTTCTAAATTCTACAACAGACCCAATAACTCCCCAAAACACCATAAACCACATGTAGAGTTATTATCAGCAGGACTAGAGCACCTGCAGTCAGAGAGCAGGAGTGGTCCACTTGGCACATGAGGATCTGAGGGTGATATTAAAACTTAACCAGTGTTATTTTCCAGTGTAGACACAGCTCTCACAAAGGAGATAATTTGCTTTTAAAGTATGTGACAAAGCTGATAAAATGTAGGAAAAAGAAAATCACAAAGCTGTGGGATTTAGTGTAGGAAGTGTTAAATCATCAGGTTGCAGCATGTTCACTTGTGTTACTACTTCTGTAGCTCTGCTTTTGAAAACTGGGTTATGTGCTTTTTTGTTTGTGCTGGCAAAATAACATTTCACTTGTACACTGGCATTAGAGTATTCTTATGTGTAAACGTGTGTATTTTACTATGACAGTGACTATGATGCTTCCTTTGCCTCGCAGAAGACGGCCAGTTTCCAGCAGGCTCTCAAGACACACTGCTTGTTAATTAGACTGAACGGTTGCCTGGCTCCCTGTTAACGGAGCTTCACCAAAGCTTCAACACACCTGATGAATAATGCATTTTTCACAGCACATTAATTTGGCAAATATTTCAAGGAACAAAGTCCAAATGCTTTTGACCGACTAGCTCTTTGAAAATGTCCCCCATCCTGTGTCTCTACTCTATTGACATGCTAATGACTCAGTGCAGAGCAATCACAAACAGCACTAATAAGCTTTTGTCATCATACTTGCATACACAGATCTGTCGGTGCAGGCTTCAGCCTTCTCCGTTATAATGACTGCCCTGTCCAAGTGTGAAATTTAAATGAGAGTGTATCAGTGTTTCATTAATACAGTGGACAGCTATGCCTCCAAATCAAGGTCAAATTTGTGCGGTGTTTGGCATTTACAACAGCAAACTAAGAGGTTTCAAGCTCAAATCCCACATCAGCTGGACAAACGTTGTTATTCTAGTCTCTAGATGCACAAGTTGTGCATTAAATGTGTTGTGTCCTTATGCATGTAACTTATGATTGATGACCAGGGTTTAAACACTGAAGCCAAGGTTGATATGAAGCAGGCTTCGACATGACCATTCAAAGTCTGGCCATCACCTGTGGTTGTCACTACCTCTACAGTCACACTGTGTAATACAGCACCTAGTGTGAAATCCTAGTCTTCATGAATCACTAGCAGCACTGACGCAGACAGATGGTAACTTGGTCTGAACCACAAGAGAGAACGAAAGGCAAAAAGTTAAAGAAATATTTAATCTCAGTTTAAAAAAAAAAAATCATCATTAGAAAGTGGGTTTGGTTTTTATTGTAAACCCTGACACACTTCTGAATTTCAATGACTGCGAATAAAGTACACTCATAAGTTTGTGGCCACAATAGTTTACACAGGTCTGGCCACAATTAAACACTATTGCATTATTCATCTCACCAAGCGAAAGACTTACGCATACCTGGTTTGGCATTAGTCCTTCACTTGTTTGAGTTAACCCCGGAAATCAGGCGGAGACGAGAACATTAGAGGCGAGGAATTTGTTTGCGCTGAGTCATGGATCCAACCACAGAGCCAGCAGCTAATGGTGAGAATAATAATGTGGGATTGCACATAGCCTGTCAAAGGCCAGGCAGAGCTGGCCTGATCGGAGAGCTCAGATCAGGATGAGTGGTTTGGCTGCCTGCAGGCTGAGCCCTGTGAGCACAGGAGTTTGTATTGTTGGGAGAGCCAGGGAAGAAGGCTCTCAGACTGCTGATGGGCACCGATCTGTGATTATATACTCCCGACCTGACTCAGCAATACTTTCCAGGGAAGAAGGACATCACTCTGTTCCCAGCTCAACTCATACACATTGCACATAGATAACACACACACACACACACACACACACACACACACACACAAAACCATGCATACAACTTGGGCATGTACATGCACACATACAGTGCTGTGAAATTTTTGGAATATTTGTCACACTTAAATGATTCAGATTATCAAACCAATTGTATTATTACACAAAGATAAACATAATCAATACAAAATACACTTAAGAAAAGATGATTTCATTTATTAAGGGAAAGAAGCTGTCCAAACCTTTGCCGGGCCCTACGTGAAAAAGTAATAAATAAAGTAGTAAACAAATGGAGAAACTTGGAACAGAGGTGAACGTCCCCAGGAATGACTGGCCTACAAAAATAACTCCCAAGAGCACGACAACTCATCCAGGTCATAATCCAGAACAACATCTAAAGAACTGCGGGCCTCACTTGCCTCAGTTAAGATCAGTGTTAATGATTCAACAATGAGAAAGAGACTGAGCAAAAATGATTAGACAAAAGTTGAACTTTTTGGAAGTTGTGCATCCTGTTACATGTGTTGTAAAACTAACTAATCAGAAGTTAAGAAGGGGGTCAATACATTTCCACAGCACTGTATACATACAAACAGACAGAGACATATTTAGTTATCACATTGCCAAAATAATATGTTACATGGCTGAAGCATAGACAGCAGACAGGCTGGCTCAAACTAAATGCTTAATTTTCAACCCACCAATTTAAAAGGATGCAATTTGCACACCACGAGTGGAAATTAGTAGCTTTAAATTTACTAACGCGCTATTTATAGTTCAGTTTCTTGCAGGTGAATATGTGGGCACTCCACTCTCACTTCGTGGATACATGCACATGTCACTGAGTCAGGAATGCCGCAGACTCCAGTGTCACAGGTTTGAAGCTAAAGTCATTAGTAATTTAAAGGTCGCTTTCATGTCTGCTCATATCAATTATTCACTCCTGTTTTATGTTTTCCTTTTGTCATCTTCCAAAAGCGCAATCCAAAATAAATAAAGACTCAAATATCACACTAGAAAATGTTTATTAGCGTTAACAATGCAATAGTAACACAATAAAAACACAACACACGGTAAATTATTCAAACTAAGCAAATTCATCTAATTTATTTCATTTCACTGAAACTCTTCCACTTGTAGAGGTATTGGAGGAAGGCTTTTTTGTCAGTGAGTGAGTCTGTGTTAGTCTTTCATCATACTTTAATTCCATGCAATCCATGATGCAATATACACTTGCCAGTCCTTGAAGGGAATATTGCCATTAGCATGCCCAAGGATAAAAAATACCAGTGTGTTGCTGCAAAAAGAACTGGCATATGGGGGGGCTCAAAGTACAGCTCAGATACCACTATCACGCACTATAGTGATATACAAGAGACTTAAATGTATTCTTTAATTACTCAGTTAACAATCCAGGACCGAGAAAGTGCACATTATTGTGGAGTTGAAATGTTAATATTACAACAAAAATATATGACCGCAACAAAAAGAAAACACAACCCATCTGCTGGATGAACGTTTCCACCCAGTTTTCTCCCAAAACATCAATCTGAGGTCAGAAACCCTACACGGGCAGTTCACAAATTACTACTATGGCTAATGTAATCCATTCTCTGCTGGATTTGATTAGATTTGACTTTGAAACTGAAAGCCAGAGTTCCTGGCTTTCAGACATTCTTTGAAGAACTGCCAGGAAGTTTGAGAGAAAGCCACAGGCCTAACATGTTGCATAGCACACTGACCTCAGTGTGCTATGCAAAGCATCTCTTCTCACACCCTCCTACTGTTTACGTAGGAAGTTCAAATATACCTGGCACTTAGAGAGAGGGATACAGGTAAACACAGCCATGGAGCGAAAAAGATCAAGAATCAGCATCTGCGTGTGTAGACCTTGAGGTAACCTGCTGCAGCATTACCAAGCAGGAAAAAAAGAGGTTGTCTTTTCTTTTCCACAAAGTAGATTCACGTCCCCAAAAATACCACTGTGTGTGCTGAGACATTGTCTATAATCGGGAATTGTGGTTTAGTAAAAACTTTAAATGTAACATAAGCTGGGAATCAAGCAACTATGTAAGTTTGGTAATGTTATAAAACTGATAAGACATGTTACCTGTTGTGATACACCGTGGTACAATACTCAATACAATACTTAGTATTGAGCCTTAACACTCAATCCCAAAATTACCCATTTAAAATAAACAGAAAGGGTGGAATCTGTTTGTGTTTCATGTGGATCACAAGGTTTAGGGTGAGCCTCTCAATAGCCCTGATTTATAGTTTGATGGGGAGGTGTCACACATGACTATCTTTCTCCCTGTCATTACTTTGTGGAGGAGTAAACAATCATGCCTATAAGAGCAGTGCAGGAGGGGAGGTTGTGTGGAATGTCACAATGAAGCAGGGAAAGGTATGAGCGCAGGGTGCAGATTTATAGCCAATTCCCAGTATCCTAGGAACACTTTTAGGACTAAGATGGTCCTGTATATCTGCATGAGGCGCCCCTTCACTTCCAAATACAGCCTTTCACAGCTCTGACTCAAGATCACCAGGGTGATCTTTGGCATTAATACACATGCATAAACGCACTGCTTAATACTGAAAAGGCTGCTGTTGTTGAGTTTACATATGAGAGATAAGTCAGCGGGGAGCGACAAAGAGCAAGGAAGTTAATGCTGCACCAGGTTCCAGGTTTTATTCTGCCAACATACCCTGGTAACTCAGCAAACCTGCATCTTAAATCGCGGCCCAGGTCTGAGTCAACTGTTGCATCTTAAACCACAGATAAGACTGTAACCTGAGACTGAGAATGTGGCTTATCTGTTCATCGCCATGGATGAAATAAGTATTTGCTTTGCTTTGTCACTGCGTTATGAGAATCATGGTAGCCTAGGTTATACAGTCAAGTGTGCATTAAGTGGCAAGTGACCTGTGAAAGATTTGGAGCTTTGAGCTCAGTGTTCTTTTGTTCAGTGTACTTGTACATACTAAAGAACGGAATGAAGACATAAGCGTGTTACAGCTCCACAGGACTGGGTAAAACATTTGCTGCAACCCTGACTCTTACATTCCTATACAACTAAACTGCCATCGCAAAAACATTTTTGTGGCAAACATAATCACATTATGGTTATCTCACACAAAGATAACCCAGGTAAATGCAAAATTCAGTTTTTAAATGATGATTTTATTCATTAAGAATAGAATAGAATTTTTTTACAGGAATTTGCCATGAACAAATACGGATATTTGCCATCTTTTTTGTTTTGCAAGCATATACCATTAAAGTACAGTAAATCAGTTTTTTTAAATAGACGTTCTGTAACATTAAAGTAAAAAAGTATAATTTTACATTATAAGAATTTACTGTTTTTTTACACAGTTGTGCTGTTTTGAAATGGTTCTCAGAGTTAAATTACTATACAGTTACCATTAAATTACAGTAAATTAATTAATTTGTTATTTTACAGTGCGTTTCCATAAAAACATCTCTAAAATGCAATGCAATTGCACCATGAGTCGTGTTCTTCCTTGTTCAACCTAAAGTAATTAATTGTGGTGATACACTCTGCTTGTATAAGTAACTTACCATAAAATAACATTTGGTATTGTACCATAATTTAACGCTAACTGTTTGACAACTTTGCAGCCAGACTTTTTACTGTTTTTTTACAATTTGTTTTTTACAGTGTAATTTAAAAACTGCATTTCATATTTACTTGGGTTATCTTTGTGTAATATTAAAATTTGTTTGATGATCTGAATAATTTGTGTGACAAATATGCAAAAAAACAAGTCAGCATCTAATTTTCACAGCATCTAATGCTTTAATATTTAGCATACAGTATGAGTTTTGGGCAATTGATTATTTTTTATTTTGGGAAATAAACTTCAAATACCAATTTTTGTTTTACAGACCTGCACATCTGCTCATCAGTTTGCGTTTGTGCACAAGTAGCTGCCATCTACCCATGAGCAACACATGCTTGTTTTGCTTCTAATGTGCTTGATCAAACACATCTACAGTCTGTGACAGGTCTAACATCAAGCCTCTCAGCGTGAGGGATGAGTCTGTCAAAGCCACCTGCCTCTCTTCTGTCCTGTTTTTTGATTTAGTGTCTCCGAACCCTGAGGCAGACATTTTCTCTTTCTTGCTGGTGTCTTGACCCCCCTCCTGGCCCTGTCCGGGGCCCTTGGCAGAGGTCCCATGTTATTTACTGTTCAGAGAGCTCTGTCTGCAGAGAGTCAACACAGTATGGCTGGTTGAACAAGGGAGCAACCTGTTGCTCGCTCGCACACAAACACAAATCCATGGTCGTGTACAAACACAGGCGCACACACAGTCTCATGACCCTCCCAAGGGGTTGGCAGAGATGTTTCCTGCGCTACAATCACTACACATGGTATAACTAGGAGACGAACAGACACAGACATCTATAACCCCAGCAACTATAACCTGCTAGTGATTTTAAACTGTTACAGCCGAACATGAAATGTGAAGCTATGAGTTTGATGACGTGACAGAGCAAATGCCCATGAAGGCTACAGGAAGTTCACATTGACAGGATGTGACAGCATTCACTCAGGTGAACTTTATGGTCTGCTGGACTGACTTGGGAACATGTCCTTAGGTGGGCTGAGCTCTGTGAGTAGGTGGTTTAATCTAACATCATAATTTGGATAAATGAAGAGAGATTCGAGCACCTCCACACACTCAATGACCTAAAACATTTTGATTCAACAACAGAGGTACATTTCTCAAAGATCCAGCTGGAATCAAAATGTATATCTTGTTTCAGATGGGTCTAGAAATGTCTGCATAGTTTTACAGCACAAATATGTGTTTTAAGATGCTCTTAATTAGATAACTGTCTTAAGATCTAAAGTCAGAACCGCAGTGAAATTCCTACTTCAAATCCCTCCTTCCTCTCAGTAATTATAGCCTCCCAGCTGACAAACTACAGGTCTGTTGTGTTTGTCTTTGCCTCCACAGATACATGTAGTAAAGCCTCTGTATGCTGGGCTGGATGCCAGTCTTTTACTGATTCTGCTAGCCAAGTACACATTACCCTTCATGGTTTTCAAGAAAAACACCCGGTGAGTGAAGGAGAAGAAGAAGGAAAAGAATCTCTTTGTATCACAACTTGCCACCTTGTACAACACACTGAGTAGAGCATCCCAAACAAGAAAAACTGAATGCACTCCTTTATGCAATCTTGAGGGAAAAAGTTTGGCATGGTAAACTTGCTGAAGATCATTTATTTAAAAGACTACAGATGATATGATAAATTGAAAACTTGGTTGACTTTGGATTGGAAATAGGGGTGTCAGGAAGGATGAGGGAGCAGGGTGTGAGGGATGTGAATGTGATGCAAAGAGGACTGGATCAATCTTTTATCACTGCAGTGTGCTTTCATCCCTAATGGATCTGACATGAGCAGAGCACAGCACTACCTTCCGTCACATTGCACAGGCAGTGGAAGGACGCACGGAAAGTACAAGAGGGAGCAAGAGAGGTACGCAGAGCAACACATGGGAAAGAATAACAGCTCCAGAGAGAGAGGGAAAGTGGTTCAAACCATCATCCCAAAAATAATCACAACCCCAAACATGCAAACATATTATTTCACTATCATGCTGTTATAGCATTTCCAATTACCTCTGGCCCTGAGTGCATCTGTAGGAGTTGGGAAACATTCCTGATAAGGATGGCAAGAAATTAAGTCACTTCCCAGCATGAAGAGTGAGTCTGAAAATTCCCATCAAGAATCTCTAGAGATATCTCACTGTGCCAGGGTGGACTGTTTTTTCCCTTGCCATGTGAGCTGAGCGTCAGACAGACACACTACCAAAGACACGCAGACGGACTGATGGACAGAATGACGACTATAGAAGAGGAGAAGAGTCCATCTGTGTATCTGTGCAGCAAAAAAAAAGAAAAAGCAGCAAAAATAACAAAACAGAGAACAAGACACAATGACTCTCAGAGGACAATGTTCTCTCTGTGCTGAACAGGCTCGTTCTATGACAGAAAATGAGAAATATCTAGGCAGTGAGAGAGACACAAAGGGAAGCTGAGAGAAAAGAAGTTGTAGCTAAACAAGGCTAGGAAGAAAGTTCAAAGCTTTTAAAGCATTTCACTAGTGGTAACCGCATAATTTTCCTGCCATCTGGTAATACCTAGTTAGCAGTACATTATATCAGCACTTCTCTGCTCTGTCCATCTCAGAACTGAAGCAAACAGTCAAACCACTTCATATATTTTACCAGTTGAAGTTAATTAACATACACATACAACTAACGTACATGAACAAGATTCATGCATGTAGAAGTGCATGTACACATGAAAAAGAAAATAAGTGATAAAAAATATATAATTAGAACTAAAAATATGAGTACATTTATAGTGGCAAAGTCAAAGCTATGATACATGCGTGAGTCAGTGTCGTCCAATTGGTTACTTCCCCTGCAACCATCTATTATGCTGACATTATCTCTACAGAACCGAGTTCACACACAAACATAGATAACACTTGAGGTATAACTGTGTAACTCCCACTGTCAGTCAAGGAAAAAAATAATCACTTCCCATGGGGGTAGTGCTGAAGGGGATTGTAATCGATGGCCCTGATTGGATAACAAATACAGCCTGCTAATGAGCTATCTGACACATACCATACTGGGAAATGTTAAATAAAATGCAATCCATGCATAACGATGAGTCAGTATTTACATAGGCTTAGACTGGTTTGGTGCATTAATACTTGCACAGTGTTGGTATTTGTGATGTGTAGCACATTAACAGCTAAACGCAGCAGGAACATGCAGCGAGCGAGCGAGCTGAACTCTGCCCACACTCTCCATAAATTAATCTTTAATCCTACAGTGGCAAAAGGAGCTGCCTATGTGATGAAGATAGCCTGCACTTGTTTTATAGTTCATAGTTAGACCAGCTTTGACTCAAAGGGATAACTCACAAACACACATACACAAAGAAGTAAAAAAAACATGAGTGTACAAAGAGTGAAGTTTCACACAAACAGGTTTGGGTTCTTTAACCCACACAGGAATACTTAGGTGGCAGGTCTGGTGTCAACAGGTGCATGCAGAATAAAAACACAGCTCGGCAGTTACATACACAGGCACACAAGCTCACACTTATTATTAATAACAGCTTTCTTTACATGCGTGCTGGAGCATACTGCAAAGCCACAGACTTCAGAAAAACTTCCAGACACAGACATTCAAATAGGCAAGGACACATTCAAACAATCTCTGAAAGAAGCCCTTGGACTCACCGGCTGAGGGGATCTTTTCTGCCTTCTTTTCAACACATTTAATTTCCTCTGTTTCTTCTGCTTCGGTTTCTCTGTCTCAGTCAGTGAAATCCTTTACTTCTCACAGAGCAGCAGAGCCGGTTGTGCGGCTCAGCTGTGTGTGCGAGGCAGCAAGTGTGTGTGTGTGTGTGTGTGTGTGTGTGTGTGGTGTGTGTGTGTGCGTGAGGAGAGTCCAGCAGAGGTCAGAGGCAGTCAGACAGCGTCATGGGGAGATTTAAAGGATGTCGCGACTTGTCCTCCGTCCTATCTTGCTGCTTTGTTCTCGTTTGCCGCCTCAGGAATGCACTTCTCCTGGGTGTCCTCACCACAGCCAAGATCTGAGAGACTGCCAGAGTTCTCTCTCTCTTGCTCTGTCTACACCCCTCCTCCTTCTCTCTGTGTGACTCAACCACACAGAAACACACCCTCCCCGTCAGTTCTCTCTCATTCTCTCTCTCTCTCTCCCCACCCTTCCTTGCTGTGATGACAGATCTGGTACCTCCCCCTTTTCAGGTAGCTGAAAACGTGTTTTCGGCTTTGTCGCTCTCTCTCTCTATATCAATTTTCTCAGTTATTCTTTCACTCTATATTCCCCAGTGATGTAACAAACGCTTGCATGAAAACTCAGACATAAGAGCAGAATAACCTCGAAACTCTTTGCATACACGTGTATTTACATATGCATCTCCACGGTTTGTTTAATCTATAACCTGAGGCATTAGACATCCTCCCTCTGGCCTCCAGTCACATGAACAGCTGATTACACAAATGAGGCTGTCAGGTGATCTTCTCTTCCTTTTCCTGGAATGAGGTCATAGTCCAGCAGACCAGGTGCGATTGGAGAGTGTGTGAGTGAGTGTGTGTCTGAGTGTGTTTTTTGAGTCAGACAACACCTAGTGAGAAAAAGTGAGCCTGAATCTGACCACTCTGGACTAGACAGCAACACATGTAGTAAAAAAAAAAAAAAAAGCCGGAGCAATTATAGGAACAACTTCACTTATGAAACAAGTTCCACACTTGTGAACTGTGTCCCCTCCCACATACAAACACAGAGCAAACACATATGTGACTGCGTGGGAGTCTAAGAGCATGAGTCGCACCCATATCCTCTTTAAATATCTCTGCCCTCTCTATCTACACATTTCCCTCAAACTTAAATTTGATCCAATATTTGTCTGTCTTTCTTTTTACCTTTACTGCCCGGCCCCCCCTTACCAAAAACTAGGGACTGGCCACATAGACTGGACACAGATGTGTAAAAGACATTAAGATTAAAATTATATGACTTCAGTAAAGACCTGCTGCCACTCATCTGTTGTTCATGGGTAAAACAAACTAACTGATAAAGCCTTTAGAAGGAACCAGCAACTTAAAATTATTACAGCACGTGTTAACTAGAGTACACAAGATTTTGAAAGGTGACAGATCTGACAATTAGTGGATAATAAATTTTACATTAACAAAAGTTTTTTAAGAAGCTTTGTTTTATAAATTACTGAGACCAAGATATTTTCTAAGGTGAATATCATACAACAAAAAGAGAAACCTGTCAGTGTTATAAAATATAACATGACTGTTTCTAAGCTTATTGTAAACGTATTGTTGACATTCCTGTGCTGCAATTTCTTGTTGTTATCAGCCAGTACATAAGCTGATACAATATGGTAAGTACAAGAGGCGAAAAGAAGAAAAATGCACTTTCAATTGCATTTGCACTACAATTATTTTGTGTTGCATAAAACATAAAACCAATTCAGTTATGGAACTCAGATTGTACATTTCAGCAGCAGCAGACCATCAACAATACCTACTTCATCCTTGTGTTTTCTTTGCTCTTTGTCTGACATCAGACTGTATTCTGAACAGACTAATGAGGACATGCAGTCACAGCGACTAATAACCAATGTGCACGTTGTATAAAGCAGATGTTCCAAAAATAGACATCTTGGATTAATTGCATTAATTTGATGAATTAAATCATGCAAACAAAAGAGCACAGTGAAGAACGCTTTAGCTTTTAGCCTGGGCTGAGTCACAGAGCCCCACAGAGAGTCACTTCACATCTATGTGAACTGTTTCACTGTTCTGTCCATAAAGCAAAGCTTTTGGCACATCTAAGAGCTGTGTTATTTGACAAATCACCTAAACTACACTAAGGGGGAGAGCCTCCAGAGGTATTGCTGAGACCACAGTGAAAAAAGGCTGGGGTGTACTGACATTTTGAAAGCAGCAGACATGTAAGTATACTTTATGGGTCCTGACAGGCTACCACCCCTCAGTGGATCATATGCTCCTCCACTGTCTGATCCACTAAATTTATATAAGGACTAAGACAAGGTAAAAGTTAACAAGCAGTGAGTCTTTCTTACTGGTTTGAGAGTCTGAAGACAGAATGACAACAGGGCTAAAATCAAAGTGGTGGGCAAAGGTATTGTAATGAGATACGGTGGATTATCAGTCAAAAGCCTCCAAGTCTCTGCTGACACCTTCCAGGCATTCCTCAGGGCACCTCCCACTGTTGTGCCTCCCTCATCCCACCCTCCCCTGTCAAAAGCTCACATATCATCCCTCTTCTTCTGTGTGACTCAAACATTCTTGCAACCCCCTCTCCCTCTTCCTCATCAAACCCTCCCTCTGCATTCAGCTAAAGAAGCTAAAGAAAACAAAGACTGGGCCTGAAAAGCTTTAAAACCTACTAACTTTAAGAAGACATCCTTTCCAATGTTGGACTTTGCACATTGCACTCTTTGCAACATTTATCCTCGCTGCACAGAAGCTAAAGATGCATTCAGCTCTACAGTCCATACAGCTATTTGATTGCTTTCAATCACCACCTACTACTAAGTTAACACTTCAACTAGTGATAGGTATAAATCTGTCCGAAGAGTGGCGAGCCAGTCGTAACTCAGCTCACAGGAGACAACATAGCTCTCAGGCTGAGAAATAGACTGGTTGGGCCGGGCCGGGGAGGGGAGCAGAGAGAGGGGAATACACGCTGATACTGTCTTTGTTGGCCATTATTCACCAAGAATGAATAGCATTAAGTTGCTGCTACAGTATGCCTCATCCCTTCCCGTCTTCCCTGTAGAAACTCCCCCACCACCACCACTCTTCCCCTCTCTATTTGTTCAGCCTTTCATTAAAACAGCCTTCAACAGGTGGACATGTATGGATAGTGAATGGAGTGAAAGCAGACTCAGACAACAGAGGTTCAGAAGTAAAAAAATAAAAAATCCTGAACTTTTGTTGACATCGCTTCTCATATTCGTGGCAAGCAGCGCAAGGTATTGTGTTTGTGCCAAACACGTCTAAGTATAGCACTGCTGTCTCATTATGGTCAGGGCAAACTGTTGCGCCAGTAGTGTAGCTATGCATTGTGTATCATTATGACAGGAGACATAGCTTTCACCAGGAAAGGTAATTGCACTGTTGAGACGAAAATATAGAACATCCCACATCAAGAACAGACAAAGACTTTTGTTTTCTTCCCAGAAATCTGGCTCAGAAGATAATTCCTGTTTTGAAAGCAAACGCATGTCACTGTGTCATCTCTTTACAAATAACAACTGCTGTGTTGGAAATACTTTGGCAAGGTGAACATAGGGACAGAGAGACGACAGAGGAGTATAGAGTGAAATCGGCAGAAAGAGAGGGTAAATTGGATCAACATATACACTGCTCACAAACAAACTGTATATTACTCCAAACACAGGCTAGAAAAAAAAGCCAGAAAGAACATACATCTGTATTTTCCCCTCCAAACAATCCGTTCAGTTCACACTAATGAAGCACACAAGCGGATGTCAGATGGCTTTTAGCAGCTTCCAAGTTGTCAGGACTTTGGCTGCACTCCGGCACCTTGTCACCATCGTCTCTTTTTTTCCCCCTTCCCCCTTCATTCAAACCAGTCCAGACTGGCCAGACAGAACTAAGTTACCACCATACGAAAAGCACTGATACCTCTCACGTAGTCTTGTGCTGCATTTTTGAGGAGCAACATGAAAATCTAATTTTAGAGGGGAAATAAATTTGGGCCTTGCGGCATTATCATTCGTCGCTTTCGAATGGTCATGTTGGAATTAGCTAAAACTTGTGCTTCAAGGTGTCTCATGTCCTTCCTTCACCTCCTCTAGCTATGGCATTTTGTTTCCATCCTGCTTATAAATGTATAGTCTCTGTCTCTCGAGATAAAGTTGTGCCATGAGTGTCACACTGTGCTGTTCTGTGCTGCCCGTGCTATCAGTAAATGCAAATAAGCTGCAGCCAGCCTGGCTGTTCTGGGAGAGAGCAAAACGCCCACAACTTTTCACTAAAATGCTAAGTTGGATGGGATGGTCACTATTTTATTTCTTCCTGTGTCTCTCACTTTCACTGATTGCGTGCAAGCCAGTGACAAATAGAAACTCGAGTTAATTCAACATGGTGTTTTTGGGGGTCCCAACCCTCAGGCTACAACCCTGGTCAATACAGGGTTTTCTGCACTGAGAGGTAAACAAAAACAGAAAAAGAGTGGGGGCAAGACAAAATATCTGTCTGCATGGGGGGTGGAACTGCTGATCTAGTGATGGTCTCATGGCAGACAGAAAATACAGGTTAGCGACAGGGGAGCTATCAGGTGGGTGCAGGTCAGGGGTCGGAGGTGAACAAAAGCTTTGTAAGTCCCACACAGCAAGCCAGAGGCCCCCGGATGCACTCACTGACACCTAGTCTGTCTGTCTACACCTTTTTCTACATGCCTCAGCTTGTAGCTTATTTGTTTAGCAATGCCTTCTTACATTTTGTCAAGTCTCTTTGTCAATGCTTTTTCATTTGTCCTCTTTATAGACCAAGGTGTTACCCTCAGTTTTTTTTTTTTTTATCTATTTATTTAAAATATTGTTTACTGTGCTGCCTTGTCCCTCTGAGGGGAAAGGACCATCCAAACACCTGCAGGAACAACAGCATTTAAAAGCTTTCACTGCATCAGGCCTGTCATCTCTTTCTCTCTGTGGCTTTACCGGATCAAAGAAACACTATAGCTGTGTTGTAGTAAGGAAGTCTTTTCATGCTCTGAAAGTGCGCAAACAAAAAAGAAATGTATGTACGTATACATGCATGCACGCGCGCACACACAAAGACATGATGACACCAATACATAATGGAGTTAGACCTCTCTAATCATACCATTCTCTGGCATTTTAGTTTGAAGTAGACAATATATGCAAAACTGATTCACCAGAACTTCAAGCACAGACACTTAAAGACATGTTGAATTTTAATCAGGCCTGTGAGACTGCCATCACCATCTTTATCTGAGTGGTAGAAGGTTTGAGTGTGTGCTGGAGTGGGCATGTGCATGACACTGAATTAATGGCGTTAATGTGTGTCTTTGTGTGTATTCCAGATTACTAATCAGTGCTTAGACAAAGGTCATATGTGTGCAAGTCTGTGCATCTCTCTCTCCCACATATCTCCCACACGCTGCCCTTCGTGTCTGTGTAAAACCCTATCAGCAAGAATGTTAGGCTTGTCGGGTCAGCACTGGTGACATCACAGCAACCCGGTAAGAGGCAACAGCGAGGCCTCAGCACCAGTTTCCTCCTGGTTGCATCAGCTACGCGATACCAGGCTGTGGGGATCAGTGACACCCACGCTGGCCCTGCTTCCTTCTGGCTTTATAACTCTTCAAACACTCGATTCAAACATGCAATTGAAATCACATTCGTAAAAAAAAAAAAATGGTTTCATTTCCTTTCCAGCCTTACATCAACTCTACTTGCCTGAAATTAACAATAGATTTGAAACGGTAAATGGTGCAATTTCTGGCCTCAAACACAAGTTGCCTTCATCATTCTAACAAGCCCTGATAAATTATCTCATTTAGAGTCTAGATTGTCAGTTTGCTTTCTCTGACAATCCAGACTCTTCACCTGCTTGAGGTGATCTAAGGTCAACAACCTTACATACATGGTTTGAATGTTTACAAAGAGACACCAGCACAGCCTGAGGGGACGCTAACAAGGAGAAAACAAAATAAATACGGGGAATACTTAAGACGTAGCTGCTCTCCTCATGATTTACATTCTGTGGTAATAAAAGAAACAATTACCAGTGAACGTAGCCAGCCCATCATGTATAGCTGCATTATTCTTTTTTTAAAAATCTGTCAATTCTGAGCATTCTGAGCTTTTGTGTGTAACTAGTCTATGCGAGGGGTCAAGTGTCAGCAAACAGATGCTAGTGTGTGTTTGTGTACGGGAGTGTGAGTGTGTGTACGTGCTGAGGATCCTCCAGGTCATCAGATAAAGAGCACCTGAGGGAGGGACAGGAAGCCCATTTGCAGAGTTGCCACGGTAACAAAAAGCAGAAGGGACCACCTGGTCGGTGGAGCCCAAGAAGACGAGTGGAGAGGGCACCACTTCAGGGTGATAACCGTGCCAGAAATGGCAGAGTGGCCCTCTGTCCCGAAAAACAATCCATACTGTGTTTGTGCCATGATGAGCCAAGTGAAGCACAGAGCGCGCACAGCTGTTGAATCTTTCATGGAACATAAAAAAGAACTAAGCCTGCTGTACAGCTCTCATTACAATAGAGACATAACTTAACTGTTATGTTACCACAGTTGGTAATTTTCAGTAAATGTACAAAATGTGACCCGGACACACAATTAAGTTATCAGAAACCACAGTATACGATTATGCGGGAGGTGGAAAAAGAAAACTCTGAGTGATTCATCATATGTTAATATCATTTCATGTTGTCAAATATTCTCACAGTGCTAAGCAAGCATTTTCCTAAACATGTCAAATAATGTTACTATGGTGACCGATACAACTGATATGAGCACCTGTCAAAAAAAAAGCAAACAATTAGTCATTATTCAATCAATGACTAATCTGTCCTGGCCTTTCTGTACACTTGGTATCATTCCCACAGTTCAGCCTGAAACAAGTTCAGCCATGTGTTTAACTAGTGGAAGAAAAAGTGTACACACAGTATACCATGACAATACGACTCAACAAACAAGACAATTTGTTTCACTCACCTTTAGCAGCCCGATAGTCTCTGAGTGCCTTCCTGATTAAAAAGGAGAAGACAGAGAGGAGGAAGAGTGAAACAACTCTGTCACTGTCTGTGTGTGTTGTGCTCATACAGGCTACCTGATCCACCACAGCCTGTGGAAGAGACAGAGCGACAGAAAAACAGGCTCAGAGCAATACCAGAAGGGAGGGAGGGGGCAGCTGCAGAGAAAAGTGAAGTGGTGCCGCCATTCCCCATCACCCGGGAAACCAATGCTCTTTCAAAGAAAAATCAGCCAATGGCAAACACCGGCAATTGTACTCTAACAAAAAGTCACATGACTGCCCAAACACCACTCCCTATGCACAGTTAGAAGAAAAAAAAGAATGATGGTGTTTGGGGCTGGACTGTGGTAAAGAGGAGTCCTGGAAAGAAAGAGAAAGAAAAACTGAAAAAGATGAGAAGTAAATCAGATAGTGTTTAGGAGACTAAGTTGTGAGCCACAGAGGCAGGAAAGAGGTCACCAGGCTAGATGCCGTCCCGTGATAGTCTGCATGAATGAACAAACTATTTCTAGTTCTAGTTCATTATTACAAAATGAACAAACTCATTTCCATCCATACCTCATCTTCCTAAGAGTTGCATCTTCGTAGGAGCTTCCCACTAAACAGGATGGCTGCAGCCTGCATCGTTTGTTAGGATCAACACTGAGCAGTACAGCGTGACACTAGTGGTACAGCTCTATCTTCATCTGACACACTCAAAATCTACTTTCACACTAGGATTTTTTAATACAAAATGTACAAAACATTAGGCATTCATTTCTTCGCCATGTTCAACCCGTAGAGTGCTGATATAACTAAAATGTGCAGCTGTAGTGTGAGTACGGATCCGTCAGAGGGCAAACAGAAAGTATGAACTGGCCTTGATTCAGCCAGTCAAGGCCTTTGCACCTCTTCACCCTGAAAAGCCCTATGGTTGCTTAGGCTATTTGTTCAGATTTGTGACCCTGCTCTATGATGAAATGCTGTCAAGTGAGTTCGGGGGAATCTGGCTAAATCTGTGCACACATAACGCCTCTGTACCACTGTATTCATCCTGTTGTACCTGTCAGCAGTAAAATCAGCCATAAATATCAGTTGTCAGATGTGCTACTTTGGGTCATTGTTCTTGTCTTTCTCCACACTTTCCACTTCCCGTCGCTTGACAGCAACATATGTATGTCTTATCATATGTTCGAGAGCATTGTTGATTCTAGGCTGTACCTTTAAAATTAAGCTTTTCTTTCTTTTGTCAAACCTTGCATTTGGTCTTTTTGGTTTCTACTCATGTTCAGATACAATATTCATTATTAACACAATACAGAAACACTTTGCTATCTCAGCTGTTCTCTATATGTCGCTATTTACTTTGTGGACATGATGGGATGATGAGACCTAACGGGATTTAATATTATTGTCTAGGGGTTCAAGAGTGATAGAGGTATACATCTGCATCACTGGAGAAGGTACAGTGCCTGTTAATGAAATGCTCCATCTTACCATCTCTTAAGACAGGATCCAGAGACTCTTAAACTCCTTCAGATGTTTACAGCCCAAAGGGGCCTAATCTGGGTCAAAGGGCCTTAAGACTACTGTGGCTTTAGACTTGGAGGTGCTGACAATCAACCCCGAACACTTTACACCCACCTCCAAACAACCCAAGTGCACAGCAAGGTTCAAGCTGAATTAAGCCAGCAAAGCTACATCATCTGCTAAAAGCCGTGAAGCAGAAATCCCTTTTGAAGAAGAAGAGACATCAGGAAATGTAGTAGAAGTTATATTCTCCACCTATCCCAAATAAATGTCACCACCTCTACAGGCATCCTAGGACCCTCAGGCTGGACCTTCTTATTTTGAGAAGAAGAACAACAACTCTCCAACCATTTTTTAGGTTGCTTTAAATTGCATCCTGCTGGCAAGTTGGCAAAAAACTAAGTTTAGTTTTAAACTATGTACTAAACACAGACTTCAAATTCAAAATCCCTATGTGAAGTGTATCAAGTTGCTGCTGTGCACACTGGCATCTACCCAGGGTAGTAAACTAAATTATAGAGAGGCTTTCCAATGTAAATTCCCAACACAACAGAGAGACAGTCTACAATTGTTATTACTTAAAGTGAAATCACACATCTATCACTTTCTCGGCAATGTACTGTACATTTGAACACAGTCATCTGCCTTGTAATACAGCACCTCAGCGCCAGCAAATTACCCTACTTCGGCTGTGGCAGGCAGGTCTCATTTTCAGAAAAAGCATTTACCAAGTGAGAAGGGGCCCAATTACCTCTCCACAGCACGAATGTGACAGGATAGCTGATGACACACCGCAAGAGAAGGTGACAAAGTCGACAGCATCCAACGCATGGACAGCAATGACAAATCTGAGCCTAAGCCA
This sequence comes from Sandelia bainsii, assembly GCA_032362345.1. NCBI lineage: Eukaryota > Metazoa > Chordata > Actinopteri > Anabantiformes > Anabantidae > Sandelia > Sandelia bainsii. Next base: position 9,104,761 of record JAUMHL010000027.1, on the reverse strand, counting down.
TTGATTTTTTTTTTTTTAAGTAATGGAAAGGACTACCTGAGGATTAAAAATCCTGTATCAGCTTGTCAATAGATAATAGGCACATTCTGGCTCCGGGCTTACAGCAGATTCCTATAATATTTTTGCAGACATGCAACCTTGAGGTTAGACCTAATGATAAAACACATCAAAAGCAGTTAGAGAAACAACAACTTACAGCATAATTGCTATGATCTGTGCACTAAACCACAATTATCTATCTATTCTTCTTGAAACAACCTAATCTTTTAATTTAGTATGTAGTATGTAGAAGCAAATTTGGCTGCAATATCAACTTGAAGTCTTCTTGGGTAAATCTCTACAAACTCTGTACACTTAGATTTGGGCAGTTTATCCCATTGATTCAGGCAGATGGTGTCAAGCTCCATCAGACTGGATGGAAAAAGGTCTGTGAACTGCAATCGTCACGTCTCCACACAAGAAGAAAAGAGCCTTGTCCCAAAGCTAATGCACTGTTGTCTTGGCTGTGTGCTTTAGGTCAATAACATTTTGAAGTTAAACTCTAGAGCAGATCATCATTTTCCTTGTGCTCTGACAGTCCTGTAAATGCTGTCTGGCAAAGACAAAGTCGACTGTCATATGCCCTCAAGAGCAGCCTCCATCTAACCACGCTATCATAAAGGTCTGATTAATGGACGGCTGCTCAACTGACTGCCTTGTGTTGGCATAACCTTCCTCACCAAGGCCCTTATCGCTTAGATATTTTATAAATGATAGATTTTTTTTAGTGTAGAAGAGACAAAGATGACATCCAAATACACAACTAACAGAAAATATTAAATCAAGTTAGACTGCATTATGAAGAAAAAACACAATCATCGCAATCGGTTTAGCTCCTACAAGCAGTTTCTGATAACATTCATTAAGGAGTACCCCAGAAACACATGAAAAGACCACACGCAACCTGCAAGAACATCATACCTTCCATTTTTCAAAACATACATAAAATAGGTATGACATGCTTATAGCCAAGACACAAAGTTAGGATATTCACCTATGGTAAATTAGTGATGTGGGGAAAAGGAAGAAAACAACATTGTAAGTACAGGGAAGTGTGACAGAAAGTGTCCAAACAACAGATGAGAAGTGGGTGAGTTACAATAAAACAATAACAGGAAGAGACAAATTTATATTGTGTCAGACCAAAAACTGAACAACACGCAAAAAAACTGACCAAACAAAACGAAGTTAAAGAACATTAATTTGATTAAAGTGCAGAAAGATGATTTCAGAAGCAGATGATGTTGTTGATGATGAAGTTTAGGTTAGAAAAGACTTCTTGAACAGATTCTGGTGTTGAAGTTAACAAGGTAAATTACTCCATCACTAAGCCAGTTAACATTCTAACAGCAGGTTCGTCCTCAAACGAAAGCTTAACTTAGAACAAGGTGGGTGAGAAAAGTTTAGTACCCCTGTTTATCGTTAGCGTGCGTCACCCTGCAGGTGCAGCGCTCTGAGACCACAAAGCAGCAGATCCTCTACCAAAAACATTTCAATAACCATTTCACATTATTCTGACACAGAATTAAACACAAGTTGTAGACAACTTACAAGTGTGTGTCAAGCCGATCTTGGTAGAACGGAAAACTGAGAACTTCAGCCTCTAGACCATTACTCAAACGCACGCTGGCGTAAATCCATCCAGGAAATAGAAAATCTACGGTTTCCGGTCAGCACTTTCAAATTAAAGGCAGAAACAGTGAATACTTCAAAACTAAATTGAGTGACAGCGCAACAACAAAATGCATTTCCAATGAGAAAAGTTTATAAAATGTGGTACTTTTTTGAGAATTTGAATTTCACAAGCTCTTCTGTATATTTTAACAAAATACTATATAAAAAACTAACTAGGTGTGATTACTGCCCCTCTGAGGAATAGCAAGGAGTTATTTCCATGGTAAGAGTGTATACCCTCCCCTAATATACAATATGAGTATATACAATATACAACATGAGAACAGCAATGTTTTACATCACAGGTAAAAGAGAGAGCAGATAGATTACAATAGGCTTCATTGCTGAATTATAGCTGTGTCTCTTGAATGTGTAATTAACAATAAATTATAAAATATTGGTGTAGAACTACATTTTCAAATTTTTAACTTTCAAAGTCTACAGTCCTACAGTTTCTAGATAAAAAGGATGTTATCTGAGATTAGTGAAGTCGACTTCATCTATAGAGGCCACAACCAGAAATGTATTTGTGAAGAAAAAAAAAAAGAGAATGTTCTCTTTAAAATATACAACACGTTGCAGCACGTGTTTCAGCTGTGATGAGGAGGAACTGTTAGAAGCGGAAGGTTGTAAATACTTCTGTAAAAACTTTTTCATCACACAAAACAATCATTAATATAATGCTATCTTGTTTCCAAAACAAAAAGTAGGGGAATCTTCCATGTGTGAACTGTCATCTCATGATGTGATATCAACCTAATACAAATCTCCCATAGACAGGTTTGGTTGTTGAATCAAGAATATATAGGCCAAAAATGATTCTGAATACAATAATGTACTAACTACTTTTTGTTGTGTTTTATTTAAAAAAAAATTTTTTTAAAAGGAACAAATAACAAAAAAATATAGCAGGTGTCTATGGATTTGTTCTGTTGAAAGATTGTTGATTATTAAACACACATCGTAAGATAATATAAGATTACCGCCTGTGCTACCTGGACCTTGCTGAAATTTTTCTGCTTTTTATGTCAAGATACTGCAATTTATAATTGATCTTTACAGACATTTATGTAGGTTTATAGGTTTAAAATGCAGCATTAGCTGTTGTATATCATGTCAGCATAGAGAAACATTGAGTCAGAGGACATGTCTTAAGGTGATAACTGAACCTTTGATTTTTTAATTTTCTCTTAGGATGTTTTAAAGTAAATATAAATAATTCTTGGATACAGATATTCTCAGAACTGCAGATGAGCTTGATCATTGTACAACACTGACAGCTGAATTCAAGTACAAATGGGTATTTTTATGAGACAATAACTCTGCTATTTGCAATTACATTTAAACATATAACACATTCCAACAGGATCCTATGGCCTTACATATACTGTACAAACAGCTTCTTCTGGGCCTGTCTGAACTCATACTATGGTATTTTCAGTTACAACGCCTCATAGAAAAATGACCCATCTCCAGTCAAAACAAGAAAAAAGATTCCTCCGATAATATATTTAGAAAAAAAATGCATTCCCTTTCCATAGCAATGTTATATGTTTGTGTGTGTGTGTGGTTTGTGTCTCCCTGGCATTTATTCACACCTATCTTGTTAAGTTGCAGTTACAACATGAAGGCACAGCACCTTTGCATGCAGGTAGAGTATTCTGTGAACCTTCTGTCTCTGATGACTGTGATGGGGTCTTTTGGGAAATGTAACCATCACCTACCCGAAAGGATTGTAAACATTATCAAGTTACATCAACCGCCTATGTTATTTGTTTTAGAGGTATTAACAGCATGAGTTGATGTTTTTTCTACACGACAGAAACATATGAAATTTGTTTATCCTTGTATGTGTGCAAGAATTTGCGACAGAGGGGGACTTATATTGTTGTTGTCATTCTGTATGTGTTATTGATGCACTTATATTATTAACTGTTTTACAATCAGCTACAAAATTAAAAAGGCAAGGTGTATTATTTATATTGATTTTTGGTTTAAAAAAACTAGACTGACTCTAACCAGAGATGCATTATTAGATAAAAAAAAAAAACTACAGAGAAAGGATTTTTAGAAAAAAGAATCTGATAAGAGTTGTAACTCAAAATGCAGCATTGCTGAAGCTCATTATTATACAGAAACTGGTGTTTCATTAAGTATCAGACATATTATGAAAATATTTGTTTTCTTTGCTATCCTATTTTTGACCTTTCTCCCAATACTTTCTATGTCAAAGTCACATCATCTGGTAATAACCGTGGAGCGAAAGAAAGCCTCTCACAGACCAAAATAGTTCCCCACTCCTGAACATCTGTGAGAATGACCTCTTTCAGAGAAATTACAAGACAATTCAGAGTAGGTGGACACCATCCCACCTTCCCATCATAAAAGGCCCGTCTTTTCATTCCATCTGTGTCTTGAGATGTAATGGCACCAGCAACATGGGAGTGTGGCTCAAAATACCTGACAGGGAGCAAGGGAGTCGAGCAATCTTGCACATAAAGCAGCAATGTGAGAAGATGATCAAAGATGGTACAGCCTTCTGATGGAAAGAGCTGCTATATGATTAGAAATGTACATGTTACATAAGAGCTGTCTCATGGTTCAGCGGCTATGCACACTTGCAGGTATACACATATGCCTGTCTGGCATGTGTACAACTTTTATTCCAACACTATGGTGAAGAGCATTAGCAGTGCTCTCAGGTTTTAATGACTGCCTGAACTTTGTTGCTTACTGACAGATTTATTCACATCCTGTATCTGTGGACAGAACAGACACATGAATGACAGAGGTACACAGAGTGCTTTCCAATGCATGTGCCTTGGTGTTTTTGCTCATGTCAGGTATTCATACTTTAGACCAGGCAAGTTTGGAAATGTCAGCAAGCTGGTTGTAGTGGTTCTGAAAGGGAATCACATGTAAAGATTGATGTGTCAGCTTCAGAACCATCACTACTCTTAAAATATGCTCTTAAGAACTAATAAAATATTAGATGTGACTACTACTCTGCTTCTCATGTAGGCCTACCTAAATGAGTAAATTACAGTTTAATGACAATGAGAGATTTTTATTCACAGCGAAGGAATGGGCAATTTCCAATAGATATTGGAAAAAAAAACAGGATATGTCAGTTTTAACCTTTAAACTCCAAATGGACTCGATGTGATCCAAATCATTACTTGTGTCACGTATCACTCTATACATTCAGAAACATTTTCTCCTATATTCGCAGTGTGCAGGTTGTGCAAAGAGTATTTTCATACTTCATCCTGCTATGTGTATTGTGTAAATAATCTTTGATGTAAATGTCGCCTCAGATGTGGACAAACAGGCTTGAACAAAAAATTAGTCCTCTTGTTTGAAAGTGGCGGATTTGAAGTTTACCGATAGCACCCTCAAGTGGTGAAATGACGCTATTACATCACGTATGTCAGCGCAATAACAGTCATTGCAGGATATCTAGAGAATTTATTAACCTGACAGCTCAGCATTAATGAAAAAGAACAATAGTCCAATTAAAATAAAGTTCTGAACAAAGTAGGATTTAGGATATAATAATTCAATATATAAACCTTTTTCCATCCCACATTATTTTCTCTCAAGGTAACAAAAACATCAGAAAACCAATAACTCAGCCACACTAAAGAGATTAATTAAGTATAACAAGTCTACAAACACCACAATTACTCATTTTAAAGCACTGAGTTATACGGTCATTGGTGGTTGTTATTCTGGTGAGACTCAACACCAGGACTGCTTTGAATTTGCATCTTTAAAAGTAAAATTCAAGAACATCTTATGGCAAAATAGTGAAGTGAAGCAAAGATGAGAAATTATCTCCCTCAGTGCTACCCCTGAATCCTACTGTATGCTTTTGATAGCATTCTACAATGAAATATTAATTATACTGATCATACATATACAGCCCATTTATTGGGGTCAATCTGGTTGCGAGCTCCCTCTGCAGGACTGAACTATGTGGTGCTGGTGATGTTTCTGTAAAGCTGCTCTGGCTGTGTGAGGTCGGGTAATCACTGGTCTGGTCCAGACCCTGGACATTTGATGCTTGTTGCCACATTGTCCACTAGATACATCCATCTCCACACTAAAAGACAGAACTTTATTGTCAGGTCTACCTTACATGAACACCAATTACACCTCAAACGTTTAAACTGTTAACTCCCAAAAAGTTGGGGCACTGTATAAAATGTTAATAAAAACAAAATGCAATCATTTGCAAGTCATTCCACCTATATGTTGATTGAAAATAGTACAAAGACAATCAAATAATGAAACTGCTGTTTATGAATTTAATGCAAGCAACATGTGTAAAAGTTGGTACTGGGGCAACAACAGCCAATAAAAGTTGTGTAATGTAAAAAACAAAAACACCTAGTGAACATCTCAAAACTAATAGGTTTATCATCAGCGCAAAGTTCAAAAGCTATATACACTACTCACAAAAAGTTAGGGATATTTGGCTTTCGGGTGAAATTTATGGAAAACGTAAAAAGTTCAC
>JAUMHL010000027.1:9049394-9098429 GCA_032362345.1 Sandelia bainsii | reverse complement strand
AGTGCATTTTAGGTTCATCCTGAAATTTCACCCGAAAGCCGAATATCCCTAACTTTTTGTGAGTAGTGTATGTATATATACATATAAAACAATTACATGTTATCTTTACACTAGTCTCAATCAAATATAGGTTTGAATGGTTTGCAAATCATTGTATTCCGTTTTTAATTACATTTTACACAGTGCCTCAACTTTTTTGGAAATGGGGTTTGAATGATAATTATAATCAATTAAAACCCTCAAACTTTACAAGACATTGAAGCATCAAGAACAGGACAAAATCTATTGTTTTCTCGATTATATAAAATACATATTAATATATATACGTAATATAATAGTTATTACCATACCATTTTGGAGGTGGGCAGGGTATGTGTGCAGCCTGGGACAACAGAGGTACATTGGTCCTGGTCACTTGCTTGACCCTTTGGAGTCCTGGGTCCCCTGCTGTTGTACCTGTCCCAGGGAAGCATCCTACTCCACTAGAATTAGGTAAATGTTCTGAACTGCCCTGGCTAAGTTGAAGTCTCCGTACACGAATCCCTTGTGGCTTCAGATGGCCAGAAGCTGCTGTGGTGCTGAGAGGGGGAGAAGGGGACATGGTAGTGTCTGAGGACAAGGAGAGTGGAGTTACGTCAGGGGATAAAGCTTCACTGTGATGTAGTTCTGAAAAGAGAAAAGAAAAAATCATAAAAAAAAAAAAGACTAAACTTAGATATTATTGTGACATGATTAGGTTGCTTTATATAGAAATGTGATGGTAGAGTTATTCAGAGTGTATTCTATGCTCTTACCATGCTTCTCCATTTCATGTTCTTCATCACTACCGTCATTCCTCACACCACTAAAACCTTCGTCTCCACTATCATCTTCTTCCTGTTCTTCATCACTGTGCCGAATTGCCAGGACCTGTGGTAATCTCTCTGTCTTTATGGCTTGGAGACGCCTGAAAAACAATGCACCATGGATTTAAAGATGTAGACCTCCATAGATGTACACATATTTCAGGCGCAATCCATGTGATATACATGGTTTGTTTTTGTAAGATAGAGGATAAGAATTAGCTTTGATATAAATTTTATTTTGTTTTCATTCTAAGAAAAAGAGAGCTGTGCAGTTAGTACTTTGTGTGTTGCTCCCTCCAAGCTCTAAGCTCAGCAAACACATCACCACGTTCTCCAACATCAAGGTCTTCAAGGTCATATGTATGCTCCGGTACATGGATGGGCAAGTCACGGGGGGTGAAAGTAGACCTGGTGGGTGCTGTCTATGAGAGAGAAGAGAAGGAAAATGAGTGTGATGGTAGGGGGAGGTGTCAGGGTTTGTAGAGACCCAGTAATCACTCACACACAGGGGTGACGTTAAGGAAATTTTTAATAAGAGTCTACAGAACTAAGCAAAATAAACAGTGCAAACAGAAAATCAATCCACAAGGAGGAAACCACAACAGCAAGGAATAGGAGCACTTAGCTAAACCCAAAAAACAAAACTGAAACTGAAGGTCTATGATAATTAAAACCCAGAATAACTAAGAAGAAATCCCTGAAAACTAGACAAACAGGTATCCGTAAAACAAGAAAGCAAAGCATAGAAACAGAGACTAACCTGAGGGGAGTGCAAAACCGAGACAAAACAGAACGTGAGCGGGAACGACAACAGAAACAAAACCAGAACCAAGAACACTCACAAAATCCCAGGGCAGGAGACAGCGTGACAGAAAAGGCTGGAGACTAGCAGGGCTGGCGGGGGAATCCAGGGGAACACGGCAGGTGAAAACAAAACCGTGGTAGAACTGGTGAACTACAGAGCGTGAGAACCAAACAGGAGAGGGAACAGAGCTTCGGGAGCAGACACAGGGATGTGACAAAGGGCTAGACAAGACCGGAGTGCAGCACTGGACCGTCACGCGGAAAACCGAGACGATAGTTACAGGAGATGGCAGAGCTTCAGGAAAGAAGAACAGATAATCCGGCGGGGTGTGAGAGACAAAGGGAGGACTATAAAGGAGAGGAGCAGATCAGGTAAGTGATAACAGGTGGTGATAATTATTAGGAGAGTGACCAGGAGCGGGGCGTGATCAGGTGAGTGAAAGGAAACAGCTGGGAACAAACGAGAGAGCGTGATTGGAAGCGGTGCGCAACTGAACGAAAGGCATGAACGAACAGGGCGTGACCAGGTGAGAGAGTGAAACACAGAGGGAACACAAGCAGGAGAAAAGACAGAGATACAAATAACTGGAAACCGAGCTAAACAAAGGCAGAATCGTGACAGGAGGAAGCTAATAAACATAACAGAAGAATAGAGGCCTAAGAGCTGAGTACATCAATCATGGACAGATAGTTGGCTTATGGTCAGACAGAGTGGTAGAGCAAAAACAAGAGAGGCAGACTGAACAGGAGAAAAAGTTCAAACAAAGACTGAGAATGACAGCAGTGGTGTCTATAAGACAGTAACACAGATTACATGGTGTTGGCAGTGAGAGCCCTATCTGTCCCTCTGACACTGCTACAGCCTAAACACATCTTAAACCCTGTGTCCTCCCAACACCATACACATCCTCCCAGGTTTCTGTCCTCCTGCTAGTAATTAGCTCTTTCTGTTTATACTGAGATGACATTAAATAGATGGGCTTCTGGTGCCAGACAGCCATAAAGGTGTGTCAAAGCCCATAAAGTATGCTGTTTTTTAAGTTGACATTAAATGCTATTACTAGATAGGATGGAGTGTGCAAGAAATTATACATTGATTTGGATTAATTTGATAATTGATTAATGAAGATCTGTGTCAATTGAAGGAATTTTGTTGATACAACATATGCTACCCACCTTTAACTTTTCTCGCCTTGCTCGAATAGCCTGGACTGGGTTTCCACAAAACAGGATCTTACCAGCTCCTTTAAAAATCAACAGATAAGACAGTCTTTTATGACATAATTAAGTCCTCTTGGTGGCAGTGTTGAGTAAGACTGTTGATGGTACCGTGTGTCAGGATACTGGTTTCTGGGTCCACTGCTGCTAGGTCTGAGTCTACAGAACCAGGTCTGGGTCCACGAGGGGAGAGAACCCCAGGTCTGGTCGCTGACGTGGGTCTGGAGTTAGTCTGAGGTCTGGAGCCTGTTGACAAGAGAGGCCAGACACAGGAGTGGCTGGAAACAGGGCGCCTGGCTGAGCTGGGTCTGCTGTGAGGACATGCACTGTCTGCTGTCTCCTCTACAAAGAAACGTGAGTGGCCCATTAAAACACTGCTGTAATTAACTGGTCTGAGCAGACTGTCTCAAAACAACATATAAATGCACTCACCCTCTTCAGTAGCACTCTGAGAGGGGCTGCAGTCTCTGATGGAGTTTTGGAGAATGGCCCAGTCTTCTCCCATGACGCTGCTCAGCCTGTCCTCCTCCACCCTTACACCGTCTAGGTAACGCAGCTGAGGGACCAACTCCCTCACCGAAGCCCGATAACTGTAGTCTGCAACCTGGGCAAAAGAGAGGAAACATAGGGAAGAGAGAGACAAAGTGAAATATAGAAGACAGACAGACGAGTGGTGACAGTGGTGTATATATTAGTATTCAAATTAGATACAAGCAAGTAAAATAGTTTTTTTCAGGTATCATGACATATGTTGTAACATGCACTTCAGGTTAATAAATGTGTACTGCTGCAAAAAAAAAAACATCTGTAGAATCTAAATGTAGTTTGTGCCAAATGTAAGAGGCTTAACAGTTTCCTATAAACGTAGGACAGTACTAAATGTGTCAAAAGCTACTTACATCATAGTAGTTAGCCTTCATTGTATCTTTTTCACTCAGTTTTAACCATTACTATGTTTTAACCCATGAACTTACTGATTAAACATTGAGGGAAAATGCAGGTTAATAACTAATGCTATTAAAGTCTTCAATGGACACTTTGCCTTGAGGTCTGTTCTTTTATCAGTTCACAGAGAGAGGGGGAGAGAGAGAGCAGAGAGAGTCCAGTAAATCACTGAGCTATGGAGCGATCAAATTAGAGCTTGGCACTCCTGCCCTTCACCCAACCACACAAATGCAGTGAATGAAAAAAGTGAAGGGCTGGCAAAGAGGAAACAAAAGAGAAGGAGAAGGAGGGCTGAGTGAGAGGAAGTAAGCTGATGTGTATATGTTTGTGTGTGTGTTGGAAAGAGAGCAAGAGGAGCACTAGCTTGGCAAGAGAGCAAATCCAAGAACCCCTCAGTCACTACAAAGCACAGACCTAATGCATATTCAGCTCAGCATCTCCCCTCATTGCCCTAGTTTCCTAATTAATGCTCTGCTGGTGGGTGTAAATAAACACATTCACAGTGGCCCAAAAACTCTGAGCACACTGTGTCTTGAATCAGCTAAAAGTGAAAATGCAGCTTCTATGCTGTATGTCCAGCTACACACGGTACCAAATGCACTGACTAAAACATTAAATCTGTGTCACCATGTCCCCATAAAAGAACTAATGTGATTTAAGTAAAAAGAGTGTGTCAGGTATGTGTTATGGCTATTATGTTTGATTATTTTGATGCCTTCTTATCTTCCACTGTACTCTCTAGTATGTTCAATACCCAGATACAGAGTGGTGAGATCACACTGATACTTTCATGTATCAGCGCCCACTAATTACATTTCAGTCATTATCTGACAAAATCATGAGGCTACTCTAGCACAGGAGATACAACTAACTGAATGAAACAGACATCAAACCACAAGTTGCATTTGCAAGTTGGCTTTTACAACATCAACTGAATTCAACACTTCCTTTTCAGGAACTCTGCCCAGCTCCTTGCTTAAGCTTTTACTCAGGTCCAACCGTTGTCTATTTTATTATACCTTTTGCCAATCTGGTGATTCTGACTCTAGGACAATTTGATAATGGGTCCTACAAGTCACATGAACCCAGGATTTTAAGTGTATAATGCGTTTATGTTCACAGTATATTAAGAGAGCACATAAAAACACACACATCTCCATCCAATCTTCTTCTCGCATTAAAATTTTTGCCGAATTCAAATGATGACCCAATTGCTGATCAGATAACTGTGGGTCTTAAGTACAGTAAAGTCAGATAGATAGACTTTTGTGGCTAAATTTGGCCTTAGGTCTCCAATTCCACGAGTCTCTCTTTGGAACAATGCTTATTTGTTGAGTATCTGTGTCTGCTGAATCACAAAGGACAAACAAGGAGCCCGACAAGGACAGACAAAGGGGTGTTAAACCTGATCTGTGTTGCCTTATTCAATGGCCATGGGGACAAATCTATATTATTTGGTATAATGTACAAACAACATTTGCAATTACTATCCTACCTGGGTGGCAGTTGGGTTTGGGCGCACAGACACAGGGTTTCCCTCCAAGGTAAGTGTCTGGAGCTTGCCACACAATCCCAGATACTGAACCTGAACTAAGTCATCCACATCATTTCCTTCCAGATCTAACAGGTGCAGGTTATCCAACATGCAAACCTGACTCAGGTCTGACACATGGTTATAGGCAATGTACAACTCCTGAAAACAGGGAAGGGAAATACAAACAGATTATACAGACAGATACTGACATAGGGAAGAAAATGTGTAATAAACATTATTATTATAAATCTTAGCAGAAGGAAAATGTACACAAGAGTATATAAGAAATGTAGCCCACAGGGTTACAGTATCTGACAGAGTGTCAGAAAGATGAATTACATTGTATCTTCGCATCTCACAAAGATTCGCACATCTCTGATCATTAATTAAGATATTGTTGAATTCAATATTTGCTGTATATATCTTAAAATTACCAGTCGTATTATTACTCTTGTTGCACCAGTACAATACAACCAACGGAATTTATGTTAGGAAACAAACTCAAAAAACAATTTGAAAAATGTGTCTTTTAATCAATATAAACATTTTAGACGTTTTAAAAACAGTTTGCTGAGATGTTGAACTGTCTCTTCACAAAGACATCTATAACCACTGAACTCTACCTTAAGAGAGGACAAAGTAGAAATGCCATCTAGGTCTGTTAGCCCACACCGGGACATCCACAGCACCTGCAGGTGAGAGAGGGTCGTTCCCAGATCTCTAAGGAGATAAAATAGCCCAAACTTGATTCAGAGGCAGGTAAGGGACTTAGTTACACAACACTGTGATTTATGGAAAAGCCTATCCAGTCCCACGGCCACTGAAGCTATAGAAGCTCCTTTCTCTTCCGCAATATGCAGGCCTCTCTTCTGCCTCTGACCCTTCCAGCAGAGTTTCAGTCAATGTATCTACAACTCTGTTAAACCCTCTCCACTACAGCTCCCACAGCCCAGAGCAGGAAATACTATCAGAGGCAGTGCACGTCCGGCTGGCTCTGCTCTGCTCCTCTCAGGGTGGAGCAGACAGCTCTCTATCTTTCTGTTTGTACACTCTATCCCTTAGCCGTTTCTCTGGGTATAATTCTCCACCTCTACTGTTATAAGGACAATCTGGAGGCATACTGTGTATGTATGTGCCATCCTGGAAGTTTATTGCTTTTCTCTTTTCTTCATGACACAGATGAAGCTGCAATCAAGCTAGAACAACCCAGGAGAAACTGTGCTCACTCCTGCTCTTTTCTTAGCACCGTCCAGATGGTCTCATTTGAAAGCTGATATGTCACAAATGCCTCTGTGTCCTATTGTGAGATAGGTGGGTGAACCTGTAGTAAACACCATAAATGCTGGTGTCTGGTTTACAAGCTGAAACATGCATCTTTCAGACAGAATTATTGTACTACAAGTGCCTATTAGAAAATCTTGTCTGAAGCAGAGCAGAACTTGACACCTGCTCTACAACTACACTACTTTTTTTTCTCCAACAGGTACAGTATACAGTGCATCCACAAAACTGCTAATTTGCCTTTCTGATTCAAAATAGTGTCTTGTTATAGCTTCTGAGGCATCTGTTTCTGGGCACACGTGACCACTGTGAAATCACAATAATCTCCATCCATCGCTGCTCTAGGTCAAATAACATACAGTGTATTAATGTGTATATTATAATTAATTATTCTGTATAAGAAGCATACATCAGTAGCATAGATTTGCTTTTGTTAACACTGCTGTTTCTAGACAATCTTTACAATTCTATGAGCGTGCTTATAAGTGTGCTTGTATGTGCTCCTAGGAACACGCTGCTTTTCATAAATACAAACGAGACAGAAAACAAGAAAAAGGCACTTGTGTTATGTAACTTCATGCTTACCTTACTGACGTGATTATGCTGTTGTTCATTTTCAGCCGCAGCAACTTGGGCATATAGGCACCTACAAGATGATCAGATAAGAAGAGGCGTTTCTCTATTTCATATAACAGTGGTATGATTGTTTCATTCAGTTTTTAAACTAGCCTAACTAGCCCAAATGCACCTCATCATGTGTTCAACCTAAATTGGTAAAGAAGAGTAACAGCAACAGGCTAGGCATGACTCACACATGTGCAAACAATCACGTCATGCCTGCAATCGTTGTGCAATGTAAGAAAAATAAAGATGTTCCTCTACCATCCAGTTGGCACACCTGACGGAAAATCTAGTAGGGACACAGTGTACGTCACAGCAACGTCTTTATTTATCACTTCTGTATTTCTGGCTCACAACTGTCATTGTGGTTATAAGCATCTATTATGAATCATCACTGTGCAGAGAGTACAAATCTGAAGGAGAGTGTTTTGCTTTTTTTTATTATAAATTTAAATATAATAGAAGCTGAGCTGTAATGAGTATATATACAAGGTGTGTTTCTCTGCAAGATGTATTAAAATAATAAGTATATAATACAGTATATATAGTATAATGACTATAACATCTTGATGTACTGTATAGCTTACCAAAGTTGCCCAGTGTGTTTTCTTGTGTGTCTACACAGAGTTCCAGTGAGGTTATATTGGAGAGGTCCTGAGTTCCACACAACAATTTCTGCGAGGGCAATTAACAGAACAGAATTTATGTTTCATCTGACCTCTGCTGACATACTGAACTTGATTTTGTCTTTTCAAGATTCAAAAAAGTCGATGAAGATTCTCAGTCATCCAGGTGAAGTTATCTGCAAGTTTAGCCATGGCAACTGGACTTTCTTCTTGTAAGGTTGAAACATTTCACTACTCATCCATGTAGCTTTTTTCAGTCTGAGGAAAGTTGATGTTGGTGTCTAACCAACTTTTACTCCTTGGTTGGTTAGACACCAACACCAACTTCCCTCAGACTGAAGAAGCTACTTGGATGAGTACTGAAACGTTTCAACCTAACAAGAAGCAAGTCCAGTTGCCATGACTCAACATCCAGATAAGATTATAAAAACTTTATTAATCCCAGAGAGAAATTGTTTTGCCTTCTGGGATTAATTTTCTTTACATAGTTTGATCATATAATATTCACCTTACATATATATATATCCCAATGACTTTGATGTGACAAATGATGTGAAGCTTGTGGTGTTAAATAGTCAAGGACTAGTCTCTCATGCACACAGATTAACCACATAAATCAAAGACAAGGCAGAATCAGTGGGATGAACAGAGCCCTTCTGCACACATACCAGCTTCTCTGGAGAAAGGTAAAGCTCTACTGCTGTTTCAGAGTCCTCACATGGTTTCTTTACAGGAGTCGGGTTGATCTGGCCTGATCCACTCAACTCAGTCACCAGAACCCGTGCTGTACCAGGCCGGACCTCCTGGGGCACACACCCATGACAGGAACTCATCACTCACGGCTTCCTGAAATGAAAAATTTGCATGTGTCTTAACAAAAAAACATGGTCGAAAAATGTTAAGCATAACTAGTCATCTCTATGAACACAGCTAACCAGTAGCGTTAAAACTGTTCACAAACTAGCGTTAACTGCTTTAGTCACATTCTTCACAAGCAATGAAAGTGAGGAAGGCATACTATCAAAAGTACTTCAAACTGAATTATATAAAGCCGTTTTTCTTAGAATACATTTACCTGTTTCAGTCAACTGCAGTCTAAAAGGACACTGTATACATTTTACAGGCTGAGAGCACTTTGCTTACAGGCAAAAGTTTGCTTGACAACCACAGACGACTTCCTGGATACAGACTCTTGGCTCCCCGGGAAATGTAGTGCACGCGAAAGGGTTTAGCGTTTAATGGAACACGTTCAGTGTATCTCTTGAGGTTAACATATAGTTAATAGTTATCCCTCTACTATTCCACTATTAGCAGTCATTTGTAAACTTGTTTCCACCACGCGTTACTATAACCTTAACCCGCTAACAGTAATGCGGTGCTGCTTTTATAACCCGTTGTAGTTCTTCCTTTAAAAATTGTGAGTGGGTTTGTGCTTGGAGAAATAGTGCATACGGTTCAATTGTTTAATAAGACAGTTCTTCAGAACTACATTCAAGTTGAGTGCAGAGGTTCCTTGTCTGATACACACAAACGCAAATTTTACGTGACAACAAACTTGGATTAATCTGTAAATACTAGGGGTCAACTGGTCTTCACCGCGGAGTTGTACTATTTCCGACAGCTTCTGAACGCGTAACAGGCATGGTTACCGGGGCGGTTCTATGTTTGATAGAGCTGGGCGTGGGCTCTACGCTCCTCATCTCTGTCCGCTGGTCGTGGAAGCACATTGTTCAACGCGGGTTCGTTTTTCCCTGAACCAATGAATGCCTGGTGCTTTTATCCTATGGAAATCACACTTTATGGGAGAGAATAAGGTGCAGATATCTGAAGACGGCGGGAAGCAGAACAAGAACATTTTGTGTCTTTCTTCTACAGCTGGGTGGCACAGTTGAAAGATTTTTTTCTTCTTCCCTGGTAGACCAAACGTCCCTCTTGTCGCCAATTAGACCTCTGCTTGTTGTAAGTATGCAGTGCACATTCCTCTGTCCGAAATACATCGGCTGGTGACTGTTTTTGTCTACTAATGCGTCCGCTATAAAATGCTTTTAGTGTTTCGTACACAGCTGCCGTCTACAGTTAAAACATGTTAGCTAGCTAACGTTAGCTTTCATAAACATTTTGAATCACACCGGCGATCGTTTGCGTGACCGTTATCTGTCGACAAGACTTTGACTCCGCTTGCATTTTGATGACATGCATGAGGAATCACATAGGTTATGGATTTAGCCTACACTTCTGTTTCAAACAATGATGTATTATTTTGGCAAACAGTCTCCCAATACTTCGGGTGTTGAACCTTGGTTATGGAGGGATATCATTAGACCTCCGTGGTTTCCCTCCTTGACTCACTCGAAAAAGACCGAAGGTATTTAAATGAACATAGCCATAGAGGGGAATCTAACCAGTATTTATGTCTGATGTAAAGACAGTCTTGAGTATGAGGTTGCTGCTGCCGATAATGGTCACACAGACAAGGGTGACGCCCCGTCACACTGAGTAACAACTGAATGTATTACTGCGGAAGTTAGATTCCATTACAAGACATTTATACGGCTGACAATGAATAATTTCTCTCTGTATGTAGAAGATTTTTAGTAAGTTCAAAGGGGAAAACATAGCAAACAAATCACTAATATCTAAATGGCCATCGCAAAAAAAAAAGACCATAACGTGTGATAGACAATAGAAAAAACAACTTACCCATTCCAAGCTGGCACAGGTTATAAATAATTTTATTCTTCATACATGCTGGTATCAACGTATTTAAGTTAGTGTCTTTGTAGAAAACAAAAGTACTATACATTATTTTGTTTATGACTGGCCTTTTGGCATGTTACTGCTGTTTGTATTTAATGTTTTTATTCACCACCTCACTGCTGCTGACCATAGCATCAGATATGAATAACACTCAAATAGTATCTATTGCAACCATAGATTTTGGAGTACATTAGATGATATTAGGGAGGTCCAGTACAGTCTCTGTAGTGTTCACAGTCGAGGCAAAAAATTCAGGCACCTGGAAAACAGCTGGAGATAGTCAAGATGGTGATAGAGGTGTGTTGTTAATTTGCTTTCCCATTCTCTGAACAGCTGTAGGCTAGTTGCTGCCCAGCTGCATGCCAACATCTGCATGCCAAAATAAGAGTGACTATTCTGATTACCATGATTTTACAATTGAAAACTCATCATACTTCACCTGCAGGGATTTGCTTTGTTTGAAGTGTAGATGTGAGGCTTGAATTTGAAAATTGCGCAGTTGTATCCCTTACTCCAAATTGGCTATAGGCTAGGGCAAGGTTTGTATGAAATACATTTTCTTTCAAGAGCTGTTGGAGTATTGTCAGGATCTTCTGCAGGTTGATTAGTACTTTTGTCTATGTGACTGGTTATGTGATTTCTTTACACAAATTAAAAGAATTGGAAAAGATTAAGCTATTCCTCTGATTGCCGAGAAAAGACTGCTGATGAGTCTTGGGGTGTTTAGTGTCTGATAAGCCTCATGGCTTCTCTAACTGGAAGGCCTTTGTGTGGAGGTCAGCTGGCCTTTTCATCTCTGCTGCTGCTTCCAGTGTCTTCCACCCTGCCTAACACACTAAAAGGATGACCCAGTAGGGAAAAGGTCATTTGGAGTCCAGTGTCTATATGAGCAGCTTGTTTAAACGTGCACACATGTACACAGAGTCACACATAAACTCTCCATCTGAATGTCTGCGGAGGAATGGCATGTTAACTGTTTATTTATAAAGATTCTCAAAATCACAGCAGGGCTGTCTTGGATAATTATTAAATTGAAATTTAAAAGAAAATGTGTCATTGTCTAAATAGTGTTTTATTGGACTCAAAGAAAAAAGTGGTGATTTTGTAGCTGCCAGTCAACACTTATGTTTGGTTGTTGTTTAGGGGGATGATGTCATTGGATAGCATTGGGAGGGTGTGGTGGGCTATCACGGCTCTACGATGGATCTTTGAGTCTCAGTGTTCAACTGTGATACCTCCCTAGAGAGGGTCTCCTTACCATCATCGCTCCATTAAAAATCTATTATCTATGCAGTGGGCCTGTGGCTCTGCCAGTATGGATTCTTTAACCAATTAAGCACTTCAGTGGATGGCAGAATGCATGTTGATGAAGAGCATCATGTGTGTTGACATGGCTGAAATGTAGTCACATAGAAAGAATTTATTGAGACATTTATTTTAGAACCATACAGCTGAATTAGGGGAGAATTTTTAGTATTTCCATTTTTATATTTCTTACTTTTCAGCTTGTAGGTTGACCTCTTTCTCCCATGGTTTGTTATGCTCTTATTAACTGTATAGCCCTCTCTCTTTCTCACCAGACTCTCTCCTGACATCACCATCTCGTTGGTCTGTGCTCCCACCCTCCGTAAACTGTCATGTAAGATTATCCTCCTGGTCGAGGTGGGGCTCTAGGGTTTCAAACTGAACTGTTAATTTCCCAGACTGGTGAGCTATAAATAACCATAAACACACAAATACTGTGCTGAGTTAGTGTAAAGGTTTTGGGGAAGGGATAGATCACCAACTTGGAGACAAGACTGAAACTATAGTCTTTCTCAGAGTCATGCATGTTAACAGTGGTATGTGTGTGCACTTTTGGCCAACTGTTGCATGTCTGGGGCAACGGATGATTGTAGTACAAGTTAACTGTGTAGGTGAAATATAAAATATATATATATATAAATATATGCAGTGATTATTGTAATCTCCAGCGACTATGTCCTCATCCTTCCTCTCATCTGCACAAAGAACAGTTCTGTATGGACCCATATTGACAACAAGTGGCTCTGAGAAAGCGACAGCATCTCTATCAATGATTCATTTTGCTATTCATCTCCATATGTATATGTAGATTATTAATCAGTTGCTGAAATGGCCTACTTTGAGAGGAGATGGCACGGCTGTCTGTCTTCTTTCCTCCCATCTCTCAGAAGCGGGAAACGGTGTGTTGAATTGGCATACTAGGCTGCAAAATTCAGTCATTTGGCAGGTGTACACTTAAGATCTGGAAAAAAAATGTGTCAAAATCCTGAGACCTGTGGGTGAGTATGAGTGTGAAAGTGTTAGTCTCTTTGTTTTTATTTGTGTGTGTCTTTACTACTTACCAGTTCTATAAAGAGCATTTTATTAGTATTCAAATGTTTACTTCTGATATAACAATTAGGGGTGTAAGGAAAATATTGAATATCTCGAGATTATGTTTTGTGCTACTGTATCAATTAACCCCAACGGCACCACCCGCCCCCCCAAGACGGTCAAGTTAATTTTATTTAATTAGATTTTCTGTACAGCGCCAGATAACATTAGAAGTCATGTCAGGTTTCCTTTCCTATAGAACAGGTCTGTACGTTGTTCTTTTATTAAACTAACTAAACAGCCTCATGTTATTTATCTTATTTACGTGACGGCGTCATTTCTGTCTCTACATGGTCGCGCGTCAGGAAATTTGACTTAAGCATAAACCCACACCGACCCCGGTGGCGCAATTTTGTTCCAATCATATTTCCACTGTACGTCTGATATTTAGCAAACAAAACCATCTATTTATATGACTTTAGTACATTTTCCTTGTTATGTTGTTATGTTTCTAGCATTAAATAACATATTTCTACAGTCTGGACCTTCTAGCTGCATGTAGAATTATTTCTTGTGCGTTTGGAGACATCGCGTAAAAGGAAACCAAAGAGGGGCTAATCTCCGCGAATGGTTGGACCCGTGTCTACACCCTGGGTGTATTGAGTATATGTGACTGAGTTATGGCTCTCTTTCACTTCACACAGAATCTGCCTCATGTCTCTTCCTTTGCACGTCCATTTCAATTCTACTGTGTCCCTTTGGGGGGTATTTTTGGCATTAAATGTGGAATGTCATGTCCATTTGTATTACAGGCCATTCCTCGTAACTTCACAATGATTGAAATGTCATCCAGAACAACAATTTAAATTACAGTGGATAACGGTGAAAATTCCTCATCTCCTCCAATGCTAATCCCATCCAAATGTGGCTATGTATGTTGGTACTGTGTCAAGGTGGTTTTATACAGTTTTCTGTATAAAATATTTATATGCAAAACCGTTATTCAATTCATTGCAAAAATTAGGAACAGAGTACTGAAAATGAGGTGAGTCTTTAGTTGCTACACAATTTTAGTAATTTGGAGTAAGTCCTACTTTACCAATCCAAAATGACATCTTATATTTATGTGGTATATTTATACTAAAGTCGTTTCTGGTGAATCAGGATGTCAGTCCTGGCTGTGTCTCAGGTTTGTAGCCTTCTGTGGCCAGAGGTGTTCCAGCATATGTCTGCCCAGCACAAGTCTATGCTCTTCACACAGCTGCTGTTTATTTGGTTAGGGTAAGCTTCGAGGAGCACGGCTGCCTCTGCGGCTCTGCCACATTCTCTATACTTCAGACATGGCTGGCTGCCTTGCGTACCAGCCTGCTTTATTTACAGTGAATGAAAAGGAAGCTAAATGCTTGACCACAAGATTGAGGGGTCAGGTTCATTCTCTTCCTGTTGTGCAAGAGAATTATATGGGTGTTTTTGCAAGGAGGCCACTGTTGATATTGGTAATGGTGTTCAGCGCTATCTGTCCATTAAGGTGAGGAATAGCTTACAGGATCAAGGATGTGTTTCTGGTACATGTATGTCTGTGATAGAGTAAGACCAACCGTGTCTTCAGTCTGCTTTTCTGACAATCCTTACCAACAGAGAGCAAGTCTTAGTCTTGGCTAATCTTAGTCTGCCTCTTCATCAGCACAGATACACTCATTTCAGACACAAGTGACACAAACAGATGTGCAGGCAGAATCTATTACAACACAACATGCAAAGACCAATGTAGGAATTGGCTTTGTAAGTTTGGTTTTCTTAAAGTGCTTTGTGTCTGCTTTTGTAGCTTAAATTTTAAATTGATAAAATTGCCAGTGTTGCCCATAGTGTCTGCTATAAAACTGTGGTGAGGCATAGATCAGAACAAGGATGTACAATGTAGGTGTTGGTTGGTGGGCCAAACTAGTGGTCGATGGACCGATTTGACATTTCTAATTAGTTATCATTGGCTGATGGTCTGCGTGTATGCTGGCCGATTAATTAAAAAATGTCTGCAGACACATCTGCAGCCTTCACTGCGAGCATTTTACGTGTGTATGCAACAATTATGTACAAGTGCAATGACAATGCTCACAATTGATGCAGTAAACGGATGCAGGCTATGCTAGGGCACCATATTGCATATGCAGCTGCGTAGTGAACAGCAAGTAGTGTAACTGCTTCTGCCAAATGGGCTTCCACAAAGTTCTGAATTTGAGTCTAAACAGGCCCTATTCAGGGCAAGCATGAAATGAAACCTACCTGGAGCATAAATTTGTGGTCTCTGACCAACTTTCCTCAGACTGAAGAAGCTACTTGGAGAAGTAATGATAAGTTTCACCCTAATAAGAAGTCCAGTTGCCATGACTCAACTTCAAGAATGCCATCTGAACTAATTCAAATTTTTTGAAACCAGAGTGAGCCAACAAACTTCAGAGATGTCTGCACACATCTGTCTGATGCCCCCAACAAGACTGGACATGGTTCTAATTTATGTCAGACAGTCAGATATCAGATTTCGGCAACATCGTGTGAATGGATACACTGTATAGTTAGTTCAGGCTAACACCTGCGATTCAGGATGCGGTGTGAAATATTGTGACTTTAATGCTCTCAGCAAAGTTTATGGAAAAGTAAAGTGTATAAAAGCCTGATGTTTAGACGGAGAGCAGCTGTGTGACGGCAAAAACAAGAAGGCAATAATTCGAGAGCACGAATTAAGTAATGCACATGCACAGATGCACTTAATTTGTACTCTGTTTAGTAATCTGTGTGCTCACTAATCTGTACCCTCACTAATCTGTACCTTAGTTTTACCCCCCATGGCACCTTCCTGGCTCTGTAGAAAAAACTGTACATAGAATGCATTTTATGTTAGGGATGGCGGTGCACTGGGAAAGATATAACAGTGTATGTCACCTGTGGTGCTCATGAAATCTTTACAGATTGATCATACACTGTAGCACTGTTCAGATTAGTGATTTTTTTCCAGCTCAGTTAAGGAACATTCAGTTAAGTGACCCATTGAATGTTTGAACAGGCAAAGTAGTTTTACCCCCCGTGACTGTCTTTTACTCTGAACAGTTCAGCCTAAACCACAAAACATGAGAAACTGCTTTTGGGGAAGAAACATTTTAGGCTATGTTGGGTGTAAGGGTGGGGCTGATGTATATACACGGTCCAATAGATCACAGGCATAATATGATTCTGTTGGCCATACTGTAAGTTTTTGTTTAAAGTGGAAAAGACACTGTGTACATGAATTCAAAATACCATGGCTTAAAAAATGTTTAGGAGTGGAGTTTTTGCTTACTACTCAAAAAAGAGAAAGTGAAACTCGCTCGAGGTTACTGCATTCTGGGAGGTACTGAAATTCCCAGTAATTTTCCTGTGGTTTCTGTCTTCTTAAATGACATTGCTATGATGACATCACCTGACCAGTCAGTGTTGACTGTATGATGTCAATCTGAAGCCATAATCACAGGAGGTTCCTGTGGTTGCTATGGGTTTCCAGCAGACTTTACTTGTGGTTGACTATAGGGTTGGTCACACAAGCCCTATCTTGCCTTTGATTTAATCTAGTTTCTTTTCTTTTTTTCCCAATTCTGACTCATCATGTTTTCAACACAGCTGGTATCAGGTAATTTTCAGGTCGCAGATAATGTTTTGGTAAATTTGCAGTAGGCTGAATCATATGTTGCATATCTGTGTAATAAAAACACTGATATGATTACTTTCTTTGGCTTTGATTTAACACCCCTGGCCAATGGTGGTGGTGTGGGGTGTGATTGCTGTCAGGGTATCTGTGTGTGTGTGCCTTTGTATTGACTTGTGTGTATGCATGGAGATATAGCTGTTGACCCTGCTGACTCAATAGTTAACACCATAATAGCAAATTTGAGCAAGTTTTTCTGTAGATTACCCACATTGATTAAACATGTCTTGTCTTTCTCTTAAAATCCAGATGAGGTCTTTGCAGCTAACCTCTATATATCTTGGTTGGTGTAAGTTGTTGTGAGGAAAGTGTTAAGAATTTAAAAACCAGCTCAACTTCATCACAGTTTAAGTCACATTTTACCAGTGCTTACACCAAATGGGTTTTAATCAGTGATTAATTAGTGAGTTCAAATATAAATAAAAGCTGTTGTCGTTTATTTTTTTATTTTTTTTGGAGGAGGTTTGGAACTGTTTTACTTTTTCTGTTCTGGTTTACCCCCTAAGACCATACATTTCTGTGGAGGTATTGTTTACCTGTGTTATTTAGCCTACAGAAAATGGATATCAATATCATTTATGTTTTCTGAGGGGACCAGCATGTTTCTTTAATAACTTGCTTTGATTTGAGCATTGAGTCTATAGGTGGCAACTGCAGCCACACCCAGTGTCACAAATTGCTCTTTTAGGCACCTTGTCTGTTGCTATGCATTGATCCCTATAGAAGTATCAAGGCAAAACAACAAGAAACTATTTTAGCAATAATAGCAATAGCCTAGATTTGTTAGCAATTGGGGATTGATTTTAGGTCATTGTCAAAAGGAAAAATGTGCCCAGATACTGAAAGACATTTTCCTTTTTACAGATTTGAGGTCTTTTAAATAGCAGTTTAATGAGCTTTTATCATTTCATGTCTTTGGTTAATATGATGGTTTCAGCACTGGTGTCAACATGAGTTCAAAGGTAGGCAGTCTGAGTGATGAGGATCAGTCTGCCAGTGTCATGCCTCCCTTTTCTTTTTCTTCCTCACTGCATCCATACACACTATGCTGTTCACACTGAGCGGGAGAGGATTGGAACATTGAGTACCTTCAGCACATTTTTCACATTCCCCTTTGAGGGTCTCAAACACAGCCCCTACTACACACTGTCTACAATACATGCACACAAACCACCTATGTTTCTCACCACTGGGCAGTAATGGTAATATGTAAGTTTTGTCTGCACTAGTGGTTATGGGCTGCATCAGGCAGTACTATGGCAGAGAAGAGCGTGTCAAAGCTCTGTGTGTGTTACTGGTTCTGGTAATGTGTATGTTTTTTGTCACTGTGCTAACCTGCACCTTTCTCTGCTCCCTTTCTTTTCTGCAGCATTGGTGCGTGTGGTGAGCAGCAGCGGCAAATATGACGGAGTATAAGCTGGTGGTGGTGGGAGCTGGAGGCGTGGGCAAGAGTGCACTCACCATCCAGCTCATCCAGAACCACTTTGTGGATGAATATGACCCCACCATAGAGGTACAGTGCTCTTCTACATATT
Source organism: Sandelia bainsii (assembly GCA_032362345.1). Taxonomy (NCBI): domain Eukaryota; kingdom Metazoa; phylum Chordata; class Actinopteri; order Anabantiformes; family Anabantidae; genus Sandelia; species Sandelia bainsii. The sequence continues at coordinate 9,080,193 of JAUMHL010000027.1, read as the reverse complement.
CTAAGCATATTATGCTTGTGGGAAGAATTTTGTTCTGGTGGGAAGGTGGTGAAAGTTTGGACATATCTTTTTTGAAAACAATATGTTCAACCCTCTCCTCCCAATATTTTTCCCTCCCCCCTGAATCGTTGTGTAGTGGTACACTATTTTTATGCTTATGTCATGCATCCATTAACTTGCATATCTCAAATGTCCAAGCTCACAGTCACTGTATAATATTGTCTTGATCATACTGAGACAGCAGCTCCACCTAAACAAAATTCATTTGATTAATAGAATACTGTAGCGTTCTCCAAATGGTCAGTCTTAGAAGGAATTGCTAATTTAGTTTTAAGAAGAAGTATTTAGTGCACGTTTCTTTATTATTCTTTTATTTTCATGAATATAAGATTCTGAAAGACATTTCAGAGTGAAGTGAGAAGCCAGTGAGATTTTCCCCCTCTGTTTTCACTCTTTCTCTCTCTCCCTGTCTCTACACTCTCTCTCTCTCTCTTTCTCACCACGCCTGCCTCTGGTCAGACAATGTCCTTTTTGTGTATTTGCATTCCTGGCCCCTATGCTCTAGCAAACAAAGGGACGGCACTCCATGTTTTTGTGGCTATGTGTTGGAAGGCTAAACATTGGTTCCAATATCCTCCACTGATCCCTTGATGTCCAGTTGACCTGGAAGTGGAGATGGAATTAATCTTATGAGTAAATGCATGGTCAATCAACACGATATCTTAGCGTCTGTATGAATGAATGTGCATCCTCAGTAATAATGGTGGTGGATGCAGTCGCCTCAAATCCCACCTGAACAGCCATCTGTTTTGTGTGATTTTTGTTTTTCTTTCACATATTCAACTGACGTTTTTAGCACTTCTCTAAGTGTCTGCAGTTCTCCCTTGTTTCTGTAGGACTCGTACAGGAAACAAGTTGTGATTGACGGGGAGACCTGTCTGTTGGACATCTTGGACACTGCAGGTCAGGAAGAGTACAGCGCCATGAGAGACCAGTACATGAGAACAGGAGAGGGCTTCCTCTGTGTATTTGCCATCAACAACACCAAATCCTTTGAGGACATTCATCAGTACAGGTGTGTGTGTGTTTGTGTGTGTTTTAAACAAATATGGAGAGGAGAAGGCATTACAAATAATTACACTGATCTCAAGCATCATGTGATGTGTTGTAGATGTGTACACGTGTATTTCCTGGCAAGGTCACAGACCTGTCATGGTGGAGTTCTGTGTGTTGTTCTGTGTATGCATATTTGTATATACAGTGTGTGTTGCAAGGACTCCCATGAGGTCTGGAGGGATAGAGGTGTGTATACGTGTGTGTGCCAGCTCTCTGCAGTAGTGGGGTGATGTCATGCTGTAACGTTTAACACGGCTAAAGAAAGCTTAGCCCCCAACTGGCGGATTACAGCACGATGCCAATGAAATCGATCCTGACTCAATTAGAGGAGCGGGGAGAAGTAGCACTCCCAAGGACAGGGAAGGAGAAAGTGGGGGAGAAATTTAGCTGGAGATGACTATGTTCTCTCTTTTTGCCACATTTAGTCTTTCTCATCACATTAGACATTTATTTGCCAGTCTTGCACGTGACAAGAAAAAGAGACTGCATGCTAACTTAGCCACCTCCTGTACAGTTAAGCAGAGTTTTTAGTTTATTACACACACATTTGTGTGGTTTGCTGCCATTGCAACCCAGCCCAGTTTAACACAACTGCTGTTGTCACTGTTAAACCATTGTGCCATTAATGAAAGAGGAATCTTTGTTTGGATGCAAGAATACTGTAGGTGGTATTCTGTTTAGAGCTGTTGTATTTGTTGTATTTAAAGACCCTCCACTGTTTGCATGCACCGACACTACAAGGCACCCGCCTAGAACTGTGCTATGTAATTTCAATCACCTCACAAGTATTATACCATACTCAAAAATGCACCAGGTCAGGAAACACTGAATGTGTCCTTTCATCTTTTAATATATATATTTATTAGACTTCATGTACAACCCTCACCAGCATATAATCAGTCCATGGTCTACGTAGGTTCAAATCTCTGTGGCATTAAGACTTAGAGCAAGTGTGGTCATAAACAGTGTTAGGAGTGTTGACTGCAGATGGGCTGAGCTGATTGTAGTGGTTGCATCCTGCTGTAGAGTGGCTGAGGAAGAAGTAGGGCTGATCTGATTGATCTGACCCACTCCTCTCACTGAGTCCCCCCTGGCTGACTGGCATTTGGCGCTGGCTGCTGTAGTGATGAGGTAATGCTGTTTGCCGCCTGCCTGTTGTCTATCCCTTCCTCTGCACCTCCCTCCTTCAGCAGTGCAGCATAGCCCAGCACCAGCAGGCCCTGGATCTTCCTCAGGGTCCTAGAGCTCCCTTGGTGGTTGGCTCTCCAGTGGTGGAGCTGCTGTTGTTTATGAAGCAGGGAGAATCCCACACAAGAGAGATGTCTCTTCTACTAAACACAGATGGGTTAAGGAAATAGGCAAAGTTTTGCAAATTAAATGTCAACTATTGTGGTTTCCTTGTTTTGTAATTCACAGAGAACAGATTAAACGCGTAAAGGACTCAGATGATGTCCCCATGGTGCTTGTGGGAAACAAATGTGACCTTCCGGCACGTACAGTAGACACCAGGCAAGCCCAGGAACTCGCCCGCTCTTATGGTATCCCATACATTGAGACCTCTGCCAAGACACGACAGGTAGGTAGTAAGCGAGAAGCACATAACCAGACGCTGCACGTTCACCGTCATGTAAAATATATTCCTGTCAACATTTTATCAACATTTATTAAAATAAAACTTACAAACATCTTATTTTTCCACCATACCTCATAAAGCTTAAAAGTTTCATTTTAAGCCCCCTGCCCTGACCGCACCACCTGCTGCATCATACTATAGTACTACTAGCATGGGCCGTGTAATATGGCATTTTACATGTGGATTCATGCACATCTGAGAGCAGTGAAAAGTCCATGGCGTAATATGGTTCGTGCTGCCGGGAACATTTTATCATGCTGCAGGCAGTGACTCATAGCCAGGTTACCTTGGCTATAGAATGGAACTACAGTATTTGCAGTATTTTGAAAGGGCTCATAAGCACAAGTCGTCGCACAGCTCTCACTGTCTCTGACTCACTGTCACACTTTACGTAGGTACACACAGACTCTCACATTCATCATTAATGCTGCAAAATGTCTGTCATTCAGCCAGAAGAGTATACAAAGACTTAAGCAATTACTGAACTTTAGCCATTATGATTTCCTGATTAGCGGTGCCTGAAATTATCAGGGTTGCCATGGCAATGTTGCAAAGCCTCCCAATCGTGAGTACGGCTGAGAGGTTTGATGTCAGTTATAAGTGATCACGCAATATACTGCTACCTGACTAATGTATTATTATTGTTATTGTGTAATCTATGTGCCCAGATCTTTGTATAACCTTTCTGTGTGTTTATAGGGAGTAGAGGATGCCTTCTACACACTGGTTAGGGAGATCAGACAGCATAAGTTAAGGAAGCTGAACCCACCTGATGAGAGCGGTCAGGACTGTATGAGCTGTCGCTGTGTGGTATCATGATACAGGTGAGACATTTGTCCACAAATAATTTTTTTATTTAAGGTACTGTACATAGTAACATGGAAAGTCTGTTACAATGGAGTTTTATGAGGTATACATAGCAAAACCTAATGCAGTCAAATACCACAGTCTGCAATCAACACTGACTTTATGGAGTTAGGTTCTGTTATTTTGTCCACCCATTTATGCCAATTATGAGGGCTAAACAACAGTAGAATATAGTTCAACAGTACCACAAACTTAATCTTCGAAATTGTACCTAATAAACATCTATGTAATTGTATTCTCTTAATTGACATGATTGGCTATTGCCCAAGTAAAACCAAATATGAAACCATATATCTCAGTTCAATTTTGACTGTGTCTCAGTTTTGCCAGTAACAACAAATTGAAACTAACATCTGTCCCTCTCTTGTGCTGTTTCATTTTTCAGCTGGCTTTTGCATGAGGAGAAGTGCTACAGTGCATAGTGGCAGCATGGACTTCAAGATAGAAAGATAAAACAACTCAATGATGAAATATAAACTATAAACAAAGACAATGATGAAAGCAAAAGCTCTCAAGGAAACCACCAGAGCTGAGGCCTTTATGGATACGAGGATTTTAGATTGTTGCCTAAGTGGCTATATGAAATAGCCTGGTCAGGTCCCTGTTTTTGGTCCACACTTTGACCTGTGAGCAACACCACTAATGACTCTGTCAGCTCCAGTGTTGCCCCTCTGGGTAGCTCCCCAGGTTTCCTGCTAACTTATTGTTTTGAGTCTCAACACTGGTCTTAAAAGGGGTGCCACCAATCACACTCCCACCTTGAAAACCTAATTCCACTCCCTCTGCTTGCCGACTGGAAGGACTGACTGACTTAAAAGGAAAGACCTGGAATGGATATTTAGTTATCCCAACACCTCTTAAATAAATATTCCCAGACCTGCCATTGGTTTTCCTCAAATGGCTGTGTAGTCCATTGACTATACTCAATACAGAGGGTGGAGGTTTGCATGGGAATGCCTATTATTTGTTGTTACAGGTAGCCGTAGTGTAAAAATCATTGGTTTCATTTTTGATATGGGACATTTTTTGTGGTAGGAGGATTCAGCACTATTTGAGCAAGAGTTTTTATTTCAGATGGCACCTGGTTTGATATATTTCATGACCTGTTGGACATAGCTGTCATGATAGATACAGTATCTTTAAAGGAGAATACAAAGAGAAATGAATTTCCAGAATGCATCTGCCCTCTCACCCTACAGATGTTTCTTTGCTAAGAGTTGTCTTTGTGGAATAATAATAGTAATAGCTAGTGTACGTAGGTTCTGGTGCAATAGGATTCTTTACTGTTCAATTTACACAAAGTATTGGGAATTAAATACCTCTCACGACTGCTCATTTGACTGTTTTCCTTTGGATTAGGAAGGGGAGGTAAAGCGTATGAAAATGTAGTTGTCATTTTGCAGTTACTAAAACTAGAGAGGTCACCCATAGAATAGGAGGAGACTGCTACAATTGTACAGTTATACATGAGACAGTGTGGTTTTAGGCAAAATGGCAACCAGTGGATTTTTTTCATCTTTTTATTTTAGATACTGTATTGTGTACAACTCTTGGTGATAACGGTTAGTTTTAGTTTGCAAGAATCACTCCTTGTCATTAAGGCTCAGGAATCAGGGTACAGGAAGGTCTCCTCTAACAGTCCTGGAAATCAGGGTTAGGGATGTCACCAGTTAGCTTTGCAAAGTGTAATGCACAAGTCTGACCTCACTGAGTGAAACATAAGTTTTTCTGCACACCAAACTATCCTCAAACCGCTCTTTTCTCTCTGCCACCTCAACTCTTCAAAGGAACAATAACAGGTCAGGTGCTAATCATGTCAGAACTATATATACTGCACACTTGGGACTAGGTGATGGATATTGGATTATGGGAGTGCATTGCTTTGTTTCTTAACATTGACTAGCTTGTGCTCTCCACAACTGCATTAATGTGCTGCCTAAATGTTAAAGACTGCTCTGTATTTACTTTGCCTTATTTGTTAGCTAGTTTGTACCTCATGTATGCAGCAGGCTCTACCTGAGACCATTATGTGTTCTACTTGCTGCATTGTTTTGTTTGTTTATGTGTGCAACTTTTTAAAAAAAAAAAGTGTGTTAAGATATGCTCTGTACAGAAGTTGAAAGACAGGACAAGCCCCTGAAAACACTACACTGTTTTTTTTTTTTTTTTAAAGGGTTGTTTCTGTAATGTAAGCACGTGAGTCTGAATATGATTCTGTTTAACACGACTGAAAATCAAAATTTAAGAGATTTCCTTAGACAGTGCCCTGTAGAAGTCAACTTCTGTTGCTTCCATGTTCATACTGTAAGTTTCATTCCCATTAAACTAGAATATGTGATGGTAAGTACTTGAAGTTATTATTTTTAGTCCAGGTTATTTTAGCAGTTCATAGAAATGGTCATGTGTATGGAGTTCAGACAGGCAGGTTTTGGCAACAAGCTTCAGATGCAAACCTCAAACATATCTCAGACCTCTTCCATTTAAGACATCAAATGTTATTTTTCCATTTTATCTTTCCAACAAACTAATTTTTATTAATGTTCTACAGTTATAGTGACTCTTTTCACTTAATAACATGGCTTAAAGAACCTTGATCAGTTTACTTTCTGTGTGAATGACAGTCAAGTTTATCAGTTAATTGTTCATCTCTCTGCTTGGAGGAAGAATATGAATTTTGAATGTGTTCAACACTCCTGTTAAAAAATAGAATGTTAAAATAATGCAAGGGCTGATCCTTGGTCCCACTTTTGGTTGTGTTGCTCCTAACCTTTATTTTTCACTCACTGTACTGAAACCTTTTAATAGAAAAAGTGTGGAATGTGTAATTACAGTCCTGATATTATCTTTGTCCTCCCTGATATTTTTTAAACAGTACATTACTAATACCTGAGAATTCCACAAACCTATGCATTCAAGATCCCATTGCATTAGAATATCAACATCATGTTGCTGGAATACTCCACCCAAACCACAAGTGTACATGTCAGATAACCTGGTGAGCATGACAAAGACTTTACAGACCATTGGGAGGTTTGCATAAAGTTTCAGTGGGCTCAAGGGTTTGTTTCTCCACTGGAAAAATGTGGAAGGAATTTGTTAAAATGTCAACTGTTTAGCTATTTAAGATGTATTTACTCTTTGAAGCAAATGGCAAATGTATTGCAGGACAGGAATAAAGATGTCAAGATAAAACTGTCTGGGTCCCTCCAATATTTCTCATCATGTTCCTCTCAAATTTGAGATTTGCTGCCATCTACTGGCTGTTCTGTGGTCTTTCTATTTTCCTGTAGAGATGAACAAGCTGACATTACAAAAAAAGATTGGCTAAACATAACTGAACTATATAAATGTTCTTGACACATATCTTCCCTTCTTTGACAAAATATCAAAATCATATTTTATAGTATCAAGTAGTTTACACAATATGGATAAATACAGCTGTGGTGAAGGTTCAAAAGACAGTCATAAATGCATGTTTACGCAATAGTTTTACCATCAGCACTGACATTTACGAGAAGGTCTGGATTGTACAGGTGAACAGGGAAAACCTCATTTATTTAGGTAAACTTAGTAAACTTAGAACTTAGTGAGTTTGTACATTCAAACCAAATGGGTATCTCACGTGAAATGAACATGAACTAGTTCATTTTTTGGCACTCGCTTTAGTTAAAAATTCAAAATTGTTAACTATGAACAAGAATTTGCTCATTTAATCTGTGTCAAATGAACTTTGAGCTAGCTCAAGCACTCAGTGTACAACAAAAAATATTGATGTACTACAATGTTTTGTGAGATCATTGATATTGTCTCAATATGATATGAACAAATGTTAAATATAACATCAAATCAGTCAGACTGAAAAAATTGTAAAGCTATTGGAACAGCCTGTCTCCACTGAGAAATACAATGTTTAAGTACATTAAGTATGAATTTTCTAAACAGCATTTGGAAAGATTTAGTATTTATTAGTACAGGTACCTATTAAATCTAGTACTACAACTGGATACAACATCAAGAGGATTCTTACATTGATTCAGGCAGAGGAAATGACTTACTGTAAATCATTTAAAAAGCAACCAAAACACAGATTCTATGCTAATCATGATAATCATATCATAACACTAATATACTGTACAGTATATTAGTTTATTGGACCAATGTTAGACTGTAGTCCTGTGTTGTTTGCTCAAGCCACGGAACCTAGTTACTGCTTTTTAGGGCAGATGATTTGCATATTTGTAAGGCTGTGCTGTTACTGGCCTTCCTGGGTCATAAAAGATAGGAGATTATTTATAAACCCCAGACAGACGGAAAGACAATCTTTAGTGAGTGTTGGTGACTGAAAAAAAATACACAGAAAAGTGATATTTTTCATTAGGATAGACCATAATCATGCCATACAGCAAGGATGCAATTAAGAAAATGCTCCCTAAGGTAAGACTAATCATTGAAATAAGAATTCATTCTCTCAGAATATAGTCTTTATGTATAGTTTTTTAAATGTTTTTACCTTATTATTTTGAAGACTTATCTACGCAAACATGTGGCCCATGAAATACATGTCGCAGTGACTCACTTCAAAAACCTTGTGCCCAGGATGGACAAATATGGTAAGCAACAAAATAACTGGTCACATTACAGTCTGGCGCTGAATATATTCAACTTGTGGATCATTTTAAAAAGTACTCTAAAATATATATCCATGTTTTAATTTATGTACAGTTTACAATGACGGAACCACAAAAGACTTGATGAGTCTAAGTGGAACCATCCCTGTCATGTTTGCAGGTAAGAATGACTTTGTATTTTTTATGTTATATAGTGTTTTTAGACTGTGTAGTCCACTTTGACCAGGAATCTAATCAATCTGAATCAAATAAGAAAAAATAAAGTTTGTGATTGCACAATATACAAGGTAAAATACTATTTCCATCTGTTCTTTTACAAGTCAATATCTACAATATACCTATATGTGTGTGGATTGAGGAAACGTACCCCCAGACTGCTCCCATCTGCTATGTCAGACCCACATGTGACATGATGCTGGTCACAGGAAAGTACATCTCCAGCAATGCTGAAGTTGTGCTGCCTTACCTGGAGGAGTGGAATGTGAGGACTGAAACATCACCTTGTATTCTTTGACCGGGCTACATGTATAATGACAGACATGTCTATAATTGTGCAGCTTACCAGGAATGTGACATTGTTGTGCGTTTTCTTTTCCTCTGTCAGGGCGGTTGCGACTTAGCCAGCTTACTTCAGGTGATGGTTGTCATTTTTGGAGAATTCCCTCCTGTATGTATGCAGCCTTATCCTGAGCCAGAACAAGCTTCCTGTAAGTAACACTCACACAGACAGAAAATAAGCCTCGATGTTTGCATGTACACTCTAGATACAAGCTCATGTTTAAAAGACAGATCCAAGACACATATCTAGGTTTATCACCAATAAATCTAGGGCTGAAAATCCCTTAACCTTGTCAACATGTTTATGAATTCTTGTGACTAAGAATAACCCAAGAACTACCCAAGAAATATATTGTTTTTTTAGGTTGGCTACAGTTCCATAAACAAGAAGAGGTGTTTTCAAGCACAGATGAAAGTTTGTATTTGTCTTTAGCGGGAGAAGATGGTCCATCTTTGCAGCAGGAAAATGAAACAAACTGTTAGTCATTTGTGAAATTTGACAATAAAGGTCAAACCCTTTTGTGTAAAAGTGGTTTGTACATTGCCTGTGGAGTGTATTAAGTGCTGTGTCAGATGGTATCCATTGATTATTTTATTCCTTATGTCTAATTTACAAATTATTTTGTACATTTCAAACAGCACCTTATGAAAAGATATCAGCTGTGTTTGGTGGGAATGAATTTATTCATATAAACATAACCAACTTGTCATTTTGTTAACAGTATGTTAACAGACTGAATCACTTTACAAGCAGCTCACAAAGCTGTACCTTAACCGCACCCACAGACATTTGTTGTGCTCTTAGCCAGGAATGTTTTGGACTTTTGACCAGAGAAGAGAAAAGGGGGTAATTTAGTCAACACATACAGTAGCTATACAGCCAGCTGGAACCACAATAAAGTGCTTATTTAATTTAGACTGAGAACAGAATAGAACAGAAATTGTTTATGAACCCTGTATATAACTCTGTAATTACACTGGAAAAGTACTACTTACAATGGATTATTCATTCATGTGAACCAGTTTGCTTTGTTTGTTGGTGTAATATTGCAGTTATTGTTTAACACGTCTTCTTCCGTACAATGTCTAAAGCTTAGATTAACCACAACTATTCACAAAAGAAATAAAGTCAAAATTATTCCCAAAGACAGGATTATTAATTGTCATTATGATGATGCAACCTCTTGTAAAAAATAACTGATTTATTATATGGTATTCTAAATAAAGAGTCATATTTAAAATGCTTGGGCTTATTATTGTGGAAACCAATTTCAAGAAAGCAGTGTAAATAAGTAAAACCTTTCATTTTGCAAAAACATGTAATGTATGAATAAAACCATCTAATTAGGAGTAGACAGTGAGTATCTATTTCAGCAAATGTACTGTGCCATTTGTCCTTCAATTCCTTGATTTCATGCACACTTTAGTCCACTTGCTGCAAGCTTACTATAGCCTATGCTCTGATTTTGTTTTTGTAGGGCATTAATTAAGTTCTTAGAAAAAAACAACTATAGTTTATTTAAGAATCATTAAAACACAATATGTCATCAAACTATCTTGACAATCATTTGCTGATCCAGAGCAATTAGTCTCCATAGGCTTTAGCTTACTAAAGGTGACACACGGAAGTTACACCTTATGATACAGCATGAGTCACTCTGACATTCCTAACCCTCATACATATTGTCTTAGTGCCAAGAAATAAAAGAAAATTTAAATATTATTATTTAGTTATGGCTCCTTTGTCCGTACACTCACTGAGTTATACGCCTTGGGGACCAAGGCTAGTGCTGACGTCGCACGTACCGGAAGCTGTCAGTTAGATTGCCGGAAATTCCTTTTGTTGATCATCGGATATTTCTTTTCCGGACTCTTTTTTTTTTTTACAACTATTAATAAACATTTGGTCTATTTTCTGTTCTTGCTAACTTAATTGAATAGTGGAGCATCGACAGCAAAGATATCATTCGTGCTGGACTGAAGGGTTTCATATCGAGACCAAATCATTGTCGTAACTGTAGTCAGGCCCGAGGCTGGGCTAACATTAGCCTAGCATTTACTGGAATTTTGCTAGTTAGCGTTAGCTTGTGTTAGCTATCATTCCAGCTAGCTTATGAAACAGCTGTTCGTTCACTTAACCCATCAATAAGAACGATTGAAACAAACACTTTAAAACCATGGCAGTCGTCAACGAAGCTGCCCTGAAGAAAATGCTGAAGGTAAGCCTACTGTCTAACTCTTGCGGGACTTGTTGGCTAAAAATAGCAAATTAGCTAATACTACCGATACCAAACATGACATGAGTGTGGTTCGCAGAGTAATAGTTCCTGGAGTGGGTTATGCTCGGTAAATGGTGCATTTAAGTTTAGTATGTTAACATTTGGTTCTGTATTGAAAGCTCATAGATGTGATGATTTATAGTACAAGTTTTTGTTTACACTCTACAATCTAGCATAGCCACCTAGCTAACATCACTAATTATTCTGAATTTTAATTATAAACATGTTCTTAAATTGCCTTTCCCATTTTCTATATGTCTGTTCTTAAAATTTTATTCGTGTAACAATGACCTCAGATGCTTGATCCCACTTTGCTGAATTGCATCTGCTTGTATTAAGCCTAAATTGTGTTTGCTGTAGGTAAAGGGCAAATTAACGGTCCGTCTGAAAATTAAGTAAATAAAAAAAGTTTTTTATTTTTTATTTTTGATCATTCAAATTACAGGCGTGTTTAAGAATAACTACTCAAACAGACAAACGACTGCACTTGGTTGCGTCAGTATCAGTTGGGTTTGAACTCTCATTATCCTAACTTCTTGTTTTATTGTCATTGTCTAGCAATACAAATACAAAGAGATGACTGTTCGTGAGATTACTAATGTCATCTCCCAGTACAAGGACTTGAAGCCAGTTATGGATGCTTATGGTAAGTTGAATAATATTGATATACCCTGGTTTTAACTGTCTGGTCTCTGCTGTACATGATATACTTTTATGATGGTAAATAGCCAACTGATTGACATGAGATCTTCATGTATTTCAGTGTTTAACGATGGCTCCACAAGAGACCTGATGAGCTTGACAGGAACTGTCCCAGTGAGCTACAGAGGTAAATAATTTTTCTTTTGCTTTAAAAAAACACTTTCTCAGTGAAGGGGTACTGCATATTGTTCCTACACAGAATTAGAAAGTTTGTGTCTCTTGTGTGCTTGCTCTAGCTCACTCCATCTATCTTTGCAGTGTTAGGGTGCAGTAAACTAGATGTAATTACACTACAGTAGTAGTTTATTGCAGTAGCTTGTTGGTTGTTTAACCACATTCATATTTTTATGGTGATTCAAGTAGTTAAATTCCTATTTTTGCCGTTTTTGTGTAGTTAACTACAGAACATAGAAACTGAGATGGGATTGTTTTGTTTAGGACGGGTTTATATCCTGGGTATTCCAGCTGGATAAAGCTGGAAAAATATTTGGCTATTACTTTTTGAATCTGAAATCAAACCTAACATACACTTAAATATAATAGGTGCCAGTTAGTCATAACCACAATGATAAATGTTCAGAGAAGTTGTTGCATGCTATTTTACTTGGCTAATTGAGTAATCCTTCTTGGTACAATACCCCCGTCTGGTTTCTGGAAGTCAGGTGTCTGACTAATGGACATTGTTTGCAAAACCAAAGCTGACATTCCTTGCACACCCATGAAGTGTGGGGTACTTTTTTTTTTTTGGTTTGACCTCTGAAATAGGCAGTTTTTGCAATAAACTAAACTTAGTAACATATTTTGCTGGCATTTTACTTTTTAGTACTGTATTTTGTTAAAATTTCATGTCACTTGTACATTAGCAATTTATTATTTTTCAATGTAGTTTTAACTACTTTGTATAAGTAGTTTTAGTTAAGTTCTTGTTTCTCCATAGCATAGCTTTGCTGTAGTTCAACGTCTTCCAGTTGAAAGTAATTAGTAGCTTTCAAAGTAGCTTCCCTAACACTGTATTTGACTTTTTATAAAGTCATTTGTAGGTACAAATACTTTAGCAAATGGGGAAATGCCTATTTGTATCAGAGAGACTTGGAGATAGATGTAGCTTGAACCACAATACATGCACTTGTAGAACAAGATGCAAACAGACTGTAAACCTGTATTGTGTTAGTCCACACCCTTGATCTGTCTGTTTGTCTCCTGTTCTGGGACATTGAAGAAATGGGATATTTGTTTAAACACAAACCAAAGCACCTCCAAATTAGGTTTATGATATCAAGACAGAGTTGCAGGAAATTTCTTATTTTGTAAAATGGATAATTGTTCAGATCCTTGATCCTTGATCGCAGTGTTGAGACGGTTTAAACATTTTGTGTGTTTGTGTTTCTTGTAGGCAATGTCTACAACATCCCAGTGTGTCTGTGGTTGCTGGACACATATCCCTACAACCCTCCCATATGTTTTGTCAAACCTACAAGTGCCATGATGATAAAAACTGGCAAACACATTGATGCTAATGGCAAAATCTACCTGCCATATCTACATGAGTGGAAGCATGTAAGGGTCATCTATTTAGTCAGTTTATATGTTAATTATAGTTACTGTAACAATAAGTCATAGCTAGGTAGACTATTTTGGATATGTTTGTGACTAAGAGTTGGTCAGCACAAAATGGTGCAATCACGAGAGTCATAAATTCAACTGTGGCTCTAGATAATATTTGATCTATTTCCTGTTGATGTTTGGCCTGTTACTCTGCATTTGCTGTATTGGTTAGTCTAACTTGCCCTTCACTTTATGTCTAACAGCCTCAGTCAGACCTCTATGGTCTGATTCAGGTGATGATTGTGGTGTTTGGAGAGGAGCCTCCTGTGTTTTCTCGTCCCACCACACAAGCCGCCTATCCAGCCTTCCAACCTGCTGGACCCCCTAATTGTGAGTAACAAGAACATTTGAGGTCAACAGGCCAAATTAAATCGCCAAGATGTCGTTGGAACCTGTCAGATTAACAGGAGAATGGAAATGTGTGCCGCATAAAGTCTCTTATATCTTTATAAATTGATTAAATATTGTTATAATGTTTAATCTTCAAATTGGTGTCTAACATTGCCATTACCACAACATTACCACAAGCCTTTACCTGCTACAGTTATGTGAGTTTAAGTTTATAACATAGTGGACTATTTAGTATTTTAGATTTCAAAAGTCTTCGGAGTCACTTTTCTTTTTAAGTCCCTTTTGAAAAATCGTATAGTCATGTATCAATGGAGCCCCAGATTAATAATATGGCCACTTTAAGCATGTGGGTTTGGCATTAAGTTGGGGAACAGTCAGCACTTTCATACCATGGCATGTCAACATAGGTGTGATGCATTTATTTTCTTCAGCACTAGATGGAGCTCAGATACCAGTATAGGAAACAAACGTCTCAGTGTGGTATGTAGTACCACAGTATTTTGACCTGTGTGTAGGTAGACCTGATTGTTTCACTGTGTCTTTCTGTCTCAGCTTCCTACATGCCTGGTATGCCTGCAGTGTCACCTTACAGCACAAATCCTAACCAAGGGTAAGATATTTGCCAAGCAGTTCTCAACCCTGCCCCTCACTTAAAACACATACACCCCGAAAACACGAATGGTGTGTTAAATCTTCTTCTACAACATATGTCATAGTGGTGTGTTTATTGCTGCAACACTGTACACCTCTGTGATTTATAGCTTGGAGATAGGTGTTTGATTTTTTTGAAAATAGAAAAAGCATTAGCTATATGTCGGTTCTATAACTATTTGTTGCAGCTATCCAGGATACCCGTATCCAGGAGGCAACTCTTATCCAACCACTGGTGGCCCTGCACACTACCCCACCCAGACTCCAGTTTCCACAGTTGGTATGTATTATATTTCATATCTGACTTGCTTTATTTGTGCTTTATCTCATGGTTATATTTGAATGTTGACATTTGCACAGATTTCAAAAGTTTTACAAACTACCCTATTATGCTCAAAACTCTTATTGTCAGGCACATGTATCTTAGATCCACATGTAAATCAGCACAGTATACAATGATGCAATATTAAGCTATATGATAAGTCACGCCTGAAAAAAAGAACAAAACATTTCCTTCACTTCATTGTCTTATATTATCCGTAAGTTAAGACACTTTACTTTCTGACTCAAGCCCTCTCATCCACTGTGTGACTTCAGTGGCACGCTGAGCCACAAGTGAAAGGTCGCTACTGTAACTGGAGTGGGGAGCATTAAAGGCCAAAAAGGAACGGCTCCCACACCGGCCCTCACATCCTACATTTCTGAAGCACACAGTGCTATATTTAGATTGGAAACAGTAACTCCACACAAAGACAGGCCTGCGATTAGGGGGCTCATCTGCTGTCCCAACATCAGTTAGCACCGCTGAAGTATGGGTCAAGGACCAGCATTTGGGAGGAGTTTAAGCCCTGTGCTATATTTAGTGAAGGAGAAGAAATGGGTTTGCCTGGAGACTTCTCAGATCTCAAGTCTGAATCAACTCTGACATTTGTTGTGCTGACTCCAGGTTGTACATAAGGTGGTCTTTACTGTGAAACCATCTAGCAGTGCAGATACAGTGGCATAACGTGGTATTTTTCAGTTTTTAGGGCTTTAATTTAACTCTGTGAATATTAACAGAACTTCAGTTTTAGAAAAGTACACAATCCAATAAAGCACAATCATAAATTAGAGTCTTAATGTTTTGAAAGGCAGTGTTGCTGCTGCTGAGGACTGGGTTTCAATTCAGTTCTATTCAGTTTATTTTGTGCCAAATCACAACAATAATCTTCTCAATGCACTTTACAATGTAATGTTTAAGACCTTACAGAATATATCAATACAACTAAATAGATTTATATAGAAAAACCAACAAATCCCACGTGAACAAGCACTAGGCCACACTGGAGACGAAAGACTCTCAGAAGAAACCTCCAGCAGAACCAGGCTCAGGGTGGGAGGTCATCTGCCTTGCTTGGCTGGGGTGAGTGGAAAGTGGAGGAAAAAAAAGACAACAACATCGACAAGCAGTTAATGACCTACAGTGGTGGCAGAGGAGAGGAGAGGAGCTCAGTGTTTCAAGAGAGGTCCCCCAGCAGTCCTAAGAGTCTATAGCAGCATAACTAAGTTCAGATTCACCTGAGCCAGCTCTGACTATAAGCTTTATCACAAAGGAAAGTTTTAAGCCTAGCCTCCATCATATTTAAGATATGATGCATGCTTGGACTATTTTCCATTTTTCCAATTACTGTCTTAGTGAGTGTTACATTTTTAAGATGTGTCATAAGCTTCCTGCCTACTTTTCAGGAGCTTTCTGATGACACTTAACGTTTCGGATACCACTTAAAATTTAACCTAAATTAATGTGCATCTAATTAACAAAAGGAGACAAATTAAAGGAAAATGTTATCAAAACACATTGATGTTTCCTTTAATTTAAGCATTTTTTACATATTAATAATAATAATTGATACTTTATTGATCCCCTTGGGGAAATTCGTTGTGGACAGGCTGCCCCTGTGAGGCGCCAAGGGTCAGGGTATCGGTGTCTTGTCCAAGGACACCTCGACATGCAGCTTGCCGGGACTGGGAATTGAACCGCTCACCCTCGGGTTTCCCACCATCTGCTCTCTTCTGTTGACTGTTTCACATCACTTCTTAATCTCTTTTCTCTAAAGGCCCAAGCAGAGATGCGACCATTGGTGAAGACACCATCCGTGCATCTCTGATTTCAGCAGTTAGTGACAAGCTCCGCTGGAGGATGAAGGAGGAGATGGACAGAGCTCAGGCGGAGCTGGACGCCCTGAAGCGAACAGAGGAAGACCTGAAGAAAGGACATCAGAAACTGGAGGACATGGTCTCAAGACTGGACCAGGAAGTGGTGAGATACTCTTTTATTTTTTTTTATTTTTTTTTTTTTAGTGCGTTAAATATATTTTCCCATCCTTTACTGTTTTTTTGTCTCTTACAAAGTTATTTTTTACATGTTAACAAAACATTTATGGCCTTATCATTGTAATGGTTTCTACCAGAGTGAGGTCGACAGAAATATCGAGCTGCTCAAGAGGAAGGACGAGGAGCTGAGTGAGGCCTTAGAAAAGATGGAGAATCAGTCAGAGAACAATGACATTGATGATGTCATCGTGCCCACGGCTCCGCTGTACAAACAGATCCTGAACCTGTATGCTGAGGAAAATGCAATCGAGGACACTATCTTCTACCTGGGGGAGGCCCTTCGCAGGGGCGTCATAGACCTGGAGGTTTTCCTCAAGGTGATCACTATAACACAATCACAAGAAAGTGCACAAGAGAAACAAGCATAAACACACTTAGCCCCTTTGTAGTTTTTTATTAACTCTTATTCTCTTTTATCACAGCATGTACGCCTTCTGTCCAGGAAACAGTTCCAGCTTCGGGCCCTTATGCAGAAAGCCCGTAAGACTGCCGGCCTTAGTGACCTCTACTGACCCACACTGACTACATGGAAAAGTTCCTGTCTTCATGCTCTCTTGCTATCCCCTCTTCCTCCTCTGTTTTATTCACTTTGTAATGTCTTCTTGAGTTTTAAAGAGCTGCTCCCTTTTTTAATTCTCTATAAAACATCTTCTCATGAGACAGAATTTTCAACAGCAGCAACATTTATGAACTATTGAACCTTCTTTTTTAGGACGGTGAAATTGTGCGGCCACCCTAGTAGTATGTTGCAGTAACAGGCATGACACTGTTACTTTTGTGCCCCAGTAATATATAAGAACCACTGTCGCCACAGTGCATGTACCGTGTATGTGGCATTTGCCCTAAGTATTTGTAATGTAACTGGGTTGGCATACTGTGGGTTAGTGTGTCAAGCTTTATATACTGCATGCAGGGTAGCCCACAGGTTCTGTTAGCTGTCTTTTTGCCAGACAAAGTCATTTGTCTAGTAAGCACAAATTGTTAGGGGGTAGTAGATGGGGGCCTTTGTAGAGAGCCCCATATGTCCATGCCCCTCATAATGAAAAGGTTAGGCTCTGATATAAATACTGAGGGCAACCTATCATGAAGGACACGGGTTCAGCCTCAGGATTTAATGAGGTCTGGGTCATGTTCAGTAGCCATGGAATCAAAGGGATCACTTTTCATACAGTAGAAGTGCTGATTAACACGGACCTGAACTGCGTGTCTTCACTGTTTGGTTCTGTCAATGAGCTGAATTTTAAAGTCCCATGCCACTTGCCAACACTCCTTTTTTCCCTGTTCTGAGTGCGTCTCTTTACAGTGGTGCAAGCAGTGTCAGAGTGCATTAGTCAATCATGTACAGTGGTTGTTTTGCTCTGGCAGTGTGTCCTAGTTAAGGTAGAGTCTTGACATACTTGTATCTATTGTTCTTACAAAGGAAATTCTTTATTGTTTCTTTGTTTACTTTTCTGTTTTCCTCCTGCTGTCCACTCATTCTCAGTCCTGCTGAGAAGTTGGAGTTCAGTAAAAAGTTGTGAATAAAGCCAGCGTGTTAGAGGGTACAAAAAAAATAAAGAACTATTGTACTAATCATAAAGTTAACTTATGTAAAGTTTGCAAACAGGTCTCACTTAAATTAGCCTTTTACTAAATGCACTTTGAATTGTATGATAGAATATCTGCTGTTGTTTTTTTTCTTATTTCCAATTCAACCATAGACTATCTGTTCTTTTAATCTGTAGATTTATGTAAATCAGTCCAAATAAAGAAATCTGATTTAATGGTTCATCTCTGTGTGATGATTTCATATATCAGTATTTCACCATATAGTTTTTCATAATTTTCATAATCTCAGAAAAATTACATAATAGTGCTTTCTATTATTGTAGTGCTAATAGTATTTTAGAATTTAGTGGTTATTACTCACTGGTCAAACATACTGATCCTTTATAACATACTGGAATTTGTTCGCACGTGCAGCAGTGTTAACCTTGATGTCACCGAAGCTACTGACCGCATTTTGACTGCATGTGTTTTTCCGTAACGGTGCACTGAGAGCAGCTGAGTCAGCTGCCCTGTGAACACATACAGCCCTTTGCTGGAAGGGAAAGGACAAAAGACAGATTTGTAATTTGTAGCCTGGCAGTTTTATTTGATGTTATGGTAAATAAAAACCTATGTCTAGTTGCATAACAGGTACAGTTCCTCAGTGAGTGTTGGATAGTTGTAACGTTAATACATAAATAGATTTTAACAGTATTGAGTTATAAAGAATATCATTTTTCTCCTTATGCCCTTTATTCCAGAGACAGGTGGAGTAAAATAAATACAAAACTCTGGTTATTTGGGGTGTGCAAGTAAAACTTGAAAAAAGGATTGTTACCTTCTGTTTTATAACCTGACCCTGAGTCGTGATGCTTGCTGACTCTTTCCCATGGGCTCTTTGTTATTAAATAAGATAAAGTAAATCTTTAATTCTCTCAGATGTAACCTTTCTTAGAGTACTATAATGTTGTTGTTTTTTCTCCTGTCAGTGCACTTGTGGTTAAAGTTGTTTTAAAAAGACTTTAACACAAACCAGTAAATGTATCATTGCTTTGCTCAAACAATAAGATACTTTGGTATCACAGGATTTTGACCAGTGACATATGCAGCAGTTTTGTTACGACTCTAGTTGGCTAGGAAGTCGTCCTCAGAGAGTGGAATGTCTCCATCATACAGAGATTACCGAGTGGAAAGAAACCAACTGGTAACAATCAGAATAAACAAACTACAAACAAGGAGTGAACAGAAGCAGCAGCAGTACACAGTAACATACAGTACACACAATATATATGCTCAATATGCCTTACAACTGATGTAACAGGACAACAAAACTCACTCTCTCCTAAGGTATGAGTTGTATTTTAAAAAATTCAGTCATGGAGAGGGAGGGAAAATGGGAGGTGGCAAGGGAAAATGACAGCCATGTGCGAATATCTGATGGTAACATCTAGCTTCCACTTATTTAGCTACAAACACTTGGCCCTTTTAGATATTCAGAGGTCTCACTCGCCCGTTGCTATGAGGAACACACGAGGTACAGTATGCAGTAGGAGGGAGTCAACCACACAGTGCGCAGTGTGGTATCAGGGTGGACTTAAGAATTCAGAGGGGCGCTCTTCACAGTGTGAGCTCCTTCTGTACGCCCCACAGAGTCTCGGCGCTCTTAATCAGCTGCTTCTCCTCGTCGGGCTTCAGTGTCATGTGAACGACATCCGTCAAGCCACTGCTGCCCAGGACACAAGGGATGCTCAGGAAGACGTCATCCTTCACTCCATGCATGCCCTACCACAGAGGGAGAGAGACGACACAGAGAAGACAGGGTTTTCAGGTGAAGTCATAATATCTGCAGCATGTACAGTATGTTTTGTAAATTAATAATGCTTGCTCTAAGGGTCCTTACCTGGACCAGTGTGGACACAGGGTGTACTTTGTGCAGATTCTTCATGATGCTTTCCACCAGGTCAGCCACAGACATTCCTATGGCCCAGGAGGTGTAGCCCTTCAGCTTGATAACCTCATAGGCTCTGCAGCACACAGAAGAAAAAAAATTAATTGAAGTGAGTCTAGCATGTCTGGACTGAGAAGAAAATATGTCAGTCTATGATTTGGAATTGGAGACTGTTGCTAGTTTGTCAGTTTCCTTTAATATCTCTCATCCATCTTCTTTCCAGCTGTTTATCAACATGAAAAAAGGGGAAATTTGTCTGAAGCCTGTATGTTAGTTCAGTCTCTAATGGTGTTTTAATGGGGCCCTTTATAATTGTCACTCATCCAACTCTGCTGACATCAACCTGGTGTATGCATGGCATGCAGACAGCAACACAAATTGATTTGGTCTACTAATTATTTAATTTGGTGAATTAGCTTACTGAATTTAAGATGGGGCTGAAATACACAGTACAGTCTTGCAAGTATGCCTTCAAGAGAAATGTAAAAAGTTACAAAGTCAAACCTCAAAAATGTCCGTTTAAAATAATGCCTCTCCTCTACTGGAGAGAAGTCCACCTTTGTCGCCCTTTCTTCTATTGACACATTCTTGTGTTTGAAAATATTGTTGTGAAATTTTTCATTTCATATCTGAAACCTTTGCAAGTATATATGATAAACCACCTATTGTGTTAAAGTTAAGTCAGGGTGACTGGCTGACAATGGGGGGAAAAAAGATAAACTGTTGCATCACTTAACTTTCAACTGACTAAACTTCATTGTAAAAATTTCATCAACAGTTCATACTAACAAATGCAATGTTGATTCGGAAATATAGTCATGAGCATTACTGTAAATAGTTATTGTGTAGAGTTGCAATTTTCCTGGCCGATTCTGATGTTTTTCAGTTGTTTCAATTGTGGCTGATTCCGATTTTCTGCCTTTGTAAGACTTAAAACTGACCGCATACACAACTTTTGTAACTTTAAAATTACTTTTACATTACATCTTTCTTCTTCTTCATCTCACGCTCATTTAAACAAATCCCAAAATAAAAGTGCTCCAGGAAACTAGACAAACCTCAAAGTAAAAATGCCTATTGTATTTGTACTTTTCCAGATGTAAACAGGTAATAGAAACAGAAGAATACAATGAAGCACCAAATGTTTTCATTTCATGCTTATTTTGGCCTTAAAGGTATTACAAAAATGCGAGCTTTGTGTCTTCCTGAACCACAGTAAGGCATTTCCATGCTGACCACATGTTGTGTTGACATTATGGGCTGTAATGGTGTGCATGATTGACCATGTGAGCAAAGCAGACTTTGAGACAGCGCAGAGTAGTGGCTGATTAAACTTAATGTGAGACAGAAATTGTGTATTCAGGAAGTTATTTTATACCTATTGGTGGAATTTTGAGAAATGTACTGTACTCACCCATCAACCACCATCTTATGGACTTCCTTCCAGTTCTCACTGTCATCTTCAGCCCCCATCTTTGGGTTGAGGCCTTGCAGACAAACTCCAGCAACATTCACACCACTCCACACAGGCACTATGTGAAACAGACACACACAAAAGTAAAATATTAGTAAATATAAAAATACATTTCATTGAACACAAATTGCACATACAGAGGCAATCCTCCCAACATAAAATATGCACACGTTGTAACTTCATCATATTAAAAGACTTGACAATGGAAGCATAGCAGAAATGTTAATCTTTAGTCTGAGCTACATACCACTGGAGTCTCCATGCTCTCCAATGATCCAGCCGTGACAGCTGGAAGGGTGGAGGTGGAGCTTCTCTGCCATGATGTGGCGGAAACGGGCAGAGTCCAGGTTGGTACCAGAGCCAATGACACGATGACGGGGGAAACCACTCAGTTTCCATGCCACATAGGTCAGGATATCCACTGGAGAGGAAAACAAATGTAGAATTAACGATCAGGCATTAACCTGCAGATTACATAGATTTCTCTGATGCTCTGCACCACAACATCTCACACATTTCCACCTTCTCTCAGTTATTCTTCCTACCTGGGTTAGAGACCACCATCAGGATGCAGTTAGGGCTGTACTTGACGATGTTGGGGATGATAAATTTAAAGATGTTGACGTTGCGCTGCACCAAGTTAAGACGGCTCTCGCCCTCCTGCTGACGGGCACCAGCAGTCACGACCACCACCTTGGAGTTGGCTGTCACACTGTAGTCTGGAAAGACGAAAAAAATTATATGCTGAATCAGACAGAAGAATTGTTTCAGCAATGATCATTCAGTAAGGGTCCAAGTGTCCCACTAGAATGAAAGCAAATGTTCAGGGATTGTAGTTATTGTTGTGCATTCTCACCTTTATCAGCTACAATCTTGTGTGTCTTGAGGAACAGGGATCCATGCTGCAGGTCCATGGCCTCACCCTTCAACTTGTCCTCCATCACATCAACCAGTGCCAGCTCATCACACAGTTCCTGGTTACATACATACAATAAGTCATTGTGAAAACTCACCATACAACGTATACAATCTTCCAGGAACTCCAGTAGAGAAGATATTAGAAAATTAGAAATTAGAGTAGAAAAAAACTTCAGTGAAGCTTACTTAAAATGCTTGGCCAAGTATATAACATAAATATAAAAGCAAGGAGCAATACCATTATTCTATGCCCTGGCTAATTAGCTGTATTACTAGTATTAACATCTGACATCCGGTTTCTCTTAGCCTCTCTTCTTTACTTGGCACAAGTCCGTTTTTTGTATAACAAGGTAGCATACAAGCTTTAATTTTCCACTTAACGCTCTTTAGAAATACACAATAATATGACCCAGCTTTTTCCTCTTCATTTATCTTTTTCTCTCCTCCTGTCTCACCTTGAGCAAGACGCTGATGGCTGCGGCCATGCCCACCATGCCGACGCCCACCACCGTCACTTTGTTCCTGCTACCAACAGGCTCATCCTTCATCACATGGCAGATCAGCTTCTCCTTGGTGGACATCTGTTAAAAAAAAAAAAAGAAGGCATGGGAAGAGGGTGGAGTTTGACAAAGTCCATATCAAGAAAACAATGGGAACAGAAGAGGAGAAAGATAATTGAGGATGAGATAAGAAAGAGGTGAGCATATACATAGAATGTAAAAGGGAGAAGCGTGAAGCAGCAAAGTAGTGCTGCATAATTTATGTAGCCGTTTTAATGCATTGTCAGTAATGGCTCACACAAAGGCGGACTTGACTGCTCTCATGCCTCAATGAATGAGTCAGACTTGAGTTTTCCCATTTTATGTCATCACCATTACAAACCTGAGTCAAACATGACTTCCATCAACCACATGTTTCGGTTTCCTGTCATTCTATCATCTTTCCACCCAGAAATGGTTTAGGGGCAGTCCTAATTTACAGCACCCCCCTTGGTAGCCATGGCAACAACTGCCTGGGAAAGCACTGCAGCCCGTCTTCGTGCAGCACAGACCATCCCCAGTTGACGTCACACAGTGCTATTTCTGTTTCCTGGTTGTGCAGCCATGGCTGGGTGCTCACCCTTGCAGGCCTTTACCTCACCACAAGGACTACACAATGTGATGTGGAAACAAGCACGTAGTGGAGCACCTGACATGGTTAACACTGTAATACCTTCTTTGAGGGGATATTTAAGATCTTCCATAGTGTGTTTGCACAGTAGGATATAAGGGTGGGATAGTCAAACCTTATTAGCAGCAGGACTGACTGAGGATTACAAGAAGAACTATTAGTATCTGAAAGAATAACAATGCTATATAGTTGGAAAGAGAGAGACGAATGTCAGGCTTTAAATTAATTTCTGGGATTTAAAATAAGTAGTTGCTACAACTAAAACTGATTTATGCATGCTTGTATTATTGTATTATTTCCCAGGACATTATGACATTTACTTAAGTAGATCGCCAACAGGTCAGTAAAAGGCCAGTTATGAGGGCTGCTGGGGTGTCAGGTATCACAGCTAAGGTTTAGTATCTGGGTTTTTGCCTTACTATTTTGTGAAGGCGACTGTGAATATCTTGTTTCTGCACTCAGGCCAGACAAAACATCAATCTATCCAAACCTATTTGCTTTCTAAAATCATCACGATGGAAGAATTGTACCACCAAGAGAATCTAGACTTTCTGTGCTTTCATTTAATTTGATTAATCTATTGTAGTTACCAACAGACTGCAAAAGACAAATGTCCATCCACAACACTGTGCCAACAATGACATAAGTCTGATTAATTCGAAAATGTAAGTTACACAAAGTCATCAATATTCTGAATGCTTGATGCGATAATAAAATCACATTCATATATATTTACACCCTGAAACATCATTGATAAAATGTCTGCAGCACCAACACTGCTCTCACAGAGATTGACTTCCACATCCATCATATCAGTGCAATGTTTTTCCTGTGCCAGATCAAATTTGAGACCAAGACTCGTGTCTGGATAATAGACACCATCCTGACCTTAACTCAGGCAAGGACACGAGTGGCCCTTACATAATACGAATATTATCAGCAAAATTACCGTTAACATACTGATATAGCTCTTCTAGGCTATACACTGTACAGCTGGTTACCTAATCCATTATATAATTTCTTATATATTCTTAATTATGTCTATAGTTAGTGATCACTGATGTGACCGTTACTGCAACAAGTAGGAAGCTTACAGGTTTACATCCGGCAGCTTACGCCACTTTCACAAAACACTATTTACAAACAAAAACATTGACACTAAAACAAAGAATTTGTCGCATCCTGACACAACAAATCAACACTATTGATTCTATAGCGACACGCCCAATTCACAGTCCTACAATCCGCATCATCGTTTTTGCGCTCTTCATCATTAAAAGGCAAATGACTGAAAATAAATCATTGCCAGATATTTGTATACAGCGTTACTGCCTAACGTTGTAGGCCGGCTTGTTATCTTACCTTTACTGTTTAGTTTAAGAGGTGAAAACACGTGCTGGAATGTATTTCGTGCAGCCTTTCCGCAGAAGTGGTGCTGCCACGAGTGTCTCGCGCTATTTAAAGACTGCCTCCTACGTAGACGTGACGTCTACCTGCATATTAATGAGGTCGGGTGGTCGTCCGCCGCTGCGCGTGATGCATGTCACGTCCCAGGCGGCATGCGGCAGCGAGGTGAGGAGGCAGCAAGTGACCATCATGTCCTTCACTGATTCTTGTTTTGCGATCGTAAAAACTGTTCTGTCACGGGACCCAACTTACATTTACATTTGCATTTAGTCATCTGGCAGAATTTTTTTTTATCCACTTGCACGTGAGGTACAAAGCAAGCATGCAAAAAAAAACAAAAAACAAAAGGAGAAACAAGATCAGGGAGAAGACATTGAAAGCAAAGTACTATGAGTGTAAGTTAGGAAAAGTGACAGGTGGTCTTTTCTCTTAGCAAACATGTCATTGAAGATGGTGGAAAAGGTTGTTTAACAAAAATTATTTTAGCAGTTTGTTTTCTTCTGTGAATTTTTACAGTAAACGACATGGATTATAATGGAGTGAGCACTCTTAGAAATGAGCTCTAATCACCGATTAGTTTCCGGATCTGCTGAACGTTACATCTTATAAAGTGTAGTGGGGAATCTCTTAAATTATGTCTTCTAAGCTGGCATTTAGTTTTAATCACGGAACAGTAATATGTGGTTTTAAAATAAAATATTAAAATATTATGTACCCTTGATGCTGTTGATTTTACTGGAGCGCGGAATAGGCTATTTGCATATGGTTTATGATGTCAAATTCTCTCAGATCATCAGCATTTTATCGCCCCCTGCTGTTTGATGTAAACACAACACGAGCCTCATTCAACCCAGCATCTTCACAGTCACATTTATTTGCCAAGTAGCAAGAGCAAGAAATTTAGTGTGATCCAGGCGTCAACATCATCGGTGAGCAGAGGAGAGAGCACAGAGCACATACTGGTTTCTGTAGGATAAAGTCATGTATGTAGAGGCAGAGTGGGTTGGTGCCAAGTTTGTTGAAGAGGACATCAGGGATGGTGTCCTCTTTAACAAACTGATGTGGGTGGGAGCATGGTAGAAGAGGAAGAGGTCCTTTGTCTTTCAAATGTGGTGTGGAAGGTGTTATGTGTATTTGCAAGTGTTGGCTGCAGCCACATCTGTAGCACATCTGTCCAAAAAGACAAGTAGACAAGAGAAACCAATGCCTCAGTTCTCCTAAATTGGCTGCATCATTGAGTAAAACAAGAGAGAAAGACACTGTGCTTAGGGGACTCAGGTCAGCTGGCCTCATGAGCAGATGACAGATTCCTGCCTAACACCATCAGTAAAGCATGGATTTGCAAATTTGATGATCTGGAGATGCTTTGGCAATGGGAGAGTGGGTGTTCTCCATTTTGTGCAAGGCATCGTCAATCAGCATGGATACCACTCCATACAGGATGCATGCCATTCACTTTGGGCAATGACTGCTTAGGGACAACTTAATTTTGCAGCAAGATGGTGACTTTTGTTGTGGATGAATTTGAACTGGATGAATTGTTTTTTCTATGCAGGGACCAAAAAATTGTGCTCTCAGATTATTCACCTCCAGATATACTAGGATACTGTTCAACACAGATGTTCTGTGATGCTCTCTGTACAGATACTGTATAAATGAAGTGATGCAATGTTTTCAGAATGTTTTTTTTATGAAAAATACCATTTACATATTGTAATAATACTACTAATAATATATATATATATATAATAATAATCTAAATGTTAGGCTACAATATCTCATACAGTATATGCCAGAAGAAAAATGCACAAAAAGGTCAAAACAAACCCAAAATGGTTAAATCAGCTCTCGGATTTTACAGTGTGTAATGTTTAACTTTAAACATTTGGAAGGAGTCACTTTGGCAACAGATGAGAAGTTGGAAATTACATTTCCAACTTCCAATTACAAAAGGAAGAGGTCCTTTGTCTTTCAAATCTGGTGTGGAAGGTGTTATGCACATTTGCATTTGCCACATAAGTGCTGGCTGCAGCCTGCAGGGGTTGTGGATTGTTCTTGTCTTCTTGCTATAACAAGTTGGTTGTTTTCAATGTTGTTGTTTTTGGCCATCTTGGCCATCTTTGGCAAATTAATGTCATCGGTTTACAGTAAACCAAGAGTGTAGAGTAGAAAACAATCTCCAGTTTCAAATTTAACAGAATATGCATCAATGTCATATTAGATTATTCCCACGTACATCTCCATTTTTTCTCTGTTTAAAAATCCATCCATCCATTATCATAGCCGCTTGTCCTCTTAAAGGTCGTGGAAGTGCTGGAGCCTATCCCAGCTGTCACTGGGCAAGAGATGTGGTACACCCTGGATATGTCACCAGTCTATCACAGGGCTGACATACAGAGACAAACATTCATATTCACACTTTGGGGCAATTTAGAGTCCCTAACCGTAACCTAACATGCATGTCTTTGGACAGTGGGAGGGAAATGGAGTACCAGGAGAAGACATGGAAAGCATGGAAACTCCACAGAGAAAGGCGACCCGTGGATTTTGAATATGGGTCCTTCATGCTGTAAGATGACAGTGCTAACCACTACACCACTGTGCTGCCCCCTGTTTAAAAATATTTGGTTTTAAATAAGTGCATGCAATATGGAGATGTGCATTTTGTCAAACATGCATTCCCATTCACTGATAGAACTAAATGTCAACATGACATTTCCCTAATGGAGACCAGATACATTGACTGCTTTTCTTTAATAAAATTGACAATAAAGTTCCCACCAAACGAATGAACTAACTAACTAGCTAACTAACTAACTAACAAAGCCTTCTTCCACATAAGTATTTAGAACCTGTGTGTTGTGTAAATTTGCTAAATCTTGCCTTTGCAGCATTTTCTGTTTGTCCTGTTTTTTTTGTCTATGTCAAAAAGGAGTCATGATCAACGTAGGCTCAATAACAGCAGCTCGCCAGCAGGGGGTGCTATGGTAAAGGTAGTAGAACATTCTCCTCTCAATGGTGAAGGTCCCTCTCCTTTTTAGAGGATGCAGTGCCCATGGTTTCCAAAAAAGAATGTAAAAATGTAATTAATCTGATCACAGAACAGTTTTCCACTTTGCCACAGACTATTTTGATTGAACTTTGGCCCAAAGCGCTTCTGGATAATGTTCATAAATGAATGGTTTCAGTGATCATTTATTTTGATGATATTATGTACTGTAGATTATGATATATTTAAAGTCTTTTAAAAAGCAATTTTACATTGATGAACATTATTCTGAAATGAACAATTTGTAGATGCAGCTTTTCACAGGTGGTTGAACCCCTGCCCATAAGATGCTCTTTCTATACCCATTCAGGTTTCTGACCTGTTGCTAATTAACCTAATTAGTTGCAAAATGTTCCTCCAGCTCTTCCTTGTTAGCACCACTTACTTTTCCAGCCTTCTATCACAATTTTTTTGAGATGTGCTGCTGCCATCAATTTCCAATTTACATTATTTTTTCTTAAAATGGTTTTCTCGGTTTAAACTTGATATTTTTCTATGTATTGTAAATAAAATATGGGTTTATGACATTTGCAAATCATTGCAATCTGTTTTTGTCCAAACTTTCATGGAGTTCAGGTTGTAAACTGACACACATTATTTCATTATGTGTTTAGTGTGTATTTGGTGTCAGAATAACACCTTCATCTAAAAATCTGTGGTCTGGTTGTCTTAATGAATTAAGGCTGTGCAGAGTACTATTCGTATCTCTCCATACTTAACAATATATCAAGCTGTATTGAATCAAAGACAGCAAAATTATTGTGTGTGACTATGACAGTATAAAACCCTGCTGGAGACAGATGAAGTTCTATCATACTTCACCTCCTACTGTTTAATGTGCTTAGTTAGCCTGCAGCAGTGTATTCTAAACGTTACCACACTCTTCTCCTTGTCCATGCTACTGAATTACTCATCTTTGTCTTTGTCCACCACTTTCAATGATCTCTGGAGCGTATGCCAACTCAATCATTGCTAGCCCCCCAGTGGAATAAGGAACTAGTTTGTCATGTTAACTTCCCCTCTCACACCACAGGGCCAACACGTTGTTATTGCACAGGGCATTGGGACTGAGGTGTGTCTGCTGTGGGTGAAATCCTTCCTGTCTCATCCTGCTGCGTAATAGAGAACAATCCAATCACCTCACCATGGCCTCCTCCTCCAGCCTCTGTTTAGAAATAGAACAGAGGCTGAGCAATAAGGCCACATCAATCATAAAAGCATTCTCCAGGGAACAAGATCACTCTCACTACTCTGTCAGCATCCAGCTCACTGATGTTACCTTACTTTACCTCAAACAGATACACAAACATATAAAAATCCTGTGTGATTTTGAGCTATTTCCTTGCTAATTTGTCCTTCCATGTCTTTCAACTCAAATCAAACATTCTTATTCCTCTTTTCCTTTCATCTCACAGTCACTTCTCACCTTCCTCTCCTTCATATCTTTTCCTCTTTTTCTCAAGCACTGCCTCTCCTTCCTCACTTGGCTTGCAGTCTCTCTCCATGCACACCTTCTGCCTACAATTGATAACATCCCTGATGGAGCTGCTTTATTAGCCACCCACAGGCAGATTAACCAGAGCAATAATACACCAATCAACAGCAATTATGCACTGATAAGCCCAGGGAGAGCTCTGCTTGTTATGGGAAAGGATGTGGCAGTTGTAAAGTGATTGGGTGTGTTTTAGTACAGGATTAAAGTTGTATGTCTGTGCATACATTTATATGTGTTATACAAGAATATTTAATTGAGTGTGCTTTGTTTTTAGCCTGCTGTCTAATCCCTTCACAGGGCATATTATTATAATCAGATGTGAAATCAGTTCTAGTCTCTTGGTCCTTATCAGGTGCTAATTGAAGCCATGAGAAGGCAGGCTGTGTCCTCATCTGTGTAGTGTCAAAGTTATTATTGAAAGTATGAACATGAGTGCAACAAAACAGCTGGATAAACACGGATTTGGAATCAATATCGTGCATCATCACTTGCCAAATGTGCTATTATGATTGAAGACATCCCTTCTCTCATCATTACAGTAAAATGAAAACACTTTGATTACAATGTTAGCACTTGTTAGCTTTTGGACGTTACTGCCTGAACAGCAGCCTGGTATTGTTATAGAGCAGCTAAATGATGATGAAAACGAGTGGAAGGGTAGATATGAGTTTCCTGCCTACAGGCATTCACACACCAGCCAAGTCTGGTTTGAAGAACAGCTGTGTGGATTTAACCTCCCCCTCTGCCCTCTTGGTTACACACAAAAAACATGCATTCACATGCACAAAAGTACACACCCACATGTGCGCATGCATACGTGCTTGCATGCCCTCAGAATCACACAAGAAGCTTCTTTTCAATGGCAGACCAAAGACCCTCGGCGCTGTTTACTGCTGTGCAACTGGGAAGCACAGCAATCTTTCATTTCCAGATATGCTTTATACCAGCAAACCTGCCAAATTGTGTGTGCACCTGCGGGGGGGGGGGGGGGGGGGGGGGGGGGGGGGGGGGGGGGGGGGGGGGGGGGGGGGGGGGGGGGGGGGGGGGG
>JAUMHL010000027.1:9039157-9049294 GCA_032362345.1 Sandelia bainsii | reverse complement strand
GTGTGCACATGCACCCCCCCCCCCCCCCCCCCCCAACACACTTCTGAAACAATTTTCCCACTCTCCTGTTAAAGTGAGTGCTAATTTCATTTAGCTTTTTCACATTTCAAACACAGCAAAGCACATTTGATCAATTTATGCAATTTCAAAAGCTGTGGTGAAAAAAAGCAACTTAAAACTGACACAGAGAAGCTGTGCATGCATTGGATCCTCTGGTTCACAGAACATGCATGTCTCAGCCCGTGACCTCCAAAAGTTAATCTTGGAGCGCAAAATGAAACAGACGTTTACAATTTCTTCAAGCATGAAATTAAATAAATTTCCTTTGGCTGTCCCAGCTCTAATTATTTCAGAGGATTTTTGACAGTGTCAGTTATTTGTTTGAGGTCAGTGTATACATGTGCATTGGTGGTAGCCTCACATTCCCTTACATGTCAGTGGAGGAGCTCTGTGAAGCTTCTGTGTCCAGTGACCTTAACACCTGGGATTTATATAGGAGGGGAGATATGCGTGTAGAAGCACAGTCTACCACGGGTATGTGTTTGTGTACATGCCTTTGTGTGTGTTTGCGTGCATGACTGGCTAAGGTTAATTGAAGTTGTTAGAGTGAAAATGATTCCCTCAGGGGGACATACCGGCTGGAGGTGGTGGGTGGGTTCAGCAGTGGGTGACGAACAGAGACCTGGAGAGAGGAATGAAGTGGACGGGTAAAGAGTATCAAGGTAAGGGTGGGGGGTCAAAGGGATTGCTCCTCACCCCCAGAGCTCAGAGGCAGTGATACATGAGTATGGAGAGATAAAATTATTCATCTAAAGGTCAGATGTGTCTGTCCTTCTGTCTATCCAACCCCTCACCCACCACTGTTTGACCCACATCTTTTGATACCCTTTTCTTCTTCTACTTTTTTCTCTTGAGTAAATGTGTACAAATGGACACTCAAATTAATTTAAATAATAACCTTTACCAAACTAGTCTGTGCGTCCCTCACTTCTTCTTCTCCATGTCGCACACATTCCTCTATATCTCTCAGTCTGTCTGTCCCCTCCCGTGGCCTTTCCCCTCTCCTCCCCATACCAGCCTTCATTTCATAGATGACAGGTTGGCTGACTGTAATCCAACAGATGCTGGGGCAGGGAGGCCTGACCAACTGTTTTAGCTCCAATCAGCTTTTATTGCTCTCTGGAGGAACCCCACACAACCCCTTGCCAATCTGAGAGTGAAGGAGAGAGTATAGGAGACATGTATGTGCATATGTATCTGTGTGTACATGTCTGACTATATGTGTGTGTTGATTAAGGCAGGGGGCTGATGGAGAAAAAGGGTGACAGTCACTACCCACTGTGCCTGGTGTGGGGCCAAACCGCTGGCTTCAATCAACTTAAATGTGTTTGTGCACGTGTACGTGTGTGTGTGTGTGTGTGACCAGCATCAGCAGGGATGGAGATGTCGCTGGTAATGCATCTGTCACTGTTGCTCGTTCCCGACAGCCTGAGCCACCCCTGCATCGCCCGCGTCTGTCGGCTTCTTCCTATTCTCCATCAATCTCTCTCTGCACCCCACTTCCTGTCTCCATCTTTAGCCTCCCACCATCACCCCTTCGAAGACAAAGACAAAAGCCCCTGGGAGTTAATATAGTATGATTTTGAAGCTGTTACTGGAACAGAGTTATTCTATAGAAAAATTTTATAGTACCATCATACTATTCCTGTGCCTACTGTAATACAGTAATGGTAACTCAGTGACAATGGCAAAGACACATGTAAAAGTAATTTAAGCTAAGTCACTTAGTTTAGATTTGTGTTTGGATTTACCCTCTGGTAATTTAACATTAATTTAACATAGTCAAGTGTGGACTGTAAAAGGATGCCTCATAATTTGTGAAGAACGAAATAAAATAAGAAAGGTCCAATTTCAACTATTTATTCTGACACATAAAGGTCTTGAAGTGGTGTTCTGCTGTGGCACATCTACAAATCCTCATTTTGCACAGTTCAGCAGCACAATAGCAGACATCCAGAAGCCATCAGTCATTTGATATAAGGGTACCTCTGTTTATCTGATGATTAATGGGGTTTTAGTTCTCTGCAGAGCTGTGGGCCACTTGATCTCTGCAACCTGACCTACAGGCTATTAAAGCCAGTGAAGACCCTAGAAACGTTTACGATGGGACATGTGAATCTACTCTCTTCTAATCACTTTTACCGCTGCTGCCATGAAGATATAATGTGACCTTGGCCGTGGCCGTGTTGTTGAGCAGGACATCAGGATATCATACGTCACACTTCAAACACAAGACAAATGCAGACACATGCATGCATTTTCCCAAACACATTCATGTTCATATAATAGCCTTCTCATATACATGAAAGAACATCATAGTATAAAGTATACTTATGATAGTAGTATCATTCAAGTATTCTTTTGTTCTTCTTAGAATCTTTTTTACAGCATATTACAATTATTAACCTGATGACTGATTCTATTTTTATTTGCTAACTATTATTATACCTAGCTGATGGATACATTTTAATATTGTAACTAAAATTGCATTTAACAGTGCATTTAACACTGCAGTCAGTGTTGACTGAAGTCTATCCAGCTACTACTGACTACAAAATCTAAAAAAAACAAACTAACTCACTGACTAATGTATAAAAAGAACTTAAATGAGCATGTGCTCACTAAATGTATGTTAAACATCTAGTATTGTGTGCTCACAGCATTCACGCTTTCTTATTTTTAAACATTGTGTGAAGTGAAGTAGTGTACTGCATGTGTGTTGTGAGTTGAAATTCCATGATGAGTCATATATGTGTCAGATAAAGGCTGTTCTTGGCTGGAAAGAGCAGCCAGGTGCAGAAACATAACTGAGTACATTTTCTTTATCTATTAGAAATATTATATATTTCAGGATAAATTAATTTCATCCATAAACTCCCCTTTGTCCCTGGCAAATAAACTGAACCACAAACCCACGCAGCTGCCTGTCCACAAAAATGTTTCCCCAGGGACTAATTAAGTAAAAATAATACAAATACTAATAAAAAACATTTTGTTACTTGTTCCAGCATGAGATGACCGATCTACTGTTTGGTAATGAGCTAATCCTTGTGCCCTTAAACAGACACCATACAGCAGACTTCTGCAGGGGAAAACACAAATATTCACATGTAGACCTTGTGATTCAGTGCACCTTTCTACACTTAGAAGAATATCTCAGATGTTGAGGTAAAATTGTAGCAGCACTGCCGACTCCACGCTGACATGTTTTGGGATTTCAAGAGAGCACCAGTAATGAGTGTACATAACACATGATGTGCCATATGTTTTTCTTTCAAGTAAATCCATTAACTCATGTAACTAGCACACACGGCGCAGTTCTGAAGGCTCGAGCAAATGACATTGCCGGAAGCAGATTTCAAATTGGCTAGAGAGAGCAGAGCTTGCTTTAGTATGTGTGTGAGTCATTTTCAAGGGTAAACAGCCAGTGTATGAGTTGGAAAGGTCACCTATGTAGCCAGCCCCACAAGCAACTACTCTTAATAGCAAGTAAATAGGTAAATAGTCGGTTCTATTTTCTTTAGTCTAATCTAAAGAATACATATAAAGTCTAAAGAGGGAACATGGGATGAAATGTAAATATGTGATGAATAAAATACTTTTTAGTCAAATATTCAAATACCTACTGCCTTTATTGAATGGTACCTCAAATGTGACTCCAGCAAATGTACAGGACTCTAAGCTTAGAAAAAGCATTTCACTTATCTGATGTTTAAAATGCATAATATAAATGTACAGCTGACACTGATACATTTTAATGAAGCTTACATCATGGAGTGATCACAGAAGAGGATATTGTTATATTCGGGGTACTCCATACTGCATGTGCTCTGTTTCTCTAAATTCCAACTGATAATGAATGAGAGAGAGACAACAGGGATTGTGCACGCTGAATGAATGATCAGTGAATTTGTTACAGCTAAATGTAGTTGTTTTAGTCCTTCACCCCATGCTGCCATTAAATGTGCCTGTGATTAGTGAGGCGCACGCAGCCAACCTAATTATCCAATGCCACAGCCAAAACCTCTACATGATTACTAACAGTTTGTTTCTTACACTGCAATTATGTTCTTTACAATGGCAAAAAGCTATGATTAAAGATAAAACGCTTGTTTTGTGTGTGTGTCTATGTATTTCTAAGTGTTCAGGTATCTAGGTGAAAGCATATATTGATAAAAAATGATGATATGAAAAGATTTATGCCCTTGCTTATTCTTTCAAAGCTAACCACATTAGTTGCAGCCCCACTGTCCACCTCTTTCTGTGTTAAGTGCTTGAACGTTATAAAATAAAAGCCATTTTCAGGGTTTGTTAAAGTAGTTCTTTATTGTGCTGTGTAGGGATCTAATTTTTGGTCTTCTCACAATAGGGCAGAGAAACATACCTTTGTTCTAGAGCATATTTCACTGTTAACAGAGCCGTTCAGGACTTGAAGGCTGCAGCACCACGGAGAAGAAACAGAGGCAAACTGGGTCAGATGACTGTGGTTATGATTTTATGATGTCAGTACAAAGAAGTGAGTTGTGTGAAAGCACGAGACTTGGAGAGAATGTCCAGGACAGTGTTGCTTTGCTGAGATCTTGTCTATTAAAATGTAGATAAATGTGGGCATTGCCGTAATTGCAGATGAAACAGTGTTTCCATATCCTGTTATTAGAGTATTATGGAGGTCCCTGAGGAGGAGAAGGGGGGTTTCAGGAGCAAATAAATGTGGCTTTTTTAACCAGCAGGGGGCAGTGGAACTGCAGCTGTGTGCCTGTGGATTTGTGCCTGTAAGGGCTAACATGCTACATGCAAAAACCCACTTACAATATGTGTGTGTGAGTGAGTGTAAGAGAGAGAGAGAGAGATTTCCCTCTGCTGAGTACTCCCTTCACAGCCTGACTAATGTCCGTCGCAATGTTCGACCAGCATGCTGTGGTGACATTTGAAATTAACACCAGCAGACCACTCATTGTGGTACAGGAACATGCTGGATAGTAGAACACATGTAAGTGTGACGTGTGTGTGTGTGTGTGTGTGTGTGTGATCCCACTCATTTGCATATAGAAGTGGCAGGGGCTCAAAAGACCCACACTCAAAGTCCTCTTGCCAACCCAGAGACGTGCACAAGTGTCCTCCATAATCTGGATAATGATGATACTTTGTCACCATGTATGTGTAACAAGACACATTCCTGATCTGTGCATGTAAGAAGCCTTCTTGTGTTACCCTAAAAGCTACATCTTTGTTGAGGATTTGGTTATCTTTTTTTATTTATGACATTATTTATGACCATTTATTTCTTTAGCAGACAAATACATGCATGCACAAAAACCAGCATGTGAATGACAGATAACAATGAAAGCCTCACTGTCTGTCCTGTGCCTCTGACAGAGGCATGTGGAAGACTGTGGAGATAGTAACCTGTCCTATTCTTTTCTTTGGGTGCAGCCCCCTTGTGCTCCCCTTATCTTTGGTGTCCTCTGTGGGAGGGGACATCATGTGTATCAGGAGAAGCAACATCATTTAAACAACTTATGAATTGAATCTGTCACATTCTCAGTTTGTCCTTGATGCCTTTGAACTGTCTTTAAATTTATTACACACCTTATTCCATTAGTTTATGGGATGAACTCAAATGTAAAAAGCAAACATGACTCTTGTATTTGACAGAGGTCAGAAATTCACCTTCATTGCCCTTTCATTCATTCCTCGCCTTTCCAGTTTCCTAAATGTTTGCAGATGAACACTAATAGTCTCCTCTGTATGTAGATGACACGCTAATTAATTAACACACTGTGCCAGCCAATCCAGTAATATCCAACAGCCTCCACGCACACAGTTAGCTGGCAGTAGTTTGTACAACCCTGAAGGGCTGTGAGTTCACATGTACAGTGTTTGTGCATATAACAGTTGTTCCTGGCTGGAAACACTGTAGTATTACAAGAGTGTGAACTGTGTGTCAGTGTGGGGTTGTGTACGTGCACACATTTAGCGTAAAATAATGTTTATATTTATAGACCCCTGCTGACCTGGTCAGACTCAGCCATGAAGCTATTCATTATATGGTAGTGTGCTGGAGATATTATGCAGTCTGGGCTCCTGCTCATGTCCAGAGGTTATTGGACTCTTGCCACACATTAAATGTGTTCCACTTTTTGGTAAACTTCATGTTCCCTCTCTCCGTTTTTTTCTCACTGGCACACTTCATCTTTAATCACATTTCTCTCTAGCAAACGGACCTGATCAAAATTAAACTAAAAAAATCTATTAAAGACGTCTGGGCACTGTGCAAACCATTTCATGGCATGGCTGATTTTTAGTTTGATCAATTGTTTGGGAAGAGACTATTAGTATGCACATCCTGTGGAGCTTGCAGTTGCAGCCAATTGCTATTTGGCCAATGGTAAATTTGTGTAATCTAAGCCAACACTTTGATAATTCTTGCCTGGCTGAATATTCAGCAAACATCCAGAAGACAATGAGCTTTGAATATTGTTTATGCTGTTTATTGAATTTTTTATTTTGGTGGCTCTGTGGGTTAACACATGTAAATATACGCATAAACACATGCTCACATGTGTACACTAGCACACAAGTTCAAACACAAACCTAGAGGACTTCTCATTAATTTCTTTGCAGGGAAGAGAGAGAGAGACGGAACGTAGGCTGTGAAGAAGTGAAGGATTGATGGGAAGCTGGGAAGTACAGCCGAGGTGATTAAAAACTCAAGCTACAGATGTTTCTGGAACACTTCAAAGTGGTGTGCCTGCCAGTGCCAGCACTGGGCATGATGCATTATTGAGATGGTGCCCACCTGGCACCTGGCGCTGACATCACATGCCCTGTCCACCTGGCACCGTGCAGTCGCATGGGTGACACTTTGGGTCACACCTCCCCTGCACAAACCCAGCTCTCAGTGTGATGAAGGGCATCAGGGGAAATGGCACACATGCTCAACATTGACCTCAAAGGCACTAAACTGGGGCATGTGCAGTTCGTAAACTTGACTTCATGAAAGAAAGTTAGGGAGGCAGGAAACGTTCTTATGAAGATCTGGAATGTGTGCCCTCTCGTACTTTGCTTGTATATTGAGTAAGACATTGCTACATGGATATTTCTTTCCTGACTATAAGATTTATACCTTAAATCAAATTATTCCGCACAGTTGTGCCATGTTGCTAGCAATATTTTGTTTTGTCTTGTGTGCCGAGAGAAGATGAAGGGAAACTACATGATGCACTATAACAATTTAAATTCTTATCACATTTATTGTTGAAATGCAATGAAGATAATTCAGGAGAGTCTACAATATTAGAAGAAAGCTTGGAAATCTTTCTGGAATATATTCGGCCTTGGAGTAGCCCACAGTGTGATGCAATTCTTTCTGCTAAATATTTCAGCAGCCCCCTTAACCTTGTCCTCTGTCAAAGAATATTTAGAGGTCACATAGTGTGTTTGTGAGTGCGCATGGATATCCGTGTGTGTTTCTCTTGCAAGAGTCCCCTGACACCTGTACTCTCTCAGGGTGTGAGGAACAGACAGAGGCCATAGCCACAGTCACAGGTCTCAGACCAGTGGGGTGTGAAATGAATCAGAAGGCCAACACTGTCTCCCCCCTGCTGCACGCACACCTATCACGGTGGGGTGTTCGTGAGTGTGTGTGTGTAAGAGAGAGAGAGAGAGAGAGAGAGAGAGAGAAAGAGAGACAGGGACAACATAGAGCACTGGGAAGAAAGTATTGAGATACAAAGAAAAAAAGAAAGAAAAAGAGACAAGAAACTCCTACACTGTGGTTCTTGGCCGCAATAATAGCACCACAGTAAATAAAGTCAGTATAAATATTTATGAATGCTGTAACACTTTTTGGTGAGAGATAGTGTTTTGAGTATTGGTGGATTAGCTTCAACAGTTCATTGTAATTCAGTCCTTCCTGTTCCTAAGGTTGGATTACCAACTGGGCATCTGACCCTGGCACCAGGGGGGTACCAAAAACTCTGGCTTCACAGCATGTTAGTTGGTTTGGGGAATTTGATTGAATTTTCAAATTTAGAAGGGAATTTGCACTGATTAAGTATAGGAGGTCCAATGTCGAAATCTAAATTTAATAGCTTTTATTATTCTATTTCATATTGTGCTCACATTCCTGCAGGAGCACTGGTTTCATTGGACTATATGGAAAATTGCTGGGGATGGAGTTCTGCCATTCACTTCACTGTGCAGAGTGATGAATGTGGAGAGTTTATTTTCACACTCTGTTGTTGAAGGTTGAAAGCTTCTCTGAGCTCACCTTAAATCTGAGAGTAAGATATGTATGTACTAGTATTACTTTTTAACATCACAACTAGCTTGGAGACAATGATCACCCAACATGCTTACATACACAAGTGTAGACTTTCTGAGGAATATTTTATATTTTTTTCAATTTTGTAAAATGCCTTAATTGATGTTATTTTCCAGGAAATCCCAGTCATTTAACTTATGCTCTAGAATTTGCTCTTAAATGTTTATTTAAAAATTACACTGAGTTTATGTGCGCTCAAACTCTCATGACCACAGCCTCAGTAGAAAAAGAAAAGATGCTCCGGCAACAAGAAACACAGAGCCTATCCGGCTTCCTGATAGGCTGTATCTGCTGTCAATCACCCCTGACGGCTCCGCAGCACCTCCCACAGACGCACAGTGGTAGCGCAGCTTTCACCGACGGTGATAGTCAAGGCACTTGCGGCTTGTCTGCAGCGATAGGAGAAAAAGAGGAGAGAAAGAGAGAACCTCACCTCCTCAAACAGCGAGTGAGGTAGGGAAAAAGAGACAGAAAGCGTCACAGGAAGAGAGGAGGCTGTGGAGTAAAAAACAAAACAAACAAGCAGCGGCTTGGAGGAGTGTTTAATTGTCGGCGCTTTATTAGCCTAGAAAGTGTCCAGTTTTCACAAAGATTCGACATGTCATCGTCCGGCAAAGACAACAGCGGTGCCCAACATGCCAAT
The DNA here is from genome assembly GCA_032362345.1 of Sandelia bainsii. Lineage (NCBI taxonomy): Eukaryota > Metazoa > Chordata > Actinopteri > Anabantiformes > Anabantidae > Sandelia > Sandelia bainsii. The sequence continues at coordinate 9,040,265 of JAUMHL010000027.1, read as the reverse complement.
TACGTGGGACCTTACCGTTTGGAGAAGACCCTCGGGAAAGGACAGACAGGTTAGTTTGGACAGCGCGCTGCATCCTTTTAAATTGCACAATTTATTTTCGGGGCGCTCCGCGGCGAGTTGAGATTTGGCCGGCTGGGTGTCTGCAGGTGATGAATAACTAACCGCTTAGTTACAAACACCTGACCAATCTTGTGGGGAATTTTGCGGGTTGTTGTTTCGCAGGTGAGCTGACATAATCATTGTTCACACAGCGGGACGTGTGTGTGTGTGTGTGTGTGTGTGTGTGTGTGTGGTGGGGGATTTAGGTGATGTTGCTTTACGTTGGTTTGTTGGCTGTGCGTTGGCGTTGGACTGGGTGTGTGTGCGTGTTTGTATCCAGGAGCAGCGTGGAAACCATCCAACACCAAAAATGATGGCAGGAAAATTAACTTTTTGTGTCCTGACTCCCCTGTGTGTGTGTGTGTGTGTGTGTGTGTGTGTGTGTGTGTGTGTGTGTGATTGTGATTGGAGCAACGCCGTTAATCCCGATTTGTCTGATAAATTGATCTATTCTTAGTCCGCATGCAGGCAGGGAGGCAGGCGTTTCTCCTATAGGCTCTGCCTGCAATACGTGGGTTTCCTCGGATGTGGAGTGGAAGGTCCCACCTTGACAGATTACACCATGAGTTGCTCATAAAGCTGGGAAATAAAAGCTACACTGGTCTATATTCATATACCCCAGGGGAAGTAACTGGGCTTCGCGAAGAAGGAGCACATGCTTAATAATCAGCACAGACAGCAATGACACTGCAGTTTGTTAAAGTTGCATTATGCTTATACAATTAAAGGCAGAAGAGGACGTTGTTCCACAACATCTGATGCTGTGTTGGGTGATGCATGTGTCTTGTTTGAGACTGACTATAGAGCAGTTCAGTGCTGTTGTCAGCACTGGTGTCTGTACAGTGAGAATCCTCTGCGGTCTCAAGTACATGCAGCCAGTGGAGCCATGAAACAGAGGCAGGCACAGCCCTGTGTAGGCAGAGATGACAGGAGTGATGCAGCATGCTTTAAAAAAGAGAGAGAGTTAGAGACTTTTCCTCTTCTTTCCTCTCCTCTCCGCCCAGAGAGG